>JAHHFK020000995.1:0-200957 GCA_024533555.2 Aedes koreicus | reverse complement strand
TTTGCATGGGTCCCCTCACATTGCTCAATTCCAGGCAATGAGAAGGCGGACTCTCTAGCAAAGGTGGGCGCACAAGAAGGCGAGATTTTTTAAAGAAGAATTTCACATGATGAATTTTTCCCATTAGTACGTCAGAGTTCTCTTCAAAGTTGGCAAAACGATTGGACAAGTAATTCTCTTGGGCGGTGGTTACATTCCATTATTCCAAATGTTTCGTCGAGATCGTGGTTCAAAGGTCTGGATGTAAGTCGCGGTTTCATTCGTGTGATGTCAAGACTTATGTCCAACCACTACTCGCTAGACGCACATCTCTACAGAAAATAAAAAAGTTAGAGCAAAAAACTTGTTTTTTTGTAGGGACACCCTAAGTTATTTAGGAGAAATTGTTCTAAATCGGTTTATTTAAAAGCTACAAAAATGTTTTGTTGGCAACGTTGCTTGAAATTAGCTAAGTTACAATTTTACCAAAGAATATATACCTTTATTTCAGCTAAAAAAAAAAAATTTTATATTTAACAAAACAAAAAACAAACAAAAAAAAATTTTTTTTAAAACTATATTTTTTTTATAACAAAAATCTTTTATTTTTTGCAATTTTCTCCCGCTTTTTAATCTTTTAAAAATTTCACCGAAATCCGTTAAATCGGATTACCGAACGTTCAGCTGTTGAGAATTCGGTAAAATATTACTGTTTTCTGTAAAAAAAAATCTAAGTGTGTACTCAATTAGGCGCTTCGCAGTATGATCAATTAGATCCTGAAGCACAACACTTGCCTCAGACGGCTTTATGCGAATACCTATTGTAATTATAGGATTTATTATAATGTCAAACATTACCAAAGATGTTTGCCTCTACTATAGTGTTGTACGACGGGTATAGATCAATACTGCTCCATGGTAGTAATCCGTACGTCCATGTATTGTGCCTTGCTGAAATCATTTCGGCATATGAAGCCGATTGCTTTTTCGGGAGACATTAATACAGTAGATCATGACTGGCTTCAGATGTAAATGAGTCTGCAAGATCTGATTCTGGATTTTTCGCATTTTTTTCAAATACCTTTCCAGAATTACGATCACCTTCTGACCTTGCAATCTCAATTCTTCGGTGTTAAATTTTGATTTTATTTTCCGCCGGCGGTTCTGCTGAGTTCTTCTGCAGCTGTTGGAGAATGATTTTAGCTTCCTTTTCCGTGAAGTTTTTGGAGAATTCACTGCAAAAATCACATTTCCGCGCAGCCAATTAGCACTCTGATTTGCAGCAGCTACCGATTAAATTCACCGTGTGATTTCATCAACAAGTTCTAACAAGAGTAACTGTGTTTCTTTCCAAACACTAACTACGAAACAGCTCTTCTAACTGAAAACCGTTAAGCTACTATGAACAAACAGCAACAAATCCAATAGTGAAATTACTCATAAAAATATCTCAAGTAGAGACCCTCCTCACGACACATTTTCCTTTATAAAATTTAGGGTCCCCCCCAAAAAAAAAACAAGTTTTTTGCTCTAACTTTTATTTCAAATTTGCCAACAAAGTTGTCTTCAATTTTAAAATTAAAAAAATAAAAATTTTTACCTAAAAACTCCCCAAATTTCTTTCCCTTAGCGCGTTTTTAAACTTTTTCCAAAAAAACAACCCTTTTCAAAATTGTTTTATACAATTTAAAAAACCTTCCACTTTTCAAAAATAACCCCCAACCCCCCCCAACCCTTACGAAAAGAAAATTACCAACCTTTAACCCCCAAAAACCTTGAATTAAGTTTTATTCCAAAGCAACTGGAGTAATTACCATTGGGATTTGAAAAAGAAAAGCCCACAAAAGGACCAATTTTTAAAAACAAATTCCCGGGACAGGGGGGGGGGCCCCCCGGAAGACCTCATTAAACTCTATAAAACAACTATTCTTTCAGTTCTCGAATATGGCTCTTTTTGCTTCCTCTCGGCAAGAAACAGCCACCTCATTAAATTGGAACGCATTCAATATCGTTGTTTACGTATTGCCCTTGGCTGTATGCATTCAACGCATAATATGAGCCTGGAGGTTCTGGCAGGAGTAAAACCCTTACAGTACTGCTTCTGGGAGCTCTCATCTAGAATACTGATCAAGTGTGGAATCAGTAACAAACTTGTGATTGAAAACTTCGAAGAAATGCTCGAATTGAGTACCCAGTCTAGGTTCTTACGAATCTATATAAACTATATGTCGTCCGATAAAAGTCTTCAATGCTATAACTCTCCTAGTGTACGCTTTCCTTACAGTTCCTCCATTGCTTATGATCTCTTAATGAAACAGACTAGGCAAGGAGTTCCAGATCAACTTCGACCTATTTTTACTCCCCATATTTTCACTGAAAAGTACCAACATGTCAATTGCAATAGATGAATTTTCACTGATGGATCGCTCATTGATGGATCCACTGGTTTAGGTGTTTACAATGAATACTCATCTGCCTTCCGGAAACTTCAGGAACCTTGTTCCGTATATGTTGCTGAGCTGGCAGCAATCAATTTCGCATTGGGGATGATTTCCGACATGCCCATAGACCATTATTTCATCTTCTCGGATAGTCTCAGTTCTATTGAATACAGTGAAGCACTCATCTTACTAGGCGAGATTTTTGAAAGAAGCATTTCACATGATGAATTTTTTCCATTAGTACGTCAGAGTTCTCTTCAAGGTTGGGAAAACGCTTGGACAAGTAATTCTCTTGGGCGGTGGTTACATTCCATTATTCCAAATGTTTCGTCGAGATCGGGGATCAAAGGTCTGGATGTAAGTCGCGGTTTCATTCGTGTGATGTCAAGACTTATGTCCAACCACTACTCGCTAGACGCACATCTCTACAGAATTAATCTAGACTAGACGGACAACCCGGGGTACTTTCGGATACCGCGCAAAGTAGTAGCAAACACACGCGATACGTTTTAACACTCTATTATCGGACGTAACACTCTCTCTCACGCGCCGCCCATAGACATGGGGACAGATGTCGTACTGCCGACACTCCTCGACATCGTCAGCGGCCTCAGCTACCAATCAAACCCATCATGGATGTGAATTGTTGCTGCCTGATGCATCCGAGGGGTTTGGTCAAGATATCTGCGAGCATAGATTCAGATGGGCAGTAACGAATGCTCACCAAACCCTTCTCCGACAAATCCTTGGCAAAGAACCTCCGGGTATCGATGTGTTTGGAGCGCCTTGATGTTCAATCTACAGATATAAAGTCGATGCAACTGATGATGTCCTCGAACACAATCGTTGGCTCCTGTTGCTTGAACCCAAAGTCCTCTAGAAGTTTTCGAAGCCACAGTAGCTCTCGGCATGCTTCGGATAACGCATAATACTCCGCTTCCATGCTAGACAATGCCACGCCAGTTTGCTTGCGGCTTGCCCAACAAATAGTTGCTCCTCCAATTTGGAACACAAAACCGGTATTAGATTTCCGGTCCGCTGTATCACTGCTCCAGTCAGCATCGCTGTAGCCAACCAGTTGAAAGGGATTTTCGACGTTGCAGGATAGTTTCAGTTTGTAGTCCATCGTATTCACTAGATATCGAACCACCCGCTTTAACTCCAGCCAGTCAGCTTCAGTCGGTTCATTTGTTCTTCTGCTGAGGATCGACACGCTTGCCAAAACGTCAGGCCGCGTGTTGACAGCCATGTAAAGTAGCGCTCCGACCAAGCAATGGTACTGTTTATTGTCTGGCAACGGTTTGCTTCCCTCTCTGTTTCGGTAATATTCAACATTCAAAGGCACTTTCGATTTCTTCGCACGATCCAACCCAAATTTGGAGGCAATCTTCGAAATACCAGTCTGCTGATCTAACGCATAGAATCCCTTTTCGTCTCTACTAACACGGATTCCGAGGAAGTAACTAACATCACCGAGCGGCGATACTCTCAATTTCTTCTTCAACTGACACTCGATGAGCTCAATCTCCTCCTCAACTTCACTTGCAACGACTATATCGTCTACTTAGATCAACAGATAAACTTGCCTACCGGAAGCACTTCTAATGAACAAGCACGGATCAGCCCGCGACTGTTGAAACCCGATTTCATCGAGAATAGCCCGAATCGTATCGTTCCACACTTTAGCACCTTGCTTCAACCCATATAGGCATTTCTGCGGACGACACACTAATTTTTCTTCATCACGTCGCACAAAACCCTTCGGTTGCTGCATAAACAACTCCTCCTTCAGCTGGCCATGCAAATAAGCACTTATAATGTCTAGGTGAACAACTTTCATCTTCTTCTTTCCAGCAACGGCCAACAGGGTCCTCAATGTCGTTAGTGTAGCGACAGGTGCAAATACAACATCGTAGTCAACACCGAATTGCTGGGAGAAACCCTGAGCAACTAGTCTGGCTTTGAATTTGCTGACGTTTCCGGAGCTGTCTTCTTTCTTCTTGAACACCCACTTGCTACCTATAGCTTTTCGCCCAGCGGGTAAATCGACTATAGTCCAAGTTTTGTTCTTCATCAGCGAGTCATATTCTTCTTGCATTGCTGTTTTCCACAAATCACTCTCAGAACCACGAACTGCTTCTTCATAGGACGACGGATCTCCTTCGATGACCTTCGCCACATCGACGATAAAATCTTCATACCGCCGAGGGAGAACTCCTCTTGTCGACCTCTTCTCTCGCCGCTGCGTCGGTTTTTCTTCTTCGATGTGGTCGTTCCAGTCGTAGAACTCATCATCAGACTCATCACAATGTTCGTCCACAAACGGCTGCTGTGTTGCTCCGACGGTTATGCTTCGCCTCCGATGACGTTTCCTTCCGGTAGCTCCTCGTGCCCACTCGACTCCTCCTGTTCCGAACTTCTAACTGCTGGCGTCCATACATCATCACCAACATTGTCGCCTTCTTCGGATTCTAATTCACGAGAACCATTACGCTGCTCAATAAACTGTGCATCGCGACTTACGGTGATTCTGTCGGTTTCGGGATCTAGAAACCGGTAGGCTTTCCGGTCTTCACAGTATCCAACGAAGAGCAGCTTTCTCGCCTTGGAGTCGAATTTGGACCTCTTCACAGCTGGAATGTGAACAAAAGCTGGACTGCCAAATATCCGGAAGTGGCTTAAAACAGGTGCTTCTCCAAACCACTTCTCGTATGGGGTTTTATCGATTACCCGCGAAGGCAGTCGATTTTGCACGTAAGCTGCAGTCATTAGCGCCTCACCCCAGTACTTCTTCGGAAGATTAGCGTCAAGCAGCATGCATGAAGCCATCTCTTGCAGCGTGCGGTTTTTGTGCTCCGCTACGCCGTTCTGCTGCGGTGAGTAGGGTGTTGTATACTGCGCCTGTATACCTTCAGCTGAATAGAATGCTTGCAGCTTTTTGTTTACATATTCACCACCTCCATCGGTTCTGATGACACACGGGGTTCGCCCGAAACTGATTTTACCGTGGGCAACGTAGCGCTTGATGCAATTGGCTACATCTGACTTCCGGACCAGCAGGCATACGACGGTGTATCGGCTGAAGTCATCAATTAACGTCATCAGATAGCGATTTCCACCAGGGGTGACATTTAACATGGGACCACAAACATCTGTGTGGATCAGGTCAAGGATGCGGTTGGTCCTGTTATTGGAAACATTGAGGAATGGCAACGAGGGAGCTTACCTTCTAAACATGTCTCGCAGACTTGACACAATCCGCAATCCTGCACTTGGAAACCTTCAACAATACCGCCATGTTTCAGGCGATCAAGCACTGCAGGATCTCTGTGTCCGAATCGTCGATGCCATACATGGTGACAGTTCTTCATGTGGTGTGCTTCCTTGCTCAGCCTCGCGAACTCCACGGTCTTCAGGATAAACAAGCTTCCGTATATTTCACCCAAAGCTACTGTCTTGCCAGTTTCACGCACAATCCAACAAGTCGACCCCAAAAAAATCACCGCGAAACCTTTCTGGGTCAGTTTTCGGACGGAAATTAGTCCACTATCTAAAGTCGGTATGTATAACACTTCCGTTAGTTTCACTTCCAAAACGTTTCCTTGCTGATCTACACATTTCACCAAACCTTCACCCATTCCATGGGACTTTGACACTGAACCTTCTGCTAGTACTACTTCAACACACTTGCTATCGTCTAACACTGTGAAGAATGCTCGGTTGTTTGTTATGTGACACGAGCAGCCACTATCAATATACCAGCAGTTCTTTCTGCGCCCTTCACCGACCGTAAAACAGATCGGATTTTCGATTTCAGCAGCCTGCTTCACATTCGCACTGTGTTTCTTCACATTCACCTTATCCGCCTTTCTGCTTCTCGCACTTTCGTCACTTTTCTTCGGCTGCAGTTCACGGCAATCTCTTCGGAAATGGCCTGGCTTTTTACAATGATAGCAAACCTTCTGCTTCTGTTTATTTTTCCATTGTAGTTTCATGGCCGACTCACCGAAATCCGCACTACGATCAGTTCGCCGTTGGTATTCGTCCAAAACTTTCTGCTTCACTAATGCCATAGTCAAATCAGCCTCCGGACGACTCTCTAGTGCCGTTACAAGGCCACCGTACGACTCCGGTAAACTTCTCAATAACATAGCAATCTTCATCGGATCTTCGAGAGCTTGACCTGCACACGCAAGGCGATCGTATATTTCTTCCAGGTCAAACAGATGCCTCTCTACATCTGCACCTTCTGCCATGTTCAAGCTACACAGTCTCTTTAACAACGACACACGCGAGGTCAACGATGTTTTCTCGTGGTAACTTTTCAGCAGGCTCCACACGCCCTTGGCATTCTTTGAAATTTTCACCATGTTCAACTGGTTATCCTCCACGTACAACACAATCGTGGCATGGCACTTCTGGTCACTTTTCGACCAAGATCCAGTAACCGGATTCGGCATCGTATCACTTATCACATACCACAGCTCCTCTCTTTTCAGGAGCATTTCCATCCGGGTCTTCCACACCGAATAGTTTTGGTTGTTTAGGCGAGGAAACGAATATTTCTCTGCCATTCCTATTTCAGTAAATACACAATCGCACCACCGAACGGTATCCCAGCAACAGCAACAACAATGTTTATCTCGTCTTCTTTGCCGTCGTCGAACATGCACACCAGACACCGATGACGATCGTCTTTGTTCACACTGCTCGAACGGCACACGGCAATAAACAGCCACTCTTGGCAACAACGACGCCAACCAGAAGGATACCACACAGCCAATCGACACCACCCGTGGGGAACAATGCGAATGCATTCGAGTCACTTCACGATATCACTTTAACGATATTTGCTACTTTCCTGGGCCCATAACCTGTGGGAAAAACAAGTCACGACCAACAGATTAGGCAGCGGAATTACCAGGAGAATCACTACCGACGGGAACTAGACGGACAACCCGGGTTACTTTCGGATACCGCGCAAAGTAGTAGCAAACACAAGCGATACGTTTTAACACTCTATTATCGGACATATACAAAGGTTGACTGGGGAATAATGTATTAACACTCTCTCTCACGCGCCGCCCATACACATGGGGACAGATGTCGTACTGCCGGCAATCACCCCCTCCCTTTCACTCTAGTAAATTCGCTGCCATCGTGTCCCAGTTATATTTTCCATTTGTTTCCGTGCTACTTGTATTGTACAATATTGAACATCGGCTCCGCAAAGTGTTACACACGCCTGAGCCTAACAAATAAACGAACTGATTAAAAAAAAAGTTTTCAAATATAATATGCAATCATATAAAACCTTCCAAATGCAGTAGAGAAATGTTTTTCCTGTCTGCCCCAATCAGAGTCCTATTTTTTTTTTACAAAAACCATGATAACTTTTGCTTGACATACGATAGCGACGATTTCAGTACATCAAAAGTTGTATCTTTTATTGTTATAGAATCAATGGAAACACAGCTTTGTTGAAAAAAAATTGAAAAAAGTTAGAGCAAAATAACAGATTTTTATAGGGACACCCTAAGCTACATAGGAAAAATTGCCCTAATTCGGTCATTTCAAAAGCTACAGAAATATTTGTTCAACCAAAGTTGCTTAAAATTTTTATCTGAAGAATACATGCCTTTATTTTTAAATGCATATATTCTTCAGATAAAAATTTTAAGTAAAAAAGAAAATAAAAAAGTTAGATTTCTGATTTCTCTCAAAACAAGGACCACCCTAGTTTTCATTCATACCAAAAGAAGGGCCTTATTATTACTTTGTAGAAGACAATTTTCGCATTCTGGATCACTGTGCAATGGGTTATTGCACTCCACTCCAATCACTCCGACGCAAGAACCGATTCACTGCAAATGATCCGAACCCAAAAGTAACTGTCCATGAGCTGGTGAGCCCAAAAGTAACTGTCCGTGAGATCCAGGAAACCCTTTAGCTATAAGTTTCTGTTCTGAAATGTTCGTCGCCGTCTTGTAGCACAGGGGCTGATTAACAAAGTTGCCCGGAAGCGCCCATTTATCAGCAAGTCAAACAAAGCCAAACGGCTCAGGTTTGCTATTCCCCCGCCCCACCGCGCCCCCCACCCGACGGAAAAGTGGGGTTCGGGGTCCCAAAACCACGGGATAAACGGCAGACCCTACACAACATCCTGCGAGAAAATCTGGAGGTTTCACTGATCTAGACGGGTCTTGAAGAGAAGTTCGTATATTATCAGGACAACGACCCAAAGCATGCTACCAAGAAGACCAAGTCTTTCTTCCGATCTTGTCGGATCAAACCGCTGGAATGGCATGAGCATGAGCATGATTGACCGCCCACGGATGCAATTCCGTTATTGCCAGATCAGCAGTATTTGCACAAAGAACCAACAGATGATGTTTGGGACAAACATACATCTTCAATGTGTAAAAACTGGTGACCCATTATAAAGCAATACCGGCGCCGGCCGTGCCCGAATGCTGGTCAAGTAGGGAATAGGAAGGAACGGGTTGACGTGATACTCGCTTTGAAGGAAGCCGAGAAATCCTCTGCACTTCCACGAGAAATCACTGGGATGTTGGATAGTTTGGGAAAGGTTAGCAGCAGGGTTCGTTTTGGTTAACGATACGCTGAAAGTACATACCTACACTATCCGCCAAAAGCAATAGACCGCTCCAATGTGACTGAAAATAGACAAGCATAACGAAAAACAAAACAAAACAAAATAGACAAAATAAAACAGGATATTAGATATTGTCTTCAAAATATGGTAGAGATAAATTATTTGTTGCTTTGCAAACCAGCTCTCCTCGATGTCCTAGATGGCCAAGTCCTGCTGGACCCGCAGCTGCTGCCGTCGGCACTCGTCCACATCAACTCGACCGTCGCCGACGTGTCGGAAACCTTCCGTTAGTAACATGATATCTATTTCTAATACACTCTTCTTGCACCGATTAATTTACAAACTAAGCCTGCACACCGAATCAAAATTCACTTTGGCACAGTTGTGGTATTTTCCTCTAAAATCTAGTTCTAGATATTGGCACTTGGTTGCAGGAAACAGACTCAATAAGAAAAATAAACTCACTTATGACCTCTAACTTTACACGGTTGCTAAACAATACACACTATCTTCCCCCACAATACCCGCGAACGACGACACTTAGGACCTGAGCTCGCTTGAGGAAAAATCACCAACACACAGCAGCGCAATTGATTGTATGCAGTTTTTTTAATCCCGCGACACGCAACACTCTTCTAACTTCAGCTCACCGGAACCAATTGCACACGCACACTAGTAATCCGCGACGCAGAACAACGCGACGCGCGACGAGGTGCTACCGCCGCAGACGTCGTGCCAGATGATACCGTTGTTGTTGTTGTTGCCGCTGATGCGATGCAAACTACTACCAACACACACAACCACGTACCTCTCTATTTTTTTTTTAACACTGTGATGGGTGAATAAAAAAAAATCCAATCCACCAAACTCACACCAACACTACTGCGCTTCTCCCAAAAAGTGCGAACGCGAGCGACAGACAGAGAGAGAGGTTCAGCGCGAGAGGGAGAGGTTGAGCGAAAAAAATTTCAGCAAGAAAACTCCGCTTCACTGCCAATGGAGGCTGAGAACCAAGCAAAAAAATATGTTTTCACCACTTTTCCAAACTTTTCACCGACGGAAAATATCACTTCCACAACGTACGCGATTTCTGCTAGCCTGGAGAACACTTTTCAGGCGATTTCGAATGCGATTTCACCCGCACAGTACGGACTTTTTCGCGAGCAAAGGGTCGACGTGTTTATTGTCTTACCTCAATTCGGTATTCGCATGACATTGTGGGAACAATTTGAAGGTATTATCCTCAGGTATTTTACCTCTTAATCTGAGCTCATAAATACCAAGGCCAGTTATCAAGTTATTCGCTTCTGCTCGGGATACGATTCGAACCAAAATGATTTCATAGGGATATTCAAGTTCGATTGAGCGACACGTACGGTTGTGTTTTTCATTCTCGTTCGAAGCGCTGCAAAGGTTTGGAAGTTTCCCTGCTCGACCTATTGCCGTGGCAATGTGTCGTGAAAATCGATAATCCGCGTGGGCGGCATCCGCTTCCGAAGCCTTTCCGGAGCCGGGCACCTTCAAGCGCAAAACGATGTTTGTGACTACTAGATTACTAGAATCATTCCAAGTATCTTGCCGTCGGCCATTCACAGCGACGATGAGTTGAATAAACTACTATCCGGATTGAATACAGCACATTATGGTGTCCTGCTGACCAAATTAACCTAAAATATAAATTAATTTCTCAGACTTATCTTAATCATCGTCCTTTTTAGGACGACCAATTAAATTTTACAATAAAAGAGTTTGTGTTTCAGTGAACTGTTCGTGATTTATCCTGAACAACCTTTGCATATTATCAAAAATAGTACATTTTGGAATGTTTGAGGCATTCAGTCGAGAGCGGTAAATTCGACAGAGATTTTCCATGAAACCCGAACTCAATTTTTTTTTCATTAAACTTAACTGAACTGGTCAGTTTGAAAAAAAAAATCATAAGAAGGAACGGGTCAAGTAAAATAATGAAATCATTTTAATATTAACCAACCATATGTGTTATGATATGTATAAATAAGATGATACCATTATTACTATACACCAACGCGGTCCTACGTGAACCTCGCGGTTTTATCCCTGATAAAACACACCTCTAATTTTTTTTGTCACTGGTTTATTTTTTCAACACGATTTGATTTTTTCTTCTTTTTTTATTATTGCTCCACAAGTGAAACTTGAAAATCATATGAAAAATAAGATATCAAAAAAGACTACAGTGTGTTTACTTTAATTTGAACCAAATAAATGTGAGAAATTCAAAAAATGATGAGGTAGGCACTTTATTTTGCCTATCAGTGTAAGGGGAAAAGGTTAACGAGAAGACAATGTTAGCCTTCCATCACAGGTTCAGATCGACGGTGATGAAATCGAGGCGGTAGATGAATTCGTATATCTGAGCTCATTGGTGACCACCGATATCGACACCTGTAGATATATACAAAGGCGCATTATGGCTAGCAATCGTGCTTACTTTGGACTCCGAAGGATGCTTAGATCGAACACATTTCGACGAACTACAAAGTGGACCATCTATAAGACATTAATTAGACCGGTAGTCCTCTATGGTCACGAAACATGGACATTGCTCCTGGAGGACCAACGCGTCTTTGGACGGAAGGTGTTGCGTATGATCTACGGTGGAGTGCAGATGGAAGACGGAATGTAGAGGAGGCGAATGAACCACGAATTGTATCAGTTCCTGAGAGAACCTCCCATCGTTCACACCGCAAAAATCGATCGATTACAGTGTTATGGACAGTTATTACCGTGTTACAGCCCAATGATTCTCGAAAACGATCCGACGGGCTTAAAAAGAGGAGACGCGTAGCGAGCAAGGTGGATCGATCATGTAGAAGGCGACATGCGGAACCTTCGCAGGCTGCGAGGCTGACGAATTGCAGTTATGGACCGAATAGAATGGAAACAATTTCTGTATACAGCAGAGGCCACCCTGGCCTTACTCGCATTAAGGCGCTGGGATCATATTATTGCAGCAGTATTTTGAGTTCGTTAGATTTCGTATTTGTACGGTGCGCTTCAATTATGTTTATCTAGGTTCGATTACAGTTTTATTTTATTTTTATTTTCATTGATTTTTTATGGCTTCACGATTATTGAATTTTTACGATTATTGGACTCGGTACGGAGTTGTAGCTCAAATATTTAATTATTCGATTTGCTCATCAAAACACTTCCTAGTTCGCAATTTATTCATGATATATGATACGATATGGAAACGAAAATGAATGAACATGTCAACAAAAGTCACCAAATTTGTGTCAGCAAGAGATTATTGAATTTCGAAACTCTCTTGCGTCAAAAATTGAATCTTTCAAATTTTATTTAATCTTATTGAGATAAACAAGTCAACAAATCTTAAACATCTATCTAATTCGAGTTAATATTTTTAATTTATCTACTTGTCAACTCCAACAAAATTTACTCAAGTTTGAGTGACTCCACTTTTGACGAAATTGAGTCAAAAACGACTTAAAATTTAGCCAAATAGAGCGGGCGTACGCAGAACATGCCTGGGAGACTCACCTCACCCGAAGTGACAATTGTTACCTCGTAGGTGAGAACGAGTCGTCTCACTTCACACGCCACCCGACTCGCAACGTGACGTGATCCCATATTATTTTGACTGCATGAATCTTGCATGCAATTCTGACAAATTTTAATGAAGTATTTCTTGAGTGGAAAAAGACATACAATCGGAAATTAATAACTTATATCGTTTAAGACAGTGGTGCTTAGGTATGAGCATGTTGCGGGCCAAATTTCAATTTTTCAATTATGCCGCGGGCCGCATTGCGTTTTTCCAAAACTGAACCGATATTATGAATATGGGTTTTCTTTCAAAATTACAAATAATGAACATAAGATTGTTTTTAACCAGTGTATTTGATAATAATATCGATCAACGAAAAAATATACATTTACTTAATTTTACTTGCACTTTTCGCGTGCCAGCTTATCCAAATCAGCTTTAATAGCAGATGTCGAAATTCGAAGAGAGTTTTCCAAATGCTCGTCTGATTTTATTCCTTGCCTTTGATTTCACGAGTTTCATAATTGAAAACAATTGCTCGCAGATGTAAGTTGACCCGAACAAAGATGCAACATAAAGAGCATGCTTCCGAACAGCCGGAAATTGCGCTTCTGAAACAAATTTGGAATAAAAGTTCAAAAGTTCAAAACTTCTCTTGTAATTCTGTATCGCATTGCAATTCAATAAGTTCCATTTGCATGTTTTCTGGAGCTTGTTCATCTAATCTAATCTAATCTCACACTAACGCAGCCAATTCTTGAAAGCATCCTGGAAAATGACGTCTTCTGGAATTCATCATTTGTCTTGTCATCGGCCAGGCCAACTGCGTAGTGTGTGCCGCAGAGAGGATTCCAAGAAATAGAGCGATTCCAGAAAGAGTGTCTGAAATCGCTCTACTACTTCGAATCAAGGGAAGGAAGAAAGCGTGGACCTCCCGTACCAAACGCCTCCATATAGAGTTAAATAATGTGATAATTTGTATTTTATCGTTGGGAGCATAGATGCTAGAAAGATTAGTTTATGCTCCTTTTGCCTGTGGGTGGACTTTTGGCATTTGAACCAAAAGTCTGGCAATAATTTGCCAAGGTTATAGCGCCTTATCTCGCTCACTGAAATTTAAAATTTACAGAATACAAGCTCATCGATTTATCACCACCCGGGGGAGACTTGGTCCTATACCCAATGATTTCGTTATCTCCAATCTGCTCAACCAATCGCAATGTTTTGTGATATAGTGGACGGATTATTATAATTTGAGATAACTCAATGCAGACGTCTTCCAAATTTGGCAGATCGACAGGCAATCGGTGGAGACCCACCTGGTACCTCATAGCAATATGCTTAGAGGCGGACCGGAAGATTTGATGAGCAACCTCCCCCACATGTTTTCTGGAGCTTGTTCAGCATCGAAACTGAATGGAGTGGCAAACATTTTCAGCATCTTTTCTTGAGATTTAAAATCTCCAAACCGCCGAGAAAAATCAGTTCCCATCGTTTGAAGTGCGTCAACGTACTTCTTAGTTGACGATACTTTTAAATTTCCCATTGTGGGAAAATGGGCAAAATTAGAGTTTTTTAGTTGTTTTCCCCATAGAACGAGCTTACTTTCAAATGACTTGATTTGGTTAAGCATGTGATGTACCAGTTTCCCTTTGCCTTGCAAATTTAAGTTCAAATCATTAAGATGGCCAGTAATGTCGGCAAGAAATGCCAGATCTGACATCCATTCCTCGTTTTCGAACTGCTTCACAGGTTTACCTTTCCGCTTCATGAACTCCGCGATTTCAGCTCGAAGGTCAAACACTCGCCGCAAAACCTTTCCCCTGCTAAGCCAACGAACTTCGGTGAAATATGGAATGTCGCCGTACTCTGCATCCACGTCGGCGAGAATACTTTTGAATTCGCGATGGTTCAACGCATGAGATCTGATGAAATTCACAACCTTGATGACGTCCTTCATTACGTCCTTGAATCCCACATTTTTAGCGCAAAGATTCTCCTGATGCACGATACAATGGTACTGTTGAAACTCCTCAGGTACGTCTGGTAGTCTTCTCAGGTGTGCAATAGCACTTTCATTCTTTCCTAAAGGATTTTTGAAAATTTCAACAGTTTCAGTAAACATGAACAGAGTGAAAAATAAAAAGCAGGATTGAACATACCACACATAGCAGGAGCACCATCAGTAACTGCACCAGACATTTTCTTCAAGGGTAGATCAAGTTCTTTCAATACAGTCTGCAGTGAACTGAAGATATCCACACCTTTCGTCGTTGCATTCATATGGATTAGGCGTGCTAATTCCTCAGTCACTTCGAAATTTTTCGATATACCGCGCACAAATACAGCTAACTGAGCTGTGTCCGAGATAACAGTACTCTCATCTAACGCCACTGAGTAATGTACGAAATCAGCAGCTCGTTCTTTCAAACTCAACAGCACATTTCCTGCAATGTCCTCGACTCTTCTGGTAATGGTTGGCCGTGACAAACTCACTTGCGCAAAAATGCGGCTTTTTTCGGGGCATAAGATTTCCACAACAGCTTCCATACACTCCTTCACAAACTCGCCGTCCGAAAATGACTTTGATTGCGAAGCTATCTTTTCCGCGACAACATAGCTTGCTTTTGTACACAGCTCGTTTTCTTTGATTTTCTTCACAAAAAGGTTTTGCTGATTACTCAACTTTCCCTTCAACTCAGCACATTTTTCAATTCGAGCTTCACCAACATAATGATCCATTTTTGCTGCATGTTTCGTGTCATAGTGACGCTTCACATTAAACTCTTTCATAACTGCAACGGTTTCGTTACAGAGCAAGCACACCGGTTTCTGATTTACGCACGTAAAAAAGAACATTTCACTCCACCTCTCTTGGAAAACACGACCTTCATCCGCCACTTTTCGTTTTTTGCTGCTACTGGCTTCCATTTTGCTCGAACAATTTCTTTAATCTTGCACCACACGCACAAATGCGACCGAATCGACGCGATTGACAAAAGGCACTGATATCATAGACTAACTCTAAGACCAGTAGGTCCCGAACAAATACGATTTTTTTCTTGGCTCAGTCAGTACTAGCACATCGGTCCCAAGCTCGGTCCCAAGCTTAATAATACACCCCTAATAATGAACTCACACGAACACACACTCAAATATTCTGTCAAAATAACACAGCAAATCAAAACAAAGGCGCAAATATGTAGAGTTAGGTGCTGGCTTCAAGGTGTACTTCGGACCAAGGGGTTCTACAACAGTGAACCAATTTCAAATCGCTAGTTGCATATTGATTGTTGCTGATATGGTGAATGAACTCGACCGTCATTGAGAAGCGGGAGCGTAAATATGAGTGGATCCTCTCACATATTCTCCCATTGAGTTGTCGGCTCTCTGGAACTATGAAGCACCCGAGGGTGTGAACGAAATAAGCCTAAAAAGATATTGAATTTGCTACATTGCTCTCGCCGTTTTTCGCATGGCATCTAAACAATGGAAAACCGGTGGATTTTTTTTTATTTTCTTGTCCAATTAATAGGAGTGCTGCGTGCCGCATGTGAGCCCATGGCGGGCCGCAGGATGAGCACCACTGGTTAAAGACAATGTCCAAGGGGTAGATCGATCAGCACACTTTTCTCCTGTGCTATTTTACTTTAGTGTGTCTACAAGCGTTGCTATGTTCTAGGTGTTCCCGTAATTTGCCGAAGGTGCCGATGTGTTGACAGTTTAAGTTTTTATTTTTTACTGTACCTGGCAACCAAAAACGTATATTGATAAGGTTGCTAGTTTCTTATTTCTATAAGCTGAACTGTCAAAAGTGTGCCTCAATGTGCCACACATGTGGTATGGATTGAAAATTGAATTTCCGCAGTTATGTAACAAATTCGTCTAGTGTGTAAAACATCGTGGCTGGCACACTGTTCTAAGCGACTAACTCTTGACAATGTCTCACAACAATGTTTCAGACAAAATGTCCTTTTAATAGTTAAGATACAATGTATCTCTTGTACAATTTCAATTTCTACTTCAATTTCAATTTAAATTGTATGCTTTTTGTTTAAAGAAAAATCACTGTATATGTGATATATCGTATTTTGTGGTATTGTCACAATGAGTCTTTATTTTTATTTCTATTGTACCGTATGCGCGATAATGTTTGCACCATCGTACAAATAAGAATCCCGTTTCACTTGTGCATACAATGTCTTGGTTTTTTTTTGCATGCACTTAAGCTATAATTCATATCATAGTATGCTATGAGTAAAAGAAGCCGATTTCCTTGGTTTGACAGTTGCACCAAGGCGTAGTGACAGCATATTCGTGATTTGTCCCACGCGCAAATGTCGCGAAATCTCCGTGGGAGTATCCCGGTGGACCGTGAAAAGGGTCTTAGACCGAGAAAAGAAAGGACAACCATCCGCGAAGGTGGCCACAGGTCGGCCGAGATCAGCTCGGATTCCGAGGGTAATCGCTGCCATGAAAAGTAAGATTCAGGCGAAAAATGCGAAGGAACACGGGATCAGCGACTTTGTGGCACGGAAGATCGTAAAGTAATATTGTGGGGCGAAATCGAGGGCACGGAAAAAAAATCACATGATTACCAACCGCATCCGGGAGCTATGAATCGAGCGATGTAAGAAAATCTTGAACTTCCTCAAGCGAAAAAAATCCGGAAATCCTGTTCATTGACGAAAGAGCATGTTTACCGTCGATCCCGTATCAAATTCCAGAACCGATCGCTATATTAGTTCTCTCCCGGTAAAAGACGTAAACGAGCATAAACATGTGTATTTGACGAAGCATCCTGCTAGTGTTATGGTGTGTGGATTGGTGGCTTTCGATGGCAAAAAAATAACCCGGTCTTCATTCCAGAAGGCGACAAAGTAAACACGGAGGTCTACATCGGGATTTTAAGTATGTTCTTGAGTGGATCAAAGAGCAGTACGGCTTAAAGCCAAATATTGTATTTCAACCAGATGGGGCTCCGTGCTACACCTCGAACCGCACTCAGAAGTGGTTGCAGGAACATCTGCCATTCTGGGCGAAGAATGTGTAGCCGCCATCCAGCCCCGATCTTAATTCGCTGGATTACTCAGTACGGCGCGTCATGAAAGGCCTGTTCTAAACGCCATCCGAGTACAGCAAGTCTTGGACAAACATCTAGGCTACATTATTAGGACCTGCCGTACGTTCCGGAAGCGTGTGCAGGCCGTTATTGGCTGCACGTGGAAACTCGATAGTTTAAGACTCTCAGAAACATCCCCCTTTTAAACAAATAAAAAATATCGAAACCGAAATTTGGGAAAGTTTTATAATTTGGACATTGCTCAATGGTGCAAACATTATCACGCATATGGTATTTTAAATAAGATATGACGATTGGTTTCTACGGTCTGACGAAAACAAAATGCACATTTATTAGTCATTACACAAAAACAGCTAACAAACTTGAAAGTACAACACGGTGTCGACTACCTGTAAAATTCTAGTAAATGAGGGAATATCAGGGATTTCAACCAACGTCAGAAAAATCATGGAATATCAAAGAATTTTCTCAAAAATCAGGCATAAATTTTATAATGTTTGACAACATATTACAAAGCACAATAATCTTGGATACTTTGGAGAAGTATTGGCGGTCTGATATACATTGATGTGTGTAAATTTGTAAAAAGTTGGATTTGAATGCGCAATGGTTTTTGTTGGAGACGACGATGAGATCTACAGATAGTCTCATTCTATTGAATAATTTTCTATTTTCAAGTCAGTTTTTCGATGATTGTTGCGAAAAAAATTGTTTTAAAAAGATAAAATCAATTGTTGTTGTTTATTAATGAAAATCGAGACGATCGCTATTGTAAAGAGAAATTATAAGAACTCTTAAAAACAAGTCGTTAAATAAGTTTTTTAAACAATTAAACAATTCGTTTAAATAAGTTTCCTATTAAGAATCTTTTCCATTTAGACAGGCTTGTTGCAAACAATCTACGCGAAATTTGTAATACACACGGATGTTGCATGCACTGCTTAAAATAATTATCTTGGTCTATGTTCGGCGTAGATTATCATTATTTTAATTAGTATAGAAGAATCCTTACTATGTAATCTATTCAAACAAGCTCAAATTAACGGACATATAGTACAGTTCATGTTTGAGAATGACTTGAATTTTTACTCATCGTCAGTCCACTATTTCTATCCATATCTTTAATGGACTCAAGGTTTCACAATTCAATCATAGAAATTAGATTACAAAAACTTTTAAAGATAAGATCCTCGCAGTTTTCAGAAGAGTAACGAAGATTGAGGAAATCATTCGAAGACCTTTGAAATTTGTTAAAGTTCTAGTGCGTGTAGGTCCCCCTTCACAATTAATTAGATTGTTGAATAGCTGTGAATTTATAATAGTTGAATCTCTTAGAAATTCTACTGCAAAGATCCGAGCAATAGAGAGAGCTTTCAAGAAAATTGATTATTTCCAGAGATGTCTCTGAACATGTTAAAAGGCATTCTGATTTTCGAAAAAGCTCAATGGATCTCTGTCGGGGCCGATCCGGTCGCCAAAAGATGAACGCAATTGCTTCCCTGCACGCTTGCGACAAAAACGAACACGTCCTGACACGTCAGGAAAGGAGATGGTGTCGCTCAAGCAGGTAGCCGTCGGGGTGGGTGAGTGTTCTTCTCTGGCACTTGTGGAAAGCGAATTAACTCTCTTGCCCTGACAAGGGCGGATTGGGTTCCACAAGTCCGTCAAAGCAACAACTCGATTGCCGGCAGACTGTAAATACCGGCAGGACTGGATCGCTCCTTCTCGGGTGGACTGCTGCTATGATTACTCGGCTGGAAGGATGGTTAAAGGAAAGACTAGCCACTATTGCTTTCTCCAAATATTTTATTCCTCTTCGATCTTTACACTTTGAATAACGAAAATAAACTGACAAAAATTCTGTGGGCTGCGCCACTTTTATACTTAAATTTATTGCGTTGGGACCGGCTGTCCGACACCTTAGCTCCGCCTCGTCGGTTGTTGGTTGCAGCACGCATGGAAAGCATGCACGATGAAAAAATGTCGATCACGTGAGTCGCTACCTACCGCTAACTGCGCCAATGCATGATGAAGAATCACTAATGGCTGCTGCTGTTGTCGTTCGCGTTTGGGCGTGACAAATCTCAGAGAAATCTAGCAAAATTAAGAGAAACACTGTCTCGTACTGCTATTTCAGCCTATTGACACCTTTGTCGCAAAACGTTTGTGGAAAATACCGGTAAACTTACTATGATATTAAATGTGCTGCTTGAACATTAGGTATTTTATGGAATGTAACAAACACTCAGTTATCACCACAAGGACAGTTGTTAGAATGTCAGAGCTATTTTGGAACTCCGACAATATCTGTTGAAGTTTAAATTACGAAAAATATAAAGTAACCTTATGGAAATCAAAGATAAAGAAAAAAAATATCTTCTGTTGTGATATAAAAGTTTAGGGCCCCTACAGGCAATTTTTGATTGTAAACACGTTCCCAAATGATTTCTAACATCTGCAATTTTTACCGAAATCTGAGATGATAAAAGAAACGAAAAAAAAGATCCACAATTATTTTTACGCTACCATTTTTGCTAAAATTTGTGTTTTTATCACGAGGGTTTTATTCGTTTTTACCTGGATGTCTATACTAGGCTTCACATAAAAATGTGAGTTGAACTGTGATTCAAAAACCATGATTTTCATGTAAACACTTGAATAACGTTTTTTCATCTCTTAACCCTACATTAATGCTGCATTAAATTAACCTATACCAAATTTGCTGCATCTCCGGTAGGTTAGCACTACAAATTTCACCATTAGAATAACTCTAAAAATGCAATACAGTACATCATAAAAAATACACGTTAATTCTCAAAAACTACTCCAACGCATTAAAATGACAAGAAAATACACCCTTCGAATTTAACAATCACATTATACAAATTCCTATTCGTGTGCTAAATTTAACAATGTGAAAATCACATGATGCTTGAACCTCCGCTTTCGAATAATGAACACCGGTGTCGGTGTAATGAACGCAGCCACTTTGCCTCTCAGCCGAAACGCGCGCCTCTGACGGCGAACATTAGAAACGTTTTCAGTCGATCCATTCTACCGCCTTATTTTTACGCTCCCATTTTTCTCATCGACCATCAGTTGTCAAACAGTCGGCTAAAAAAGCGCATCGCCTACGGAAGCTGAAGTGTAATAACAAAGTCCTTCCCAAAAAATAAACTGATAACTTGTGTAGGATTCACTTGGATTATTTGATTTATGGATCAATTCAAGCGAAAGTTAACGTTGCACTTGTATATTGTTTGGAGCATTCGTCTAGTAGAAGTGGAAACATTTATTTGGTGAGTACTTGACTTTAAGCTCTCTTATGTGCGTGTGATTTCTGTAGATATAATTTACGACAAAACAAAGTATGGAAAATAATTAGTTGTGTTCGCCCAGATATTCGATATTACAAATAGGTCGAATTTTTCTGCCAGCAAAGCGTCGAGCTATTCTCATATTCTTAACATTTTTTTCGCTGGGTCGTTGCAAAGAGAGAAACTTGGTAGTCAGATTCGATGAAGAGCGAGAAGCAAATAACGACGAAATGCGCTATTACGGTGGAAAAGTGAAAAAAGTGATTCCGTCACCATTTTGTAAATGACTGCAGCGTAGGACAGTTCATCAGGAAGCATTTGGTTAGTGACTTTTAGTTTCACAGGAAGTGACTAAGAAAAGATGGTTCGATTTGTATCCTCATGATTTGTTTTTAATATCCGTTCAATATAATAATAGTGAGATATGGAATAAAGCAGTGGTTGTCGTGATAGATTTTCAGTTCAATGAATAAAAGTGGTGCATTCAAAATAATGCTGCAAAATTGGTCAATTCACTGAATTGTTTTCAGAGCTTCCATGCTACATCAACACGCTGTCAATTTCTGGATCATGTACTGCATTTGTTTCAATTTGATACAAATGTCAACAAATCTAAGTCCAACATCTAATAAATGTCAGGTTTTCATGTTAAGATCAAAGCTAGGGTTTTTTTTTTTTTTTTCACTAGGGCGAATCTACAATTGAGAGATTCTCTCCGGGCTCGCTCTCTTTCATTCATATTTCATTCACCTTTACGTTTTTCATTCTACTATTTGTAGAGTATGCTAGCCAGCACTGTTGTGTTTCGATCTGTACTAAAGAATCCCTCGGAAGTTTTATAATGGCGCTGTAATGAATGAAAGAGAGCGAGCCCGAAGAGAATCTCTCAATTGTAGATTCGCCCTAATGAAAAAAAACCCTAGAAAGGACTGCAGAAAGCATTAGTTCTTGAAGCCTGCCACTTTTGGTGTGGCGCTAGTGATGATTTTAACATTTTGAGCTCGGTTCACAATGGATTGGTAAGGAAACAATATTTCTTCTACCAAACTGCTAGTATCAGTAATTTAGTTAAACATTATAATACCAGGCTGACAATCAATGAAAAAATACTATCGTTGCGATAATCACAGCACTAAATATTGCTGATTGCAGTTAAAATTGGACTCCAACAAAAACAGAAAAAGTGTGATAAAAGTGCACGTTTACGTCAAATCGTTTCCTGTCTTCAGTGAACTTATACCTTTCAGCATAAAGGATAAGTGCACCGAAGACAACAAAACGATTTGACGTAAACGTGCACTTTTATCACACTTTAAAATGCGCAAAAAGCACTTCTAGAGTCCAATCACAACTGCAACCAGCAATACAAAAAAATTTTTTCTCTCAAAAAAAAAAAAAAAAAAAACACCACACCCCCCCCCCCCCACATTGTGTTTCCTGCATAGACCCCCCAAAAAAACCGACCCGACAAATAACCACCCCCCCCCGCCCCAAGTTTTCGGCTTCACGATTGTTGTTCGTGGATGACAAACAGTTCAGTCCTGTGGTTAAGATCGGTTTCTGAACACAACATGCTAGTGGCGCTGAGAACAAGAGAGGAGAGAATCTCATTGTTACTTACGTCGTTTTAAATCGCGAATGGCGTATGTAGAATCAAGTTTCTCATTGCAGGAAGGATGGACAGTGTTGGCAAACTACCAAAACCTTGCTAATGTGTTCGATTTATGTAGACAAAAATGAGCAAGCTAGCAACGCTGATATGATTTGAGTGGTATAGAATATCAAATTAACGTAACTGTATAAAATGTATGTATAGATAAAGAAATAAAAAAAAGGAACTGCTTAGGAATATTCAGTCCTTGACGTTAGATTAATTTAATTTGTTTTGTTAGTTCATTGGTTGATTTTGCAAGGTGTGTTGGTTCTATTGCTGGTTTTTTTTTTAGATTTTATGTTGGTACAATTGCTAATATGATTTTAATATATTTAGTTTTCGCACAGATTCATCGCAGATTTATTCCTTGTTACCTAAACTATGATTGCAATCAGATGCTAATGATGTTGTTTGACTTATGCATTATGCATTATCTAAGGGAAGGTCCATTAATTATGTCACGCAGTAAGGGGGAAGGGGGTGGGGGTTGGTAAAACGTGACAACCCATACAAAAAAATTTGAAGGTCCATACAGACAAAATGTGACAAGGGGGGGGGAGGGGGTGTTGCTGGGTAAAAAGTCACTTTTTGAGTGACATAACTAATGGACGTTCCCTAATATTATTTCGAAATGTTAAAAATAACAGTGTTCAATGTTGAATGAATATTTTCAACTTCAAGGCAATTTTCCGAGTTTGAAATTTCGGCAAACCAAGTCTTGACGAATGGTTTTTTTGATAAAATCTAACAAAAGTTGGATAACGAAAACGACTATTTGCATTTATGATATCACCAAAGTTTTAAGTATTCCAAAAAATAACTTAGCGTGATCAATATCACAAATAAAAGACGAAAAATGTAGTGTTGAGCTCAAAATACAAGCGTTTCTGTTTTTATACTAGTAAAATAGTATTTGTTTTTAATGTGTATTTTAACTAATAGCATTGCACGTAAAAAACATTCAACCATAACGTTCAAGTAGTCGAAGTGGCGTAGTGGTGGACAGCCATACCTCTCACTTAAAAGTAACGAGTTCGAATCTACTGTTCGAACGTAATTGCTTAGGGTGAACGTAAACGATGATGGTGATTATGCGGACGTGTGTAAGAAAATGAATACGGTCATCTTCCAAGGCAACCGGCGCAACAACGTTCATCATAGTTCAGATTATCTGAATTGTGCTAAAACCGAGGAGCAGGTCATTGAACTAACCTATATATCTTGGCCTTGTTGTTGTTGTATCGTATTTCCGTGACTTACATCCTGAGGCTACATATCGAACCAATAAACATAGACCGATACCAACTGATTTACTTTCCTTCGGAAGGAAGACGTGATCAGAGATTTTTCTGCTCAGAAAATCCCAACGGCGCCGTCTGCAATTGATACCAGACCGACTGGGGTGAAAAAATCTTGGAATTTTTTCTCATATTGCAGATTATGCGTGTTGATTGTTTGACTTACGTTTATTCTGATGTATTTGGAAACCCGGTATTTGTGCTGCTTGAATATTTTGGTTGGCAATAACGGATCAAAAAAGATCGCTTTTGCGGCAATCAATGAAATGATATACAAGTAAGAATGAGAGAAACTAAAGCTATACATCTATCATTTATTTACCTCACTGAATAGTCAAATATATGTACCTTGATTGTGTAAGCAGTAGTGTGCTTCGATATGTGCCGATATGTAATATATTCAGGCATACTATGCTGAGTGATCCCTTGGCCAAATCCTTACTACAGATACAAGAATGCAACAATTAGATATTGGTGATCACATTGAGTCAATGACGTTTTTATAAGGTTCTCAAGAAGCTTGTTGAGGTTCGAAGCAAAAAATAATTAAGATATGCTTGGCAAGTGAGCGTTGAAGTCAAACTACCACAACATTTCATACTGCATACTGACAATGTTGATATTGTTTTAGCCACTTTTCACTTGACTAATATTGTGTTAGTTTTACGTTTTGTTTAAGAAATGAAACTGAGTAAGAGGACTGAAAATTAGGGAAAAAATAAATAAATATAAGTTTCTTTTGTTTCATATTCTACATTCATATTTTAACAGGTTTAGGTTTTGCTAGTAATATTTAGCATCCCGATCTTTTTGCTAATCATAATAAAGCTCTTACGACCCTCAACATAGTGTTCAGCACAAAAATAGTTGATAATAAATAGTTTTATTTATAAATCTTTCAGTGATATACAGGATGCTCTAACTTGTATTATTAGGTGATTATGCGGACGCTACACAAAAATAGTTGATAATAAATAGTTTTATTTTAAATCTTTCAGTGATATACAGGATGAACTAACTTGTGTTATTAGGTATTATTCAAGTGATTTTGGTGCAACGTTCTACTTTAATTGATCAATCATTTCGTTATATAAAAAAATAAAAATCTATCTGAATCCGAAACAAATCCTAGTGAGTAGGAGTATTGAGAATCCTTGTTTTGGTAGAGTATCAAAATGAATTGGTTTATTTTAAAGTAAAAATCAAACGAATTTATAAAATATATCCGAAAATAGTAGCATTCTATTTCTGCCAAAAAAATAAAACACTATTTGCATCATCGTAACACGGTACAAGTGATAGCGACTACATACAGTTACACCAGTGGCTGGATAGTCCTGAAGAAAATGAATATATTTTTTGGCTCAGGTAGTACTTGCACACCGGTCCCAAGCTTAATGATTCGCCCCTAATAACGTAACTCGCACCAACACACCCTAAAATATTCTGTCAAAATAACATAGCGAATCAAAACAAAGCCAAAGATACTAAAGGGCGAACACGAAATTATTGTGACACATTCAACAGGGCATAACTTTTTTACCATTGGGTAAAAATCAACAAAATTTTGCACACTTTCTCATTGATGTGTATTGTTTACATGCTGTCAAACTCGAAGTCGTGTTTTTCGATTCAACGAAAATGGAGGTGAACCAACGCGAGTCGAGAGAACAAATTCTTTCCAAACACCTGGAATTTCCTGACCTGTCGCACCGGCAGTTGGGAAAAATGTTGAACATTCACCATTCAACCGTCTCCAGAGTGTTGAAGCGGTTCCAGGAGCGGTTGACGTTGGACCACGGCAAAGGAGTTGGAAGAAAACCGGGACCGGAGAACAAAAAGACGGAGGGAAAGGTGAAGCGGATGATTAAAGCAAATCCCAACGTCTCAAGCCCTGATTTGGCTAAAAAGATCGGCATGTCGCAGAGCTACGTCCAGAATGCAAAGAAGAGAGCTGGACTACATACATACAAGGTACAGAACTTCCCAAACCGCGATGAGCGGCAGCAATCGACGGCTAAAACTCGGGCACGGAAGCTCTACGAGAAGATGCTGACAAAATATGGCTGCTGTGTGATGGACGACGAAACGTATATAAAAGCCGATTTTAAGCAAATTCCGGGGTTGGAGTTTTTCACCGGCAAGAGCAAGTTCTATGTGGACGACAAATTTAAGAAGAAGAAAATGTCGAAGTTCGCCTCCAAATATCTCATTTGGCAGGCCATCTGCTCTTGCGGACTGAGGAGTGAGCCTTTCGTGACAAAGGGCACAGTAAATGGCGAGATCTACAAATCTGAGCGCCTCGAGAGGCGCCTTTTGCCGTTCTTGCAGCAGCACGACGAAGCTCCGCTATTTTGGCCAGATTTGGCATCATGCCACTATTCTAAAAGTGTCCTGGAGTGATATGAGGCCAATTCTGTCCATTTTGTTTCAAAGGACATGAATCCGCCAAACTGTCCGGAGCTGCGCCCGGTGGAGCAGTACTGGGCAATGATGAAGCGGGAACTTCGGAAGAGCAAGAAGACAGTCAAAGACGAGAAGGACATGTTAAGAAAATGGAAAAAAAACTGAGAAACTGGTACCGGATGACACTGTAAGGACTTTGATGGAGGGCATCAAGCGAAAATGCGTTTAATTTTACACTCAAGGCTCCATCGATTAACTTTTCTTTTGATTTATGAAGTAAATATATGTATAAAACTACCCTAAAATTTTGGTTTGATTCTAAACATTATAAGAAAATTGGCATGACATTTTCGGTGTCGCAATAATTTCGTGTTCGCCCTTTAGTACCGAAAGATACTAAAAAGCGCAAGAGTGTATATCAAGGTGCAGACTGCAAGGTGTACTTCGGACCTAGGGGTTCTACAACAGTGGACCCATTTTAAATCGTTAGTTTCATATTGAATGTTGGTTACACTATGAAAGCGACAAATTTGATGATCAGTTCTCTTTCTGCTTTCGACTGGGACGGTTGATGGATTTATTCATTCGCGCGCTAGCCTTCTTCTCGACGGCATTGTAGCCAATTTGCATTGTTAATGTTTCATCAAACCGGTTGCTTTTGTTGTTGCAGCAGTGTGCGAGTTGGAAAATACTGTGCGATTTACCTTCGGCAATGGAGCGGATAAACCAGCTTTAGGCGAAGTGGCTAATATCTTCAAACACTTGGATGCGGAGCTTGATGATTGAAGCTGCATATAGGATAGCAGAGGAAATGTCCCTCCTCGTTAAGCTCAAGTCTGAGCGGTCGATGTTGCACGCGTAGACCGCCAACTCGGACGAACAGATATTCCATTATGGAAATGGAAAAAAGGTATAAGTGCGTACATGTCGCATGCCCACGATCATATCTGCTATGTGCGAATGTTCGCTCTACCAAAGGAGGTTCCCGACCAGGAGATCGTAACGGTGTTGTCGAAATATGAACGCATGGTACGGGAGAAGTTTCCGGCGGAGCTGAGCATACCCGCCTACACTAGTCGGAAGGGAAACATCTATTTCCAAAGCAAGGGGAACAAATGCTTCATTTGCATGGAAGAAGGACACCTAATGGCTTCTTGTCCCAAGCGTTCCACTAGATTTCGGAGTCAGCCAGAAATGCGTCGTCAAGAAAAGGAGAAGAGTGGTTGACTGAAGTAAACATACGGAAGGGCAGTAACCGGAGAAACAGCAATCGTAGGATCAGAAGCTGAAGGTGAGGTGGAATTGGAAACGCTATAGGTGCTGGAAGAATAAATAGAAGAAGCTGCTATGATGCCGGTGGGCACCGGAATAATGCTGATGAAACGAAGGAGATGGCTACTCGTGATCGCGCGTTGATAAGGTCGCCGCATTCAAAAAGAGGCTGCTAGATTTGTAAAGGAACGAGAAAAAGATAAAATTATACCGAATTCTAGCTTGGGTACTATCATTGTAATCGATAACTTAAAACAACGAGTTGAAACTGAAGAAACACTATGATTGAAACGCCAAAAAGTTCTATGTGTTTATTATATTCAAAGATACTTATAAACTTGATATTTGATATCCCGTACTCTACCGATTCTTTAATTGCAATCATCGAAGCATTTAAATGAAAATCAATCGCTTTTATATTCATTTCATCACTCCACTTCAATTAGCTTTCGTACAGTGAATGAATCTTACCTTCACCGATTCACTTCCAATTCACTTCCTTTCAAACGTGAGTAAGCTTAAATTCATTAGCGATCTAGCCACCGCCGAAAGCGTTTCAATTGAAATTCAAGCTAGCTTCAAACGACCATGAATCAACTTCGATGAATTTGATTTGATTTCATCTCCCCACCCAAGCAGTGGTTGGGGAACACAACGACACATGCGTGCCAGTGTTGCTAGAGGTATTGTCATTTGACGATGCACGCATTGCTGCAACTTTGCTCGACAAAAAGCTCCCCGAGCTGGCAAGCGTGTTTCTGTTTGATACTGCGGTGACATATTGAAATTGCATGTGTTGCCTTTGCGCTGGAGCTGTGAACACAACAGGGATCGCATAAAAGCAACATAAATATCAGCAATTTCTTTTATCATTTCATAAAATGGTTTTCAGTGCTACAATTACTTTATCTGATGGCACTGATTCTAATCTCAAAATAATGCATAACTCAGAAATGAAATTCATGCACGTATTGGATGAATTTCAATTGTCCTGTTTCATACTAATTTGACACCGAAGGCTAAAATAAACACCGATGAATGAAAAGCTTAGTCGAAAATGTTTGTTTGAAGATTGTTTTGCTGAAGCTGCCTAAGAGTGGCTGTCAAAAGAAGATAATGTGTTTCAATTGAAAGGGATGAATGTTAAGTTCTTCGTCTCACGACGAGTTTCATTTGAAAGTGAAATTGTATGACCCTGATTGCAATATTAGCTGAATGACTTGCCTATTATTCATAATAGCACTAATTTTCTGCTAGTATTAGATATTGTATAGATTAGATCATACATTAATCATAATGAAATAAACCTTTACACATAGTGTCACAGAGATTTATTATACAACTGTTTTAATGGATTTTTTTTCAGATATAGCGCCCTAGGCCATGGCAGAAGAGGACGATAGGGCATCTCGCTACGACGTTGTTTGGGATCGGGTCAAAGTTTACATACCGTTTCTTCAAGAGCTAATAAGCTTCTACAAGAATGATACCCATCAAAATCGGCAGCAACAGCTGCAGAAAATAATCACAATTTATGATCTACTTACCAATCAAAGGTACTATTTAATCTTATTTCACTCTTTATCTTTTCAATTATTTTATAACAATATTCTTTCACTCTTCGCTTAGATTGAATTATTTATCTTTATGTAAGTGTGAGAAGGTGTTGATCAAATTGTATGAAACGGTACGTATGTTGTTGTTATTAATTTAATTATTCATTATAACATTCCATTGCTCATTCCAGAATCCTTTAAGGAAAGCAGGGGACTTATCAACCGCTGATGAATCGGGAGTTACAGCAACAAATCAAAGCATTGAAGATAGTCCGGCATCTCCTTGTGATCCAGGCGAACAACCTGGAGTTGACCTGTTAATTGAAAGAAGATCTGAAGATGATAAACCAGTATCGGAATCCCTAGTTTCAACAAAACCAGCTTCGTCGTGTGAATTAGATTCTCCAGCTGAACCGGACACACCAGCTGAACCGGACACGCCAGCTGAACCAGAATTTCATGCCAACCCGGACACTATTTTAGAACCATTAAGTCCTGAGCTGGATGATGATGAACTCTGGGATGCCCCGGTTCCAAAAAATAGCAGAAGCATTTCTAACAAGCCACCATTATCGTTGGATGAAATCACTAGACTGATCACTAGTGATTCGAAGCCCGGTGGATCGAAAATTCGCCAGAACAACAACAGCAAAGATTTGTCCAAGCTTATCAAAGATACTTTGAAAGTATTCCAAAAGCCTGCATTCGACGAACAAAACCGTCACCCGTCTCCACCATACGAAAGCTTACATCATGGTCGGAATATGAACGTTCCTTACTCTCCAACGTTCCCTCCGCAAGTCTCTACGATCCATGGTTCGCGTTGGGAGGCAGAGAATGATGGATTCGGCGTCTTCCCGCATGCAGTAAATAATTCGTATCGTAACTTCTCCGGGCGCAACAGTAACAATATTGACCTTACACCGCGAGCACAGTCTCCTCCCTTGTACCGTCGTAGAGATGATGTAAAACGCTTTCATGATGATCGTATGGATATGTCTCCATCATACTCTTCACCTTCAGACAACAGAACATCTTGTGGATCCGCTCCTGCTGTCAACATGAAGGATCCCAGAATCAGAAAAGCAGTCGAAAGTACTATGCACATGCATTCTCCCGAGCCTTTGGGACCAGATAGAACAAATCCGTTTTTCCCAACCATGAAGTCCAACGATCCGCGTTTGAATCGGTCAAATGTTCCGATCCCTATAGCACCCACGCCGAATGAGCTGCCACGATGTGTAGCACCGAATCCAAACTTGCCTTTAGATTTACCCAAAAAAGATCCTCCCAAACGACGTCTTAGCATTTGTGCAAATCAGGTCATAATTGAGGAGATACCTCCAGAACCTGTTATGCTGCCACCCATGTCGTTTCCGGCTCGACGGCAAAGCATTTGTGGGGATTTTAATGTCAATCGGAACAATGAACCCTTTCATGGAACATCATTCCTTCCGGCACCACCTTTGATGCCGCCGCCCTTGATACCACCACACCCTCCACATACACAGCAAATGCCTCCACCATTGCTACCACCTTCCCACCTACCACACCCTATGCAACCCTCTCAGCAGGTTAGTCCAGTACTAGGCGCCCCACAATCCATGGAGCCTCTTTCGGCCGCCGAAAGAGATCCACGGCGGAAGCACTTGCCACTTGGTGTTGAATACATACAAACTCATCATCAGAATCAACCACCACCAAATCGATTCCAGCACACACCATCTGTCCCGAATAAGGCACCGCTTACGTACCTAGAGTACCGCCGCCAGAAAGAAATTAATCAGAAACACCATAAAAATCAACATAAACCTAAAACTCCTGATCCAGAAAAAGACGATAAGGATGCGCAAATCAGTGCGGATAAGGAACTCAAGCAAAGCGAGGAAATCGATATTACTTTAGGAATGGTCCCAAACAAGAATCGAGTAGCCGCAAAAGCATACGCAAAACCTGCGAAATTTATCACACCCAAAGAGCGTCGATTTTCGCCTGCGATAAAGGAAAAGTCCCGTGCGGATCCACAATTTACCAGTAAGTCACACAAATATGATTCTTCTTCTACGACACAAAAGCCAGATAAAAGGCGAGGTGAATCTGAAAAGGACAAAAGTAAACCCGCACCAAAGACCAAAGACCTGTTCGGTGAGCAGCTATCACAATTCGACAAGATGTACCGATCTGGTGACTTTCTGAAAAAAGCAGCGCCATCATCTGGAATTGGAGGATTTAAAATTCCCAAAATAAAGCGTATTGAGAAACCCGCTGAACCCAGTAAACCCAGTATCAAACCTATAGAAGCAGTTCGACATAAGAGTCCAGGAAACGACAAGGCGAAGAGTAAGTCGCCAGAACCGTTAAGGAGTATGGTGGATGACGATGATATGTGGGATACTGAAGTTGACAACAAGCCAGCAAGTGAGATTAAACAGCCTGCGAAGCAAGTTCAGAATGACCCGAATTCGTCACTGAAGTCACTCAATGATGACGATTGTTGGGACACAGAACCAAGTAGTCCGGCGATTGAACCTGAAAAGGTTGCTCCTGTGATTAAAGCAACCATTACTTCAACAGCTGAAGCTGCAGTGGAAAAGGAAACTGGCGAGGGTAGCGGCGAAACTCATAAGGAAACCATGGTTGAAAATCCGCAGAATATTTTTCAGATTCCGAGCCTACCAGCTCCTCGTCGAACGTTGCGTAGAAGGAATTCGATTTCGGTTCATTACAACGAGAGCAACATGTCGACTAAACCATCTGTACAAGCCATCGTGGCCACTACAAAAATCAGCAAACGTCGTAATTCGGTGATCTCTCAGTGGGAGCTCGATGACAGAAATGCGGAAAAGGTTGAGAAGGAAATATCAGCTAGAAAAGCAGCTGAGGAAGAGATCGAACCAGAAGACGACATCGTTATTCGACCACGCAGGGCCCGTAAACGAAAGCCTATTATTGAAGACGACGACGATGCTGATACTGAATCGAAAGTGCAGCGTTCTTTGGAATCCGATGAGATAATACAAGAGAATACAGTGCAAGAAACATCGATGACCCCGACGAAGGTGGACAGTAGTGATAATGTTGTGTCTAGCACAACTAGTGAAACAAAAGCCAAAAAACGTAAGCGCGGTCGCAAGAAAAATCAATCAGCGATAGCAAATCAAGAAGAAAAATCTAGCGATGTCAGCCATGATCAATCAACTGATGTTGAAGCTAGCTCAAGCGCCGATAACGGTGCACTTAAGGACGAAAAACCAACTGAAATTAAAGAAGATCCGTGTACCAGTGATGCAGCAAGAGAAGCAAAGGAGGAAAGAGAAAATAAAGAAATGGTAGAAGGTCTACTCAAAGGTTCCACAAATCCAGACAACAAAGCAAAATTGTTGGAAATGTTGAGCAAGATATTAGACGAGAAGAAGCTGAAAAAAATCCAGGAGATTATCGAGGGCCCTAATGACAAACTAGGGAATAATAGGGAGTCTGAAAAGTTGCCATCAGAGGTCGCCGTTGCGGTAACCCCAGACAACTTAGCAGAAGGAAGCCGCGAACGGACAGCGTCTACGTCCATAAGCTCAACGATCGAGGCTTATGAGAAGGAAAAAGCATCAGCTAAACGCAAGTCCGAACTGGACAAGTTAAACGAAGATATTGCTGAGATGTATATTCGAGATGGAGTGCTAAGTGCAACCGGACGGAGGAGTTGTACGCAGAAGCAAGTTATAAGGGTTTCTCCCGTTAAACGCACGGCACCGAAGAACTCGTCATCTGCCCCAGTCGTAGAGAAACTTAAGAAAGGTATGGAATTCAAATTGACCCAAAAGGTTAAATTAAAAAGCCTGAAAGTGGTGGTTCAAAAAGTTGATATTTCAAAAATTGACCTACCTGTAACCCATAAACAAAAAACGGCAGTAGAAAAAAGAGCAATCGTTTACGAAACTGAAGATGATGTGGCATCGATTGCGTCCAGCGGAACGTCAGCTTCGCCAAGATCAAAGAAAAAGAAAAAGGGTGGTTGGGCATCTGGAACGGTTCCGAAACGAAGGAAAAAGTTAGAAACGAAGCAAGCTTCTTCATCTCCACCGAAAACTTACGTCCCGAAACCAGTGACCAAGAACGTGAACAAGGAATTACATTGCAAAAGCGATACAGCCAAAGATTGTGCGCTGTGTTCTTTTGCAGGTCCTTTGGGTGGTATTGTTCAGCATTATGTCCGTAACCATCCTCTACACGAGGTATACGTTAGTCGTATTCCGAACGATGTTGCAGTTAAGCTAAAAAAAGAACCACTGCTTGTAACAGGCACTATGCGTGATCAGAACATAACATTCAAATGCATTTTCTGCCAGGAAGTTCTTAGCAAGAAAAAGTACAACTGGAAACTGCATTTGGCTAGTCATACAGGCGAGTATAGGTACAAGTGTAACAACTGCACAATCAAATCATTGGCTCCGAGTACCGGTGCACATGACAGTGAATGTATTGGACCTGCCATGGACGTTACTAATGATGTGATGTTCAAGGAGAATCACATTCACGCTTACATGTGTCGTTTATGTAATTTTGTTCAACTGTCACGAATTAAGGTGGACGCCCATATGAAAGTGGAACATGATCGCACTTTTTCTGGCAACGGAATACTACGGTTCAGCATTCTGAACTACGTTGATACGTTAGAAGAATCGAAGACGCACGACACCTTGGAATCGGACATTTCGATGCCGGAACTTACCCCACAGGTTACCGTCCCCAGTCAAACCAATATGTCCGCTTTCATCTCGAGTGCAACCGATGATATCGAATCACTGAAGGTGTTAAACGATCGTAACTTTGTATCTCCTTCCAAACCATCGATTATCGACAAGCTGAAGAAGAATTTCGATGAAATTATGAAAAAGGATGCAGAGAAAGCTAAAGGCGATGATGACGAGTGGGAGGATATGGAATCGCCTCCCAAAGAGACACAACCACAGAAGCTCGTCACGAAACGATCGCTGCCAGGCTCCGCCTCAACGTCCGACGATATTCCAATGCCTACGCCACTGGACATGAAAAAAGAAAACGTAGATATTTTTGAACACAAACAAGTTGTTTCAAACATTGGTTATAGTAACACCAACGGAAAAACCTGGTACCTGTGCTTGATCGGAGACTGTAAATATGCGACCCAAGAACGACCCGAGATGTACTCTCACGTGGAAGAGCTGCATGGAAGCATTATTTGGGATGGTTATTGTTACTTGTGTACGGCTCAGGTATTGGACGAGGAAACCAGTGTTTTGTCAAAGGAAGTCAAGCACATGGCGGTTATCCATATCAAGGATCGATCTGCATTCGATGAGCTCAATCAACCACCTAAAACTGGATCCACTTCAAATTTAATCGACGATCGTCCGATGTTGAAATTACGTAGATTTTCCGGAGATAAGCTTTCGATCGGTACGACAGAGGAAACTATCAATCTTAAACCTTGGCTTCAGTCATCAACAGTCAAAAATCGCGCTCATTGCCTCAATATGCTGGAGCAGAAAAGTCTATTTTGTTTCTACAAATGTATGGGAGAGAGTTGCTGCTTCACTACAACGATTGAGACCCACATGGAGAAGCACATCGACAACCATGAATTGGTTGGAGATATTTCAGGAGCTGGAACATCGAAAAGTTGGTTAGAATGCGCTTACTGTGACGTCGTTGTCGAAGGTAAGATTGATTTGCTACGCCATTTGAGGTCTGTCCACACTGGCAGTGCCTATCAATGCTCTTATTGCTTCTACCGGAGTCGTGAGGCGTACAATGTGATTGTACATCAGAAGCTTCACCATGAAAAGGAGAAGACGGCAGTGCTGGTGTACGAGGCTGACAAACGACCGTTGACTCCGGCCGACTATGAGCGTCTAAATCGTAGACCGATCGATAACATCATGCAGTTGATCTGTACAGGTAAGTGATTTTATTTTTTTATTATGAGTGATTACTACCTAATTATAGTAATATTATTTTAACATCACTATTGGATATAATTAATGCTTGAAGCAACTAATTTTTGTAGTTCTTTCGGGTCTCTTTACACTATTTAGAAAGTATAAACCTATTGTTCACACATGTTAAGGCGAAACGGTTCAAAATATATTGCTTAACATTATTATCTGACGCATTTGCAAAATAATGGGTGGAGGTTTAGAGTTCAAACGACCCAGAGCCTTTATAAATATTAATTTCGCATGGTATTTTCAAATATCTTATAAAAAATCTAATAATCTCAAAAATACCCCGACCACATTCCGTAACCTCAATCATATCACATAGTCATCATCGGCTGTAATTCGAAATAAATATAGTGGCTTGGTTTCCAGGTCAAACTCAATTCGAACCAGGTAATGCACCTCAATTAATATGAATCGTATTCTACACTTACCATAACCGAACACCTGGAAAAAGTATGCATTGAGAAATAAATACTATAAGTTGTGAAATTCTTGTTGACCGTGTGAGGGACTTGGAATATTTACCAAACGGTCGGTGTGAAACGATTAGTCACTAGAAGGTGTCACTTAAGGAGCTATTCATAAACCACTTTTCTGGGAGGAGGGGGGAGTATCTGACCTAAGTCTACACTTCAAACAAAACGTATGGGGAAGGGGCGGGGGTCTTTTAAAAAATGAGACTACGTGGTTTCTGAACAGACCCTACAACAACCCCAAAAAAACCAAAACAAATCCAAAAAAAACACTTCACCCCAACAAATCCCCCCACATAATTATTGACCTCCATCTCTAATATTATTTCAAGAGAATCACATTCACCTTACATTTCTTATGGTGAATCGCTAAAAGAAAAGAACTAAATCTAAAGACTGTACTCGAAAAAAAATGAGGCATAAAAAATGATCGCCAAAAGTTCATTTTAGACGGCTTTTCTTCAAACTTTTAGGGAACAAAACAAAACATTATGGATAGGTTTCTACTTTATTGGTTTATTGAATCTCCTCTCCATAACCACATGCCCGCCCTTGACAGCTTTCATAAGGTTTTGGGCAATTGTGGGCCCACTGGACTTCTTTTGATACTTTTACCCACTGGTTCTTCAAAGCCTGCTCGTTCTCGAAAATTTTAGGTATTTTACGAAGCTTGACCTTCATGATGGCCCAAAACTTCCCAATCGGTCGATGTTCCGACGTGGTGTTTGGAGGTTCTTTGGACCAAAAAAAAAATTTTTTTTTCTTACCCTTTTAACCCCCCCCCCCCCGCGGGGCGGGATGCCAAACCCCCCCAAAAAAGCCCCCCCCCTCCCCCCCCCCAAAAAGGGAATCAGACGCTTTTGGAGCAACTCGTCACGGTAGGTTTGCCCATTCACGGTAACCGTCGTGATGTATGGCTGTCTCATCTCTCGATTGTACGACATTTCCCGGAAAACTATTTCCCAGAAGACCATTTGCCGGAAGAGGCCATTTCCCGGAAAACCATTTCGCGGAATGAAACATTTCCCGGAAACCCCACATATCGGAATGTACCATTTCCCGGAATTTATTTTTCACGACCAAATATGTTCATTTTTTCGACTTTTTATGTTCTGTTTTTATTTGCCCAGACAAGAAATATTCCGTTTTTGTTTTTCTTTTAAATCCACAATTGTATTTCCATATATTCATCAACTTTTGCTACGTGAAATTAAAAATCCTTTTTTTTTATTTCAATTCTTTTTCACCTTTCTTAATAATATCGTTGATTATGAGAAACAGATAATGTATACTGGCGCACTATTTGTACAAAAATACATATTCTGAAACTGGGAAAGGGGCTTATATTAAACTAGTAATAAATATGTATTAAACTAAAAAAGAGAAAAAAAAAGAATTGCTCAACAATTGTTTTATCTAATTAAACTTCAAACATACCCACAAAAAAAAATTTTATTATTTTGTTATTTTTTTACCAACTTTCCACCACCGCACGGTGGGTGATCTTTTCGGCAAACAAAACAAATACCCAACGTTCGCTACCCTTTTTTTTTTTAAAAAAAAAAAAAAAAACCCTACAGTGCGGGGAGAGGAGATTAAAAGATCTGACAAAAACCACCCCACAGTTCGGTAATTTGTGTAGTCTGGTACCCAACCTTTTCGGTTTTTTTTTTTTGTTTTTATCGTTGAACACCAAAATACTCGGATGTTATTGTTTTATTAAACAATACTATATTTGTTGTTTTTTGTTTATTTTCGTATTTATTCATATATGAACTAAACTTCAAATTACGTACTATGATTATTTAAAAAATTATGATAATTAATACTGATGGTTGATATGATGGTGCACTTCTTCTTCTACTTTTATTATTACCCAAAATATGGCGGTGCAATCCGGATACATGTTTCCGGCAGTGAAAACTTATCAACACCGGAGAAACCTGTAAATAATTAGGGGGAGATTAGTTAGAGGAAATCTTACGGAAAATCTCGATGAGTCGAGGATCCTGCTCCTGCTGCTGCTGGTATGCCTGCTCCATCACTGTTGGTTTCGAGTTTAGGCCACAAGATGAAAATTTTTAATAATAACTTTCCAAACCACCTTCTGGAACACAACCGATCGCTGAAACCACGAGACTTCATAGAAAATTGCCAACAGTTTGACAGTTAATAATACCTTACCGGGTTTCGGTAATTCAGAGTTCGTTTTACGTTTTTTTTTTTTTTGAGGGTATCTAGCTGGAGCTGCGTGACAGCTTGGTTGTCAAGACTAGACCCTTTCCCAACGTCACCTCTACTACGACCAATACCTTAGAAGCAATAGCCTATGTTGGCCGCTTAAGCACTAGTTGAAGTAATTAGTATTGGACCGTAGTATTTTTCAAAATTTCAGTTTCAATTTTCCCACGATGTTGTTTTGTTATGCAGTCGTAAAATGGAAGCTCAAATTAATACCCTATCCTAGATGTCACGAGCTTTGTTCCGGGGCAAAGTGCCGTCTAAGTTAACAGCCCCCAGTCCTGCAGTCATCACCAGGCCGTATGCAGTAGTAACTAGATTTCAAAAAGACATGTAAATTGCCAAACAATAGTTCTTAGGGACGACATTCAGGCCATTGATGTAGTCTATGTTGACAACTAGTAGTACTGAAGTCAACCCCAAGAAGTATTGCAACAAGAGTATGCATAATATTTATTATTCATACAGCTAATGATATTTCTAGACAACCCTCAATTTAATGGTGAGCCTATGTTAGCTATCTACAGCACTGCAATATCTTCTAATAATAACCCTAAAAATTTGAATTAGTATGTAATGAGCTTCCATTTTAAAGTGTGTTATAAGGGTCAGTCAGTCAGGTTGTCTAATGCTAATGGCGTTCATTTTACAGCCCCGAGCTATTTAGTTTGGAATGGAACCGAAACGGAATCGAAATGGAATTGAAATGGAACTACCGTGATTAAAACATACCCCCCACCCCCCCCTTCTAAAGTAAGTCAAATACTAAACCCTCATTGAGCGGACCCTCAGCACTGTTGCTGAAATAAACTGCAAGGAAAAGTTTAATCTACTGCTCGTGCTTCCTAAGCGGGCCCTCCGCGTCCTATCTCTAATATACATGCTTGTCATCGTCAGTCTAAAGTAACACTTTTCGGTGGCTATGTGCTTCATTTCGAACCGTCAGATATTTACCATAATCAAAACATTCACCCTTTTCGAAAATTTGCAATTACTTTCACTTATTATACCATGAGCAAACCAGGTATTTGGGTTATTCATTCCATAAAACAAATGGATAAACAACAACATAAGTTGCCACGAAAATGAAAAGTGTACTTTTAGTCGTTTCCCTTTGATTGAAAGTAAGAAGTCTAAGAGTGAATTGCGCCAGTATCACACCTGATGTTAGTGCCTTTATATAAACGCTCTACGACGTGGCAGTGAAATAAATGTGCAGAATATGTGATACTTTCACTACTGGTCAAATTTTTGATCTCACATGCATGTTTATAGCATGAGATAAGCCCTCTCACAAGGTCGAGAAGGTGAAAAGTTTGACCCGCGAGAGGGTACATCGTGGCATACATCTTGAAATTTTTCCATTGGCGCCCACGGGTTTCGCAATTCCCAAAACATCTCCAATGCTTCCAAGAATTGTAAAAAGTTGTTTGAAATTGTTTGGAGCTGAGGAAAAAGTACCGTCCATTATCCATACCTCCGATTGATTTAGTCTATTTAGGCATGTCGCAGTACTGAATACCATTATTTGCCCACTTTGGCTGGAAACGTTTTTTAGTAGAAGCGGCTGCTCATCAAATGTTTTAGTTTATTTTTCAAATATATCGTTTAAATCTGTCGGATCTTCTGGCAGCTTAGCAGTTTTACGTTGACGTTGGCAAAGTTTTCTTTGTGCCAACTTCGAGATCTGTGAGAAGTTATAAGATAGATTCTGTGAGTCTACGAAGTCAACAAAATATTGAACCGATTTAACTTATTGTCGTAAAACGTGCATCTTCAAGAGTTCGTGTTAAATGTGTCTGATACGTTTATGTTTTGTTTATCTTTATATGTAAACTATTCATTTTTAACAGAGTGATGAACGTTTTTAAGTTAAAAAATTTGATTTAATACAACATGAGCCTCAAAACATGAGCCTCAAAAATAGTTGCAATGTGTCAATAACCAATACTTCAATTTAATTTGAAAGAATACCGCACAAAAAAATTAAATTTTATCGGTATTTTTTTTTCTACCTTCCTCAACCACAACACCACCGGCCAACAAAATTACCTTTCGTTGGTGAATTATAATAGTCTTTATTATGAATATTTAAAAAAATTATTACTACAATATTTAAAAAATTACCACAAACCCCCAAAACGAAATCCCCACACCTCACCTTTTGAAAATTTGGTAAAAAAATACCAAATACTATAAAATTTTTTAATTTGTCAGGTTCCAAAGAAAAAAAAATCTTTAATAAAAAAAAAAAAAGTTTTCAAACTTCCGAGCATATGTTAAGCACAAAAAAATGATAGTAACATATAAATAACTGCCAATTATCATTACAGCAAACTAACTAAAATATAAACGATTCATAGTTAATACCTTAACACTTCCGGTAAATAAGTGAGTAATAGAAAATGCTTGTAGAAATATCGAAATATTCCTATAAAAATCAACTAAAGAAAACAATGGAAGTATAAAAATAGCGACAAATAACCTAAACTGTGAATAACTATTTTTATATGAATCTATAAAAAAACAATGAAAAAAGTCGTAAGAATATTGAAAGTATAAAAATCCTGATCCTGCAATAATATTAAAAATAAAATATAATCTGAAAGTAGGTTATTCTTTTACAAGGGTTTAAGTAATTTATGACATTTTCTTGAACGCCATTATTCTTTTTTATGGCTTGATACGAATATACCTTATATATCAATATGTCCCTCTGTATCCAAGAACAAATAGCACAGTGCTGCGTAGGGTTTATTCCTCACTCAAATTTCGATCCTTTGCAGCGGGGGCTTGGGGGGCGGCACAGCTTTTGTAGGTTATGATACTAAATATACCTCTGTGGGATACTCCGCTGCGCTAAGCCTTATGATTTTTTCTGGATTCTCTGTGCCTTCTCGAGCTTTCCGTTTTAAAGATTCCCGATAATTGACGGTCGCAACTTTCAAAGCGTCCGGAAGATGGTTGTGGCCACTAGTGAATAGTACTTAGTGAATCCCTACAGTATTGCTTTGCGTTTTAGCACGTCCTCTACATTTATTAGTGCCACGTTCACTACGCCGCTTCACGCATTCCCAATACGAAACGTCCTCAACCTAAAGTGATTAAAACGTAGTGTGATAATACATTGATCGAGTACAGTAGAATTCCTGTGAAACCAATGTTGATAGTTTTATAAATAGGAAAATAATGAGTTATTGAGAACATGGTATATATTAGACCTATAAAACTATTGGTCAGTGCACATAAGTATTCGTTCTGAAAGTTCAATAAAACTATCCACGTGGAAATCACTTTTGTTTTGTCAATTTTGTTAATTTCAAGAGTAATTTGGGATTTTTATAATAGTATATTTATATGTATGTCTTACCTGTTTCTCTCGGTGGTAAATAAACCCTTTATGCAGCAATTTCTGGCCACCACGATTAGATAACACGATTTCACATTCTGCACCACTTACTGCCGGAGTCTCTTCGAAACCGTAAAACTCTTCCATGACCGATCCGTAGGTATAAAACACTAAAGTGGAAATGAACGCAAGCAAAGCATCACCGGAAGCTCCTAATGTCTGAATATCTAGATAAATTGTTCCTCATTGTTTCAATTGTCATAGTTAGCGTTTCCTTGTATCGTTGCTAAATGAAATCAAACGAAAGGGGGCAATCAAATTCATTTCTTTTGAATGACACAGAGTTTCTTTTTAAATTATTTTGAAAATATAATTTATTTAAAAAATAATAGAATAGCTTTGCAATCGCTGTTGTAACAAAAATTAAATAAAAAAAAAAAAAAAATTTTCCCGAAAACACACAATATATATATTAAATGTATATAAAATTGATGTTATGTATTGATATTAGGGTTTCCCCCCTTTCAAACATGAGCTGTTCTTTCGGAAAAAAATATTAAAAAAAAACCACCAACACCCCTCTTCTTTTTTTTTTTTTTTTTTTTTTTCCCGCAAAAAAAACGAGAAAAAAAAAAAGAGAAAAGGGTTAAATTAAAAAAAAAAAATAAGAAAAGAAAAAGTTCCCTTTTGGCCCGGAAAACCGGGAAAAAACCGGGAATTTGAAAATTAAAATTGAGTGGCCACTAGCCTGGGACAAAATTTAAATTCCAGTTCCCCTTTGATTTTTGGGAGCCTTTGAGGTCCTCTAATAACTGTGCAAAATTTCAGCTCGATCGGTGAAACTATATTTTAGCGCTCGCGGTTTTAATTTTCCATAGGATTTTCTATGGGGAAACTTACTTTTTCAAAGAAAAATCTGGTGAGGTGACCCGTTGTCCTCTAAAAATAATTCAATCCTTTCAATCTCTGGGAAATCTTCCAAGGAAACTTTTCTTCGAAGACTGCAAAGCGATTAGACGCTTGTGGAAAAAGTTATTTAGCTAATACTTATTACTATCCAAACGAACGGCTCATTGGACTGTTTTTTCTAGCAGCACTGCCATCTGCAGCATGACCTGCAGCATGCTGCTGTTTGCGCAAAGCAACCACGTGGTGTGGAGCGTTCACTCAGCAAAAAAAAACACCCCTCATAAAAAAAAAAAAAATAAAAAAAACTTAAACAAAAAAAACACAAAAATCCCCCCCCAAAATAAAAAACTGTTTTTAAAAAAAAAAAAAAAAAAAAACAAAAAAAAATTTTCCCCCCCAAAACCTGTTTTTTTTTGTTTGCCCCAATTTTAAACCCGTCCAAACCAAAAAAAATTCGAACAAAGAGGGAAGTGCTTCAAGTGATGTTTTATTATATTTAATTGAAGCATTATGCCATCCCAGAGTGCATCGAAGAAGTGGCTCAAATGGTTATAAAGTTAAAAATTATTAGTTATACGACTAAACGCGTCGATAAGGTGCAAATGAGTCTGTAGAAGTTGTACGAAAAATGGCGGAGCAAAGCGAAAGCTTTTTGAAAACAGTCCGCTCCGCTACCTTGTGCTGTGCCATGCGGGGAAAGTGGGGATCAGAATGGAATGTGGCCCTTGCTTTTTTCGAAGTTGAAATCGACGAAAAAATAAAGATGGTTGCCGCTTTGAATAAGCGATGATTAGCGATGATAAAGTTCCCGCTAGAGCTAATAAGATCAGCGACGACCATTCGACCCTTTTGGACTTTGCTACTGAGGCTTCAAAAGAGTTCTTTTTTTTGTGATGAACATCTCCACAGATTTTATCAGTGAAACCCCAGAAAATTGGGAACCTAATGTAGGTCAAGCCTACATTTCTTTTTAGGCGGTCTTACTCTACTCTCGGTGTTTTCCGTTGAAATGTTGAAATGTTTCAATGTTTAATTGTTTAGATGAATTTTGGACAAAACATATCCATTTTGAAAAATTACACTTGCGTATAAATAACCCATGCGACCGTTAAAAATGTTTCGTCTACTTTACCGGAAACGTGTGCCAAGTATCATCCAAATCGAAGACTCTATGCGCAATATATCGGCTTTCCTTCATGCTGAGTGAACGCGCCACACCACGTGGTTGCTTTGCGCAAACAGCAGCATGCTGCAGGTCATACTGCAGATGGCAGTGTTGTTAGAAAAAACAGTCCAATGAGCCGTTCGTTTGGATAGTAATAAGTATTAGCTAAATAACTTTTTCCACAAGCGTCGAATCGCTTTGCAGTCTTCAAAGAAAAGTTTCCTTGGAAGATTTCCCAGAGATTTATTGAATTGAATTATTTTTAGAGGACAGCGGGTCACCGCACCAGATTTTTCTTTGAAAAAGTAAGTTTCTCCATAGAAAATCCTATGGAAAATTAAAACCGCGAGCGCTAAAATATAGTTTCACCGATCGAGCTGAAATTTTGCACAGTTATTATAGGACCCCAAAGGCTCCGAAAAATCAAAAGGGAGCGGAATTTTTTTCCTTTCATATGTCCGTGTCCCCGGCTAGTGGCCACCCTGTAGAATTTAACTGAATAACGCAGAGGACAAGAACTGACTAAGGCGAACGAAGTGATAGGTGAATTAAACGTGGTAAGACGAGGTATGCATCGATGACTTTCAGAGCACATGAGAACTAGACATCTATTAACTAATTTATAAACAACTGAAGAAGTTACGAAATTCCCTCTTGAACATATAAACGTAACACCATCAGCAAACCTTGAAAATTATACTGTTGGGACTACTGAGACTTTTAACATCAGAAATTACTAAAACTGGTTGAATTAAAATATCTCAACTACATAATAACAACTTATTTTTGATTAAAGAAAACTGCTCAAAGAGAATTACTCAGCACATAAATGATGAACTAAATTACAGAAGACTGAAGAAAACACACTGCCACACTAAATAACAAAAAGACAAAACGACACCATACAAAACAGCGGACATGAACATGACTGAGAGAAAGGGGAAGCAAACATGAAAAAGTAACACCTTTTGAGGCAGTGTCAACAGCGTCTCTATGGACGACATGATCCTTGCACGGCTGGTGAAATACTTCAAAAGGACTTCAGTTATATCATTCTAACGCCCAAGTAACAAAACAATAGCTTCTTATTTTTGGTTCGAGAAAACAGCTTCGGAAGACATTAGCACATAAATGACACACTTCAAGGACTGAACTACAAAAGACTGAAGAAATTACGAAACGCAATATTGAATTTGCAAACACCACACTGACTAAAAAAAAAAAAAGGCAATTGAAAAAAAAAAACAGACGAAAGGACTCAAAATTCTCAAACGTGGCTCCTTAGGATTTACGCAACGATATCATCAAAGGCCTGACGTAGAGGTTTCTACTCTATACAGAGTCCCGGCAGTAAACCTTCATGAAAAAAAAATAAATGCAAACGTTACTGGAAAAAAGTAGCCGGTTAGGTTGACAAGCGACATGTGCAGAAATAGATAGCATGTTTCAAATGTTATATCGCCAACCCCATTCTGGTTCTGAGATATATCTAATTGAAATTTTCAATTTCCAGGGCTTTAATATCGGTAGCACACCGTCTTCTCTTCTTAGTAAATCTTATTAATTTTTTTAAATGATATAGCAAAAGTCAAGAATCGTCCCTAATCTCACTAGAATTTTTTTTTAAATAAGCCCTTTTTTACAGCGAAAAAGGACTTACTTTATTATGGCTTAGCATTTTCAAAGAGATAGGGAAGAATTTATACCTACTTTATCGAATAGTAGAACTTGGTGAGTACATTCCAATTGAGGAAAATATGTTAATATGTTACAAGTTCTTTTCAAAACACATCTTCTTTGTGTTCGAGCGAAGAAGCTAAAGATCAACGATCTAGCGAGATGAATTTACATGACATTTTCTTTAAAGAAGCCGGCAATTTATCACTTTCGACTGAATGCGTCATAAAATACAGATTGCACTGTTCAGGTTCAGTCATGAAAATGTCAGTTAAACACAAACTCTTTAATTGGAGTCTGCGTCAAGTATCGGTTGTTTCGAGCGCATTATCTATTGTTCAAGTTATCTATTGTTCGGTGGCCCGAGTGATCCAGTGAACGAAAAAAAAAATAAAACTGCTTCCTGGTGATTTATCATGGTGCTGCGGGTGTAGATCGTGATTAATTTAGTAGTTGGTTTTGACCCGTACTATTTGTAAACCATGCTCGCCATAGCACCATATCTAGTTCCCAATGAAAAGAATGAGATATCATGGTGTCGCGGGTATGGTGGACCTGTGGTGTGGGTCATGTTTTTTTGTAATTAAATCATAGTCATAATTTAATTATGACCTATATTATTAGTTTATCATATACGTCGCATCACCTTGGTGTCGGTTTTGTTATCGGGCGTAGCGCGTTGTCTATTTTTTCGGTTATTTATTGTTCGCCGGTGAGAGTCCAATGTATTGTTGCGAACGACTGTTACTATCGGGCATAGCGCGGTATCTATTGTTTCGGTTACCTACTGTTTTCTTGCGTGTGTGATCGAGTGTGCACATGAAAAACAAATTAAACGGCTGGAAGGTGTGATGTCGCGGTAATTAGTTAGATTAGTTGGAGCGAAAATATTCGGGGTAGCTCGATATTGCCTTTTTACCCTTCTTACACCAAAAGAAGGGTATTAAGATCGCTTGAAAATTCGACTTTTTATCCGAGGCCCAGAGGGCCGAGTGTCATATACCATTCGACTCAGCTCGACGAACTGAGCACATGTCTGTGTGTATGTGTGTGTGTGTGTGTGTGTGTGTGTGTGTGTGTGTGTGTGTATGTGTGTGTGTGTGTGTGGGTGTATGTGTGTGTGCGTTACAAATAATGTCACATCGGTTTCTCAGCCATTTGTGAACCGATTTCAGTTCTGTTGACGGCAAATGAAAGCTACAACATTCCCATAGAACGCTATTGATTTTTTTTATTCGGACATTTCGTTACGAAGATATGAACGTAACAGTACTTGACGGCCTATTATAATAGTAATCAAGCAGTTTAGTCTCCGATTACATACTGAGCTATTTGTCTACCGATTTTAGTTTTAGTTTGCGCCAAATTGAAGCTATCAAGTCTTCAAATAACTGGTCAAAATTTCATTATGATTGGATAATCCTTCATGGAGATATGACCAAAACAATACCTGAGAGCACATAATTGTGAGATGAAAATATACTCGTTGCAGTTCAAAACCGAACAAGACCACTCACCCCACTCGATACCGCTTGCATTCTATTGTTCCGCATCTGGTGCGTTGTATAGCACATATAGCGGACTAGCCACACAATGCGACTCTATAGAATTAGAGCAGGAGCAGAGCATTGGCTCGAGTGGTCCGGTTTTGAACTGCAACGAGTATATTCGAAAATTACACTAAGTCTCCATTTACTATAACTACACAATTTTCAACGAACATGTACTTATTAAGCATCTTGATTTCATATCGATAATCAAAATTGACCCTAAGGATTGTTTTTTAATCCATTCTATGAACTGATTATATGAAATTTCTAATATTTATGTAATTTCTTCTTTTATATTATTAACATAAATAGGTCGTTAAACACTATTAATGTCAATATTTTAATCACATCGATGAACAATACGTTCATTTTATAAACTGAATGTATGACGGATCGAATATTCCTATATCTTCCTGGAAATACTGATAAAAATATGTATCCAATACTATATTGGCCACATTTGAGTTCATATTTCTGGTGAAGTGCAAGAAGGGTTCAGTCTCACCATCGGTGGATTAATTCGGGTTTTTTTTTATATGAAGAAGCTCATGTTTTTGATAATAATAAGGCATGAAAGAGTGCGTGTTTCAAAAGTGTTTAATATGCGGTGGTGTGGAAACCAGGAAAAGAGCGAACATGGAAAATGGCTTAACCGAAACCGGGAGGTAACTGTGTGTATGTGTATGTATATATGTGTATGTGTATGTAAGAATATGAGTATTATGTGTAAGTATGTATGTATGTGTGTATATATGTATATAATTTAAACCTTATCATGCATAATATATATGATCACATCACTTATCAAGGTGAATCCTGATCCATCGGGCCCTACCTACTAACATAGAAAAACCTCCTTCCTGTTGCCTTTGTGGGGATGCAGAGGTAAACACGGTCCCTAAACAGCAAAGGTTACACTAACTTTCCTTCTCTATTTCCACCTGATTGCAAGGACGTGGCTGGCGCCGTTACTGATTATTAAAGAAATTGAGTCACTGAAACGTGTACAGTGAGAATGGCCGGTTACTCCCAGCCCCATTCAGTTGATTCAATTGTGCAATTTCACTGATTCTGATCAATCACGGAGTAGCAACCATTGATACGTGCAGGCAGTCAAGCTAAGTTAAACACAAACTCTTTAATTGTGAAATTAAATTAGTCGTCCTGAAAAGTCGTTGATACGAATAGCACACTGCAGTGGAAAGTTTCTGGTATTGTAGTTGTTTCCTTTCCTTGACGATTTCAGTGGCCAGTTATTTCGCCTTTGCAGTCAGCTAGACAGAGATATCAACAACGTCGTGCTCGTCGTAGTTGCCCTTCTGGAGGAGACGGTAAATGAGGCCGCCACGCAAATGTGATTCGACGGGCCTTTGCCTACCCTACCGGTCGTGACGTGGGGACAAAGGAGACTGGAATTAAGGGTATCGTGTGAATGTATTATGAAGCAAAATGCATGAACAGGCGTCGGTTATAAAAGTAAACGTCAAATCGGAATTATGTAACTTGATGAAATATAATGAAGAAGACAATTTTGAACCATTTGCTACTCGTTTTTGAAGACCATGATAGCGAAAACCAAATTTTCAACCTGTTCATATTCAGATTTGTATGGAAGCACAGAATCGAACTAATTATACTAATAGCACTTAATTAAAATTTTAATGCAAACGTTTTGTAAGTTTTTCCGATCGAATAGTGTATGAATGAAGTCATTCTGTTCAATCGAACGAAAGTTATTAGCGTTCAACAATCTTTCATCTTTAGCGTAACGCTCTCCTTTTTCAAAATTTTGCAATAACACCCGGTATAGAAAAAAATAGTTCTACGGTAATAACGGGCTTCAAGTAGTTAAAAATATCCTTAATGTAGAATTTAATTTATATGTATTAATCGTCTTTTGTTTCTAACCTATTTACAGTTTGCAATGCGGAATATTGCGTTCTTGATGCTTACATGGCTCACCTTAAAGATGACCACGCCGACGTGACAACGATTGTGTGCCAGTGCTGCAATGAAACTATTCAGAAGCTCAAAATTCCGCGACATCTGCTGCAGCACAATATCGGCATATACGAATGCATCTACTGTCAATACGGCAGCAATACGATGGAAGCGGTGCAAGTTCACGTGTGTAATCTACATCCACACGAACCGTTGTTCTGCTGTATTCGCTATAACAAAACACCTGGCAAGGTATAGTGCGGATTTCTTGAAAAGTAGTTTTAACACTAGCTGAATATTCGTTTTATCTTTATTGCAGGTTAAAGAAGCATCGCTGAAATCTCTCTATGAAATGAGCGTTCATAAAAGTGCATTAGTTCCCTGTAGTTTTCAGCTGGAGGAACTGAACTACAAATCACCAGATACGAAGAGCAATCATGATATTAATTTCACTGCTAAGCCGGGAGTGATTCCGCTGCAACTTCCGCCAATCCGTATCGGTGATACCAACATTTTCCTTAGTGCTCAGATTCCATCATCTTCGTCAGCTTCGCCATCTACTGAAACGTCTAATCAATCGGTTTACGTTACCGCCAACACAGCTGAGGTCTTCAAGATGCCAATGATATCGTCGGTATCCGGCGGTGTTTCTTTGTCCGGAACCTCAACAGTGCCAATCATCACAGCCGTCCAGGGGAATTATCAAGGACCAACAACGACGGGTTCTTCGCCATCACTGGTTATGCCGGTGATATCGCATGTGGTTGGAGGTGCCAACGTATCAAATATGCCCATCATTACCAGGGTTGAAGGTGGTGTTGCCGAAGTGGCGAGATTGAAACCAGCTTCCTCCTTGATAGGTACCAAAATCATAATTTCACCGAACAAGGGGGGATCTGGTATCCCTATCATTACAAACGTCTGTAGCATCGGTCCTTCGATTCACCAGGCACAAGCTCCGAAAGAGGACGAAACCATAATGCTGGAGGCTGAACGAATTGCCATGGAAATGATCAAAGATACTGGTCTACCGAAGAATGTCATCTACAAGTGTATCTTCAAAGGTTGCAATTCAATATTGCCAGATGGAACGGGAATGCGAAAACATTTGTCCTTCTCGCATTTGCCTGCTGCTTCTTACGTTTGTAGCCACTGCAAAAACAAGCCCTCATTCCAGAATGTCATGTTGTTCACCCAGCATTTGAAAACGCACGAAGCTCAGCGAATTTTTTGCTTTATGTGTGATTACAAGGGTTCATTTCCTCCGGAGGTAATCAAACACGTAAAGGATGTCCACAAAACTAGTAAACCGACCATCTTGTTCCTAAACCCAAAGAAAAACGATCCAAACAACGATATCATTCTATTTGCTCCGGGAATTCCAACGGACGCCGAGAGAAAAGGGTACTACCGAAAGCTAATCGACTTGTATAATCACAAACTGCAAGCGGCGCTGATACACCTCAAGACGCATTTCGCACCGGAAGAATGCGATAGCCTCCCGAAACAGGCCATATTCAGTCAAACAGTCTGCTGTAGTAAGTGTCAGTACAGTACCAAAGTTAGACTAAACATGTATCGGCATTTGAAGGGTCACTTGAATGATATGCCTGTTTCGAACATGGATCCCAAAAATCCAGTACCATGCTGGGGGCAAGGAGAAAAGCATTTTGATCGAATGAGGAATCCCGCTGCTAGCTCTCAGGAGGACGACGATTTGATTCAATCTTTATGCTTTGTACAGGAGAGCAAAAGGTTTATCTGTGGGGCACCTGATTGTCGTTATCTGACCATTAATGAAGGAATGTTGAAGAACCATCTGAGTACCTTGCACATGGATGTTAAAGAATACAAGTGTCCTCACTGTCCCGCCGTGCACATATTTTCAGGTCAGCTGAATGTGGGTAAAGTTCTGGAACATTTGAAACTGCACGATAAGGAGCTGTATCGCTGCAGCAAATGCAGTATATTCATGAACAAAAAGAAAGAATTGGAGCAACATGTAGATGAAAAACATTACGCGCAGAACGCGTCCATCTACGTGATTCGCGACGGGAGCACTGCCGGCAGTGCTGCATCGACTGGCATAGCCGAAGATGGAATAGTGTTCAAGTGGAAGTGTGACGTTTGCAAGTTCAAGAGCCCAACAATAGGCGAGATGCGGTCTCACATGCAGGAGACTCACAACATTGTCGCTAAATATCGTTGCTCAAGATGTTTGTACAGTTGTTCCAATAAATCCCTTTTTACTATTCATTTTGAAAAACAACATCCGGGATGCGAGATTGTCATCATATCGCTGTACAAATCAATCAAAGGTGACGATAGTCGAGCTGACACAACACCTCTATGGCGACGAGAAACGAACAAAGCTCGGAGCATCAGAGGAATTCTTGTAGAAGACGAAGATGAGGATGAAGATGAACCGAGCTCCGTAGATATGGCGGCAATATCGGTGGAGCCTCAGCCTGGCCCAAGTGGAGTGATAATCGACAGAAAGCGCAGAAGCTCTGAAAACAACGAGTCGGAAGTTTCACCCAAACGAGCCAAGGAAGACGATTCGGCAGTCCGGGCATTCAAATGCGGTTTTAAAGGATGCACGTTTGTAAATGATTTTGGAGCTGGCATTGTGACTCATTTTCGAACGGCCCATCCCTTCGATAAACCATCCGTACTGAGAAATGCCCTAGCTAACCCGGAGCAATCCCGATTTGACTATTTCATGAAGTATGCCTGCTTTTATTGTGTTAAAAAGACGGATACCATTCAAGATTTGGCTATGCATTGGCGACAGATGCACAAAATTGCAGGCCGGCGTAGTCAAGATAAACCTTTTCTTTTCCGAGCATCTAAGATCATTTTGTGTTTTTATTGTCGGAAAGGAGCTGTGATGCCTGAAATGAAATCACATTTCTCTTCCTACCATCCCGGAAATCAGCCAATCTATCTCGATTTCCGTAATCCAAAACGTTGTGCTGAATGTGATTTCATTATGGGACCAGATAAGCAGGAAATGGTAAGGCATTTCGCTGCTGCGCATAAGCACGAAAACGAATACGCTAACGGATGGATTGATTTCCTCACCAACGATGTCGTAGACAAAATCCTTCAGCTAAATAGTGTAATTTACCGTTGCGAAAAATGTAACTTTTCCACCGACAACAAGACGGATTTTACCATTCATTATGCAACCAAGCACCCTGGCCTTCGAGTGGAATTCAACGAGTTTGAAATGGAAAAGACGATAACCTACTACTGTGCGTTCAGCAACTGTAAAACAAACTGGAACTCCCCAAAAGAGTTGGCTCAACATATACAGTATCACATTCCACTGTTCAAATGTATGTGTAATACGGTACAGTGTTCGGCACAGTTTCGATCATTTGTTATGCTTCTGGAGCATTTCAATACAACGCACCCACAACAGGATCTTCAATATGCATTGAAAACGCCGGAGGAGTACAAGGCGGTATTACGCTCGATAAATATTCAGTTCTGGAACGGATTCATGATGACGTTGGATGATGCAAGACGTGCAGGAAATCGGTATGGCAGCCACGACTACTTTTTCAAATACATTGACGAACTCTGCGCCAAATCGGTGGCTGCGGGTGTACCACAGCCATCTCTCTCACACTAAATCTGTTAGTAACAAGCAAAAAGGTACCAAAATAAAAACGCACCAGGTACATTATTGTTCTGTAAATATATGTTCATATTTCATTCCAAGTGTATTTGTTTTTTTTTTTTCATTTTCAATAGGTATCGGTCATAAATAGTAGATGTAAGAATGCAATAAAGAAATGCATAGAGAACGTATGATATCACCTCCCTTTCAAATGGTTTTTTTAACTTCATGATGATCCACAACAATTGAGGTAATTAGTATTACTACTCATTCCCATTTTCTGCAAGTTTACTAAGCGTTGAAATTTTCTTTATGCTGTGCACTGTGTGAACTTTTAACATGTCCTATTTTATATGGTCAATTGGAATAAAACTGATCATTCAATAAGTTGATTATAATCATGCCTACCAATTGTCCTCATCATAAACATTGAACTGTAGTTATTGCAACAACCGTCATTAGGAGCTGAGTTACAGTATACTACAGTAAACTACTCGAGAATAGCTATGGTAGATTATGCACGAATATGGCTTTCCAGAAAAACTGACGCGGTTGGTCAAAGCAACGATGGATCGAGTGATGTGTGTCGTCCGAGTCTCAGGGACACTCTCGAGTTCCTTCGAATCTCAGAGAGGGTTACAGTAAGGTGATGGATTGTCGTGTTTGCTATTTAACATTGCATTGGAGGGTGTGATTCGAAGAGTGGGGATAGGCACGACTGAATCTATTTGCTAACGGCGATAGTCGACGAAACAGTATTTCAGGAAGGATTTCATAAGCGGCATTAGGGATCATGATCGCTCTGTGGTTCTCACAGTCCAACTAGTCGCCTTTCTTATAGATTGTACACATTGTTCGCTAACGTTTCCATTAATAAAAAATTGACAAAAATTGCCGATTTTTCATGGGTTTACCTTCACCCGCACTGCCGAAACTACCCATGCCGCATCAATCATAGTAACCCATGAGTCAGCAGACAAAATTGACAGCTCTATCAGTCGAACTCTAATCGTGATGGAAAAAAAACTGTGAAGCAGCTCCGTTCAGAAGTGTGCGCGTTCAAAGAACGGCACCCCACCGTGTCGAAAACGGACATCGTGCGGCACTTTGTGAACGCCGGATACGCCCGTTCCGGCATCTACAACATCTTGGCACTATTAGACAACAATCAGAGCATCGAAAGAAAGCTCGGTTCCGGACGGCCGACTACCCTGAGCGACAAGAAGCTTCAAAGGATGCTGAAGAGGAAGACCGAGGGAAAAGTGGCTACATCGCGGCGTGCGCTTGGCCGGGAGGTCGGTTTATTCTTCCAAACAGTGAAAAAGTACCTGACGAACATGAACATACATGTCAGGAAGCGGAAGTCGCGTCCACTGGTTTTGGAGCTGCAGGCAATGACGCAGCGGCAGCGGCTGAATAAGATAGTCAACTCGGTTTTCCCGGCGAATCGCGACGTGGCGGTGGCGATGGACGACGAGAAGTGAGCTCCGAGGTGAAGTTCATTTCACACACCAAGTTCCCCAAGAAAGTGCTGCTGTGGCTGACAATCAGCGAGAAGGGGATATCAAAGCCGCTCTTCTTTCGCTCCGGACTGACCGTGAACGGGGAAATTTATAGTACGAAATGCCTGCCGGAAGTTGTGTCGTTCGTCAAGAAATACCATATGGGCGAAGATGCGGTATTCTGGCCGGATCTGGCGTCGGCCCACTACTCGAAGCGATCGTTGGAGGAGATGGAGCGGCTGAATATCGATGTGGTACCCAAGTCGGCGAACCCGCCCAACGTCCCCCTGCTGCGTCCCATCGAGAATTTCTGGGCCAACCTGAAGCGTAAGATCTACTCCAACAATTTTGTCGCGAAAACTGAGGAGGAATTGATAAATAAAACGAAGAAAGAACTCAAAAACATGCCTACACGCATGTTTTCGTCCGCCATGGCGAATGTTCTGGTTAACTGCCGGAAGGCTGCTCGCAAGGGCGTAGAATTTGTTTGAAAGTAAGCTTAAATACTTACCTTCCATTGGAAATTTATCAAAAGCAATTATCTGTCTTAGCTTTATCACCATCCGAAAAAAGTCCATGTTTTTTAATGCAAACGTTTTTTACATTTTGACAATCACTTGGTGCATCAATCTTATCAGTTTCCCAGGTCCACACTCGATGAGTTCCGGTGCAAGACCATCCTTACCAGCTGCTTTGCTGTTATTCATAGTTGGAGCTGGTACTTCCTCCTCGTTTGCTGGAACTGGGATGCCCTCTGTTTCAGTTACTTGTTAATATGCGCCATTCAGATGTTCACTTCCCATTCATCTGTTTAAAAGCTACCATCACTGCTTCACCACATCTCGGCCAGCCTTGGTAAAAACACCAGACCGTTCTGCACGAGAGCCGAACTTGACTGCAAACACACCACCATGTGGCTGTAATTTACCACTTTAGTTTCGTGCTTATAAATGAACCCGCAACGCAATGGACACGACACGGGTGTACAAGCTCGTGTTTTGCTTTTGACGCAGTGTTTGATTTCTGGTAAAATACCCGAGCCGAGTGGTTACGATCAGAAGAAAGCTCTCAACATACACCTAGTATGACACTGGTTACCACGGATAGAGGAATGCTCGTCGGATGGTTCTAAAAATTTGATAATTTGACTTATTGGTTGTTTACTTGGCTGTTGGGCGTTGGACGGGCGCATAAGTTGATTGAGTTTAACAAGCACGGCACGGGTAGAAATTAAATAATTCAACCACGCGTGTATTCCGCAATCGGACACAATCAGAAAAACTCGGCTGTGGTGTTTGCCGAAACATCATACACGATGTCCGAAGTCAAAACACGAGCACTGACATTGGTGTTGTACCCACGCGTTGCGTGTTAGTCTGGAAGCACGAAGTTAAAGTGGTGAATTTAATACACGAGCTAGCGTTGTAAAATGTAGCTCGGCGTGCAGTGTAGTGTTTGGACATGGGTGATCTCGGCACACGGCACAAAACCTTTGTGTGAAGCCTTTGGCTTTTTGTAGAACTTGCGTGTTTCTTGTGGGCGGTACAGCAATGGATCTCTCTAAGGTAGTCTACGAAGCGCGAACCGTAGAAAACGACGTTGAATAGCTTCGATTCGCTCGGCGCCATTATTATAGTTCGGGCTCCAAAGTGCTGAATAGTACTCCAGTGTAGATCGCGCGAGAGAACAATAGAGCGATTTTAGGCAGTGGATGTCGCTGACATTTTTCGCCACCTTAAAAACAAAACCAAGAGTTCTTGAAGCTTTATCAACAACTTTTGTAATACTATGCGAATACGTCAGTTTAGAATCCAGCTGAACACCTAGGTCTTTAACGCACTGCATTCGTTCGATGTTCGTGCCGAGAAGATTGTAGTTGACAACAATTGGTTGTTTCTGCCGTGAAAAGTTGACTGAGCACTTAGCGATGACTGAGCACTTAGCCCAACTTACACCAATCAGAAAAGCATCAATCTGATCATGGAGGAAACGGTACGCAGAAAAACTTTCAGGTCTTCAGCAAACGACAGTCGTGTTGCGTCAGATTACACCGTTAAACATTGGTTTCGAGAGTTTCGTGGTGGCCGCAACTCCACTACCCATCAAGTCCGCAGCGACAGGCCCTCCGATGCGGTTACAGAGGACAATGTCAAAAAAGTTCATGAAATTGTGTTGGCTGACCAGAAAGTGAAGGTGCGTGAGCTAGCAGATGCCACAAAGATTAGTACTGAGCGCCCACGCCATATTTTAGATTTTGGCGTCCGTGGACTACCTCGAAAAGAATAAAACCATCAATAGCGAATATTACTGTGCATTGGAGCGATTGAAGGCCGAAATCGCTGCAAAACGGCCTCACATGAAGAGAAAAACCATTTTGTTTTTGCAAGACAATACGCCGGCGCACAAGAGCATCACAACCACGGCTAAAATCAAGGACTTAAGGCTCCAATTGCTTCTGCATCCACCGTATTTACCCGATTTGGCTCCCTCGGACTATTTTCTGTTCCCACACCTCAAAATAGCTCACGCGAGGAAATCATCGACGCCGCGGAGGAATATTTTGCAGACCTTCCGGAAAATTACTTATCGGCGGGATCAAGAAGTTGGAAAATCGCTGGGACTACATTGAATAAAAAACAAACATTTAATTTTTTTTTCATTCTTAAGGTAGTTTCCTTTCACCCCACCTAGTAAACCACCATCACACTTTGTTATCAGTCCCAACAGCATTTTAACTTTTGATTTAAATTTGATCAAATCGACTCTCAAGTGTAGTTTAAAATAATGTTTATTCTCCACATGATGTAAACCACTATCACGCTTAGTGTGTGGACTAAATAGTATACTTATTGTTTGTTTAAATCTGTTTCTGTTCAAATCGGCTTGCAAGCGTTTTTATGTGCATCTCCTTAAAACCAACTAAATGAAGAATAAACTGAAAACAAAGATAAACAAAAATTCAGCGTATCGTTTACCAAACCGAACCCAACCCTTAAATCGAACATTCACAGTGATTTCTCGTAGAAATGCACAGTATTCCTCGGCTTTTCCTAATTTGACCTGCAGTTGGGCGAGGCCGGCGGTATTGTCACCAGTTTCTACAAAGCATCATCTGTTTATTCTCTGTGTAATTATTGCTGATTATATTCTGGACGAGAACAGCTTCCCGGGGAAGCTGACCCGACTTATCAAGGCTACGATGGATGGAACCCAGTGCTGTGTGAGGATATCGGGTGGATTATCGGGTTCATTCGAATCCCACATGGGGCTTAGTCAAGGTGATGGTCTCTCTTGCCTCCTGTTCAACATTGCTCTTGAAGGTGTTATGCGACGAGCGGCGTTTAACATACATGACGTGGATATTGTCGGCAGAACATTTGAGGCGGTGGCAGAGCAGTACACCAGACTAAAGCGCGAAGCAGAGAAGATTGGGTTGAAGATAAATACGTCCAAAACGAAGTACATGCTAGCAGGCGGAACCGAGCACGACAAGACACGACTGGGCAGCAGTGTAACGATCGACGGCGATGAGTTTGAGGTAGTCGGTGAATTTGTCTATCTCGGCTAAGTGGTTACTGCGGACAACGATAGCAGCTGTGAGATCCGGAGGCGGATTATCAGTGGAAGTCGTGCCTACTATGGGCTCTGTTGGTCACAGCGAGGGCGAATCAAATTCCGTGAACTTCACTCACAATTCAGGTAGTTTATTGATTTTTTTTTTAATCTTTATTTTACGTCGGCCTATTTCCTCACATGGTGACAATCACCGACGCCAGGAAGACGACTCCACCACCTGGACCCTACCTAACGACTCATGAATATGAACCGGGACCAACGGCTTTACTTCCCTTCCGAAGGAAGACGTGACCAGATTATTTCGCCTCAGAAAAACCACCGACGTCGACTGGGATTGAACCCAGACCCTACTGGGGTGCCAAGTAGCAGTCACGCTTACCACTACACCACCGACGCCGGCTGGTAGTTTATTGATGAATAAAGTTACAAAATTCCTGTTAAGCATAATTATTTAGTATAAGTTAGAGTAAGTATAATTTTAAGACTTACATTAGTGATTCTCGCTGGCGGAAATTGACCTTGAGAGCTACCAAACTCTTCAATATACGATCTTTTTACGGCAACAGTTCAACAATCCTGATGCCGTTCTTTTGTACTGTCGAAATCTATGTTTACGTATATTTTTAGGATTATGTTTTAGTTTTGGGTATTATTTAGCTCACCCTTTTCTTTTCCAAGCTGGTAATACAGGAAATAACTTGTAGATATCGTCTATGCCCTAGTGCCTAATATGTAATGTACGTAGTAAGAAACTTTATCGCAATTTTATTTTATTTTTGTATTCTTACCTTCTGGCTCTCGCAACTTAAGCTTAATTATAATCTTCACAACTAGTTACTTCGATACTATCCACACAACTAGTTACTAAGAGGTTTAAGTAGATTTAAGATTAGTTTTTAAGGTAGTTTTAGGGAATTTACTCGTAACCGTTTCATGTATTTTTTCTCGATTGTTTACGTTTTGTGTCCGCCTTGACCTATTGTCAAACAGCAATCCCTCGTACCGACGGCGGGTGTGGTTGGTCAGTGGCGTAGTTTGTCAGTGGGTTCAGTAGTTACATTTCGATGGGGCGCAACCAACACTCCCCCCGGAATACGCGAAGACTTCTGAAAAGTATTCGTCTCAACGCCTACATCGAGTACAGCCAAAGACATCGCTGGGCGCTCATATATGCCTCCGGATGCGGTTTGTACGGTAGCCCACCTTACCTGACCATCTGGAGCCGGACTCGTGGCAATTACTCTTCCCTGCGGCCAACAATTCCTGGTCAGCTTCGGATCTACGATTATTACAACGTCTCTAATTGTGATCGGCTTCGCCGGGGCGAACCACTTGGTCCTACGAGTGATCGTAGGCAAATAGTCCCGAATCCATTGCTTCCAGAAAATATCTGCTGTCATCTGCGACTGCTTCCAACTGTTTCTAAGCAGTGTAGGACTATCGTCCAGAGGAATCCATGATCTCAAACCGTTGGCTGATCCCAGTAGAAAGTGATTGGGCGTCAGAACCGGAGAATCGTCATCATCAATAGGAATATTGGTCAGAGGACGGGAATTCACGATATTTTCGACCTCTATCAGCGTGGTTTCCAGAACTTCGTGGGTCGGCAGCCGGCTCGTCTGCATTCTGTCTAGATTTTGCTTGACACTCCGGATCAACCGTTCCCAGGCGCCACCCATGTGAGGCGTGAGCGGCGGGTTGAAGAGTCACTTAGTGTGGTTTGAGGTGAACTTTGTCATCAGGGCGTTGTGGTCGAGTCGTTCGGTTACACTCTGCAACTCTTTGCTTGCTGCTCGGAAATTGGTTCCACGATCACTGTAGATCGCCGCAGGAACACCCCTTCTAGCCATTATGTTTCGGATGGCCATTACGCAGGAGTCGGTAGTCAGTGTATGAGCGATTTGCAAGTGGATGGCGCGAGTGGTTAAGCAAGTGGCGAGGACCCCCCACCGTTTCTCAGTGCGTCTTCCGATCGATACCAGTATCGGACCGAAGTAATCCACTCCCATATGGGTGAAGGGACGAGTAAAGGCGGAAACTCGAGCTGGAGGAAGGTCACCCATAGCAGGAGGCTGTGGTTTGGCGAGGAGGATTTTGCACTGTGAACATTTTTTTCGGATCTGATGGTACGCTGCTTTCAGGCGAGGAATACGGTACCGTTGGCGTATCTCGTTCACTACCGTCTCATGGTTTTGGTGATTGAATTGCTCATGAACTGCACAGATGATGAGGGAAGTTACAGGATGGTCACGAGGAAGAATCACTGGTTCCGCTGCATCTCGATCGATGAACACGCATGCCCTTGTTCGACCTTTGACTCGAAGCACATCATTCTCGTCCAGAAAGTCACACCACTGGTACAGCAGGCTGGATCTAGGAATAGATTTCACTGGGTTCTTCGACAAACGATTCTTAGTGAGGATGGCTATCTCTTCTGCGAAACTATCGTACTGTGCCCGCCCGAATAGGTGGTTTTCTGCGTCGATGAATTCTTGTTTTTGCAACGATCCAGACACCCGCGCCTTTCCATAGCAGCTGCGCTTTAAGTTGTTAATATACCGTAGTACGTATGCTGTAACACGGAGTAGGTTAGTCCACTTCGAATAGTTCTCTGGGAGAATTGCTGGATCAAGTTGTTTGGTGTGAAGATGCAGATGCGGTCGAAGCTCCTCCTCGGTTATGTTTCCAGAAAAGGGATTCGCAGGCCAGCCTTCTTCCTTGAGCAGAAGGAACTCTGGTCCACGGAACCAGCGGGTGTCGCTAGCCAAGTTTGGAGCTCGCTGCCACTTTGTACCTTCATCGGCAACGTTGTGTTTCGTCGGTACCCAGCGCCATTCGCTGATCTCCGTCGTTTCCAAAATTTCACTGACCCGGAATGCTACAAATTGGCTATACCGTCTGTGATCGGAACGAAGCCAACAGAGTACATCTTTAGAATCCGTCCAGAACGTCCGCTTACTTACTTTGATTGAGAGCGATTTTGAAATCGTATCCGCCAACCGCTCACCGATAACTGCCGCTTGCAATTCGGAGCGAGGAATCGACAAAAACTTGAGCGGTGCAACTCTTGTTTTGGCACTGACCATTCAACGGTATTCTCGTTGTCGAATCGTAGATAAACCGTTACAGCAAAGCCGTTCTCGCTCGCGTCGACGAACGTATGCATTTGTATTGTTGTACCTGGTCCTACGGGTGTAAGCATTCGGTAGCAGCGTGGGATTTCCACAGTCGCTATCTGCGGGAAAATCGCTAACCATGAAAACCACTTATCGTACTGCGGATCGTTGATTGGGTCATCCCAAGCAACCGGCGTTCGCCATATCTCCTGGAGCAGCACTTTCAAGAACATAAAGACGTGCGCGATAAGTCCCAATGGATCGAATACCATCATTAGCGTACGCAGAACTTCCCTCTTCGTTGGCCGACGATTTCCTGTGATGAGATCCGCATCATATCGTGCGGAGACTTTGAAAGTGAAGCAATCCTTCGAAGTGTCCCACCACATGCCGAGGATCTTTTCGGTGGCACTGTCGTCGCCGATATTGAGGTTTTTTTCCTTCGTCGACTCCTCACTAACCGCTGCCAAGACGCTACGAGAGTTTGATTTCCAGTTCCGCATTTCAAAGCCGGCCGATGCATGGATTATTTTGACGTCCTTCACAAGCTGAATTGCTTCCTCCGCCGATTCTACGCTCACAAGCATATCGTCCACATAGTGCAGCTTGACGATTGCGTTGACAGCTTGCGGATGGTTCTGCTCGAAACGCTTCGCATTACTGTTCTTAACATATTGTGCGGTACTCGGCGAACAACGCGCACCGAAGGTCATCACTTGTACTACGTAAATACTCGGCTCAGTTGTTTTGTTGTCGTCCATCCAGAAGAAGCGCAAACAATGTTGGTCGTCTTCTTGCATTTTCACCTGGTGAAACATCTCACGGATGTCACCACTCACTGCAACCCGAAACTCTCGGAACTGTACTAACACGGAAAGAAGGGATGTTAGCTGGTCAGGGCCCTTCAGCAGGAAAGTGTTGAGTGAGACTCCGTGAACGGTCGCTGCTGCATCCCACACAAGTCTCATCTTGCCTGGTTTGTTCGGGTTTATGACCGGGAAAATCGGAAGATACCACACTCGGGATCGTGAGATTTCCAGCTCTTCCTCTGTCAGCTTCCTTACGTAGCCCTTGCTAACGTGGTCGTCGATCTTCGCTCTTATTGCCTTGGATAACACGGGATCTTGTTTCATACGGTTTTCCAAGCACCTCCATCTCTTCAGCGCCATTGCTTTGCTGTCCGGAAGTTTGACATGGTCGTATTTCCAAAGGAGGCCGGATTCGTATCGGCTGTCAATGCGACGAGTGAGCGTCTCCAGTAGCATCTGGGCTCGTTGATCTTGATGTGAAATCAGTAATTTGTCCGGTTTTACAACACCGAGGCTGTCAAGCGAGAAGTAAGCCTTCACGATTTTGTGCAGATCTTCCTCTGGATCTCGATTGCACTCACAGGTCTCCACGCTGTGATAATTCACATACCGCTCGGCATTCTCCTTTCCAATACAATTCCCAAAGACCATCCACCCTAAGCGTGTCTTGACGGCAATGGGCTCGTGGTCTTTACCTTCACGGCTCTTCATAGCATGTCCAAGCCGAGCATGGTCCAGACCGATAAGAATCCGAGGACTGACATCATGGTACGACTCGAGCGGCAACCCTGCCAAATACGGGTACTTTTTCTGGATCTCTGCAAGCAGTAGCGTTTGTGGTCGAATTTGCAGGGAGGACATCGTGTAGACACCTGACAGTTCGTATTTTTTCGAACTCTGCACACCCGATATCTGCAAGTTTATGCGCTGCGATTGTTTCTCCATCTTCTGCGTTCCGCCGGTCCACTTCAAGCACAGAGATTTGGTCGGTCCTTGCACGCCTAACTCATCAGACAAGCTTTGTTCTATCAGAGTGAGCTCGGATCCATCATCAACAAACGCGTAGGTGCGTATCGTCTTCGTTGGCCCGTACAGCATAACCGGAACAATTCTAAACAGCACTTCAGATTGACCTTGGTGAACGTTGCAGCTATGATCATTTCTTCTTGTGTCGGGTGTGGTGTTGGTTGGAGTTGATGTCGTTGGCGGCGAAAAACTCTGGTTACCATGCTTTTGTGTATTATGGAGCAGAGGGTGGTGAAGGAACTCGCACCCGTTTGTCCTACACGGCTTGGACTGCTTACACGACCCATTATGCTTTCGCAGACATTTCCTGCACAGCTTGCATTCCTTCACGGTCGCCCACTTGGAATCGTAGCTGAACTCCTGGAATCTCTTGCACTTTGCTACCGAAGGACAAGTTCCTTTACATACCACACACTGCTCTTTATCAACAACACCGGAAGATTTTGTCTTAATCAACGCTTCTGTAGATCTTGTGTCCGTGGGTTGAGACTCGGAATGGAAATTCAGAAAACCATCCGTTTTGTTTGGCCTAGGTCTCTGCTCGCTGGTGCTGCTACTAATCATAACGGCACTCGCATCCTCTGCCGTCGTGTACAACCACGCACTGAAATCGATGAGAGTTGGATTCGTCTTCCCGCGAGAAAATCTGGCCCAGTCCATTTTGAGGGACGATGGAAGCCTCTCCACTAGCTCGTATCTAAGCGATGAGTTGTACGCAAAGTCACTCACGTCACACACCTGGATTGTTGCGACAAGATTCTCTACCGTAAGTGCAAAGTTTACAACCGTCTCCAGCTTTTCCATGTTCGGTGGCGGTAGTGACCGAACCTTCCGGATTATCGCTTGGATGATAGCTTCCGGTCTCCCGTAGAGCATCTTTAGCGTCGACATCACTCCGGCTAAGTTTGATGGATGAAGCAATCGACACCTCACCGCTTCCAGTGCCTTTCCCTTTAAACATTTCCTCAGTCGGAGCATGTTCTCTTCGTTCGAGAACCCACACATTTGGGTTGATGTGTTGAACACAGAAAAGAATAGCGGCCAGTCTTCAGGATTCCCATAGAACTCTGGCACATCCTTAGAAACTGCTTGACGCGCTGCGAGTTGACTCCGATTCAGGATACACACTGTCTCGTCATTGACTGCGGATGGAGCATGTAGAGGTATACGGTGAAGCGGGGTTGAACGCTGTTGAGGAGCAAACTGCTCGCCACCGGCCAGTGTACCAGGATTAATCGCAAGGACGTTTGATGGACGGTTTCCGGGAGAACTAGGGTGGTGCGTATGTGCACACTGCGATGGCTGACCTGTATGGCTTAAGCGAATCGATGGTCGGTTATTGTCCTGAGCGAGATTCGGGGCTTGGTGCTCCTGTGGCTGCTTCGAGTTGTTCGATGCAGGTCCATTTATCTCCTCTTCCACTACACCGGAATCGTTCTCCTCACCATGACGTTCGGTTTCATCTACCCATTCCTGGATCTTCGACATCCTCTCCGAATCACTGATAACCGTTGACGTTTCGCTAGCGTAATCCTTCAGAATCCTGAACTTTCGCTCCAGAAACTTCTTCTCCAACTCCAGCTCGGCATTGAGCTTTTGTAACTCCAACTCCCTCAACCTCCTAGTTTCGCTTTTGAGCGAACTTGCCTTACTCCGTGACCTTTCAGAATTGGTACCCTTCCTGGTCGACTCGATTTGATTTTGCTGCTGTACTTTCGGCATGTTGTGAGCTTGTTTGGTGATGGCACTGGTGGGGGGATTGATCACTGTTGATGCTGAATCTTTTGCGCTAATGCAAAGAGGGCAGATCCAGCTAACGTTTGCGATGTCCTCTGTAACTTCCACACACTCGTAGTGGAACCACTGCTCGCAACCATCACACTGCACCATTTGATCACTGTCACGCTCGCTACACAACTGACAATGGAAATCTTGTTTCCTTCGAATATCGCGTACCGGATTTCGTCTCGCTTCGGACTCTAGCGGAATTGACATCAGCGTTTTGCCGGCGGTATTGAATGTCTGCGCTTTCGGAATCGCTCCGGTACATCGTGGAGGGGGCACCGATTGAACACCAGCTTGATTAGAATTTACCTGTGTGTTGTCGGGAAAGCCAAGTACAACGACGGGATTGGTCGTGGGTATAACTTCGACGATCTCAGCGTTATCTGCCGCTAGATTGTCCGTCATTCGTCCTGTGGCGATCTCCCGTCTTGAGTTGGAGGATTTCTTCGACATTACGGACCGATTCGTAATGAATTTTGTAAATTGTTGGTCACAGCGAGGGCGAATCAAATTCCGTGAACTTCACTCACAATTCAGGTAGTTTATTGATGAATAAAGTTACAAAATTCCTGTTAAGCATAATTATTTAGTATAAGTTAGAGTAAGTATAATTTTAAGACTTACATTAGTGATTCTCGCTGGCGGAAATTGACCTTGAGAGCTACCAAACTTTCAATATACGATCTTTTTACGGCAACAGTTCAACAATCCTGATGCCGTTCTTTTGTACTGTCGAAATCTATGTTTACGTATATTTTTAGGATTATGTTTTAGTGTTGAGTATTATTTAGCTCACCCTTTTCTTTTCCAAGCTGGTAATACAGGAAATAACTTGTAGATATCGTCTATGCCCTAGTGCCTAATATGTAATGTACGTAGTAAGAAACTTTATCGCAATTTTATTTTATTTTTGTATTCTTACCTTCTGGCTCTCGCAACTTAAGCTTAATTATAATCTTCACAACTAGTTACTTCGATACTATCCACACAACTAGTTACTAAGAGGTTTAAGTAGATTTAAGATTAGTTTTTAAGGTAGTTTTAGGGAATTTACTCGTAACCGTTTCATGTATTTTTTCTCGATTGTTTACGTTTTGTGTCCGCCTTGACCTATTGTCAAACAGCAATCCCTCGTACCGACGGCGGGTGTGGTTGGTCAGTGGCGTAGTTTGTCAGTGGGTTCAGTAGTTACATTTCGATGGGGCGCAACCAACAGGCTCCACAAGCAACTACGGTCAAACAGACTTAGCTCCCGTATGAAGTGCATCCTGTACAAAACGCTAATAAGACCGGTTGTTCTCTACGCTGGGCAGGACATGTTGCGAGAATGCCGGGCAACTATCCTGCAAAAATGGTGTTCGACGGGAATCCGGTTGGTACAAGACGACGTGGGGCGCAACGAGCAAGATGGTCAGACCAGGTGGAGCAAAACCTAGGGGGTACAAGGTGCCCAAGGGATTGAAGAGGAGCAGCCACGAATCGGGCATTATGGAAGGATATTGTGTATCAGGCTATGTTATAGTATTGTGACGTTATGCCATGTAAATAAATAAATAATTATTGCTGATCTGACAATAACAGAGTAGCAACCTCGGGCTGTCTTTCATAAAAATTACAAAATATGGCATCAAACAGGATACTCAAGTTTCATTAATAGTTCTTCAATGACAATAATCTTTTCATAATAACCTTCCGGATTTCTTCTTGAAAATAAACAAACACTTACTTGACATGCGTAGGGAGCGTTCCTTTGAAGGCCATTGTTACTTTAATAAAATCCTGCTGAGGCCGGTGTTCATATCGCTGTCCGTTAAAAATTCAAGGCTTCAGAAATCAAGAAGAATCAGTTATTATGTATTATGTATAATGCACTAGCTCATTCAATGAAGCATTAGCCGATGCTTCTAGCTTTGTTTCTACAGAGGGCAACCCCCTCCGGGGTATTAAAACAAATTTTTCAGTATGAGAAAAATCATTAATTCATCATTTTCTCAAAATCCACGAATTCATTCGCGAGGTGAGTTAGACCACCAGGTGGGCAAAAATCATCCGCTTTGTCTGGATCAAAAATTGTAGCGATAAATGGATTTGACTTCAAAAATCAAACGAAAACAAATTAGTTCCATTTATATTTTTAGATTGAGGCTGTGTCCCAATTCACGAATTAATTTTAATTTTCACTTCAACTTTCCAGATGGAAAATAACCGATTAAGTCTGCTTCTCGAGCTGCATTAAAAAAATGGATGGTGATAAAAAAAAGCTAAGACAGATAATTGCTTTTGATAAATTTCCCATGGAAGGTAATTATTTAAGCTTACTTGCAAAAAAATTCTAAATTGATGAACGACGCAACTTCCGGCAGGCATTTCGTACTATAAATTTCCCCGTTCACGGCCAGTCCGGAGCGAAAGAAGAGCGGCTTTGACATCCCTTCTCGCTGATTGTCAGCCACAGCAGCACCTTCTTGGGAAGTTTGGTGTGTGAAATGAACTTCACGCCACGTCGCGATTCGCCAAGAAAATCAAGTTGACAAGCTCCGAAACCAGTGGACGCAACTTCCGCTTCCTGACATGTATCTTCATGTTCGCCAGGTACTTTTTCACTGTTTGGCCGGTGAAACCGACCTCCCGGCCAAGCACACGCAGCGATGTAGCCACTTTTCCCTCGGTCTTCCTCTTCAGCATCCTTTGAAGCTTCTTGTCGCTCAGGGTCGTCGGCCGTCCGAAACCGAGCTTTCTTTCGATGCTCTGATTGTTGTCTAATAGTGCCAAGATGTTGTAGATACCGGAACACACGAACACGAACACACTCTCAAATATTCTGTCAAAATAACACGGCAAATCAAAACAAAGGCGCAAATATGTATAGTTAGGTGCTGGCTTCAAGGTGTACTTCGGACCAAGGGGCTCTACAACAGTGAACCAATTTCAAATCGCTAGTTGTATATTGATTGTTGGTGTTAACCTCACTTCACAGTTCAGGGAGCTTGTTTACAAGGTGTTAGGATTCTAACCGCTCAAACGAAATTTTTGATTGTCTTTTTTCGGGTTCTGTACGATTAGATTCAGGAAATGATGTAAAAATAAGCACTAGTGACTGGTGTCTGTTTTTCGGCTATTTTTCTTCAATCGTAATAAGTTTAGAGCACACAATCTCAAACTAATCTTACTTAAAATATTCTAAGTCCGCGTAAGCAAACTCCCTGCACTGTCAAACCTGCATTGATGACGCCATCGTGCAATGATCTATAAGAAAGGGATTTTAATCGATTAATCGATTATTTTCCATCTGTCAAGTTTAAGCAACGATGTTAAAGCAGCGGCTGGATAGTCATGAAGCAAATGAATATATTTTTTGGCTCAGGAAGTACTAGCACACCAGTCCCAAGCTTAAAGATTCGCCCCTAAGACCGTAACCAATACACTCTCAAATGTTCTGTCAAAATAACATAGCGAATCAAAACAAAAACAAAGATAGTTGTACCAAAAGGTACTGAAAAGTGCAAGAGTGCATGGCAAGGCGCAGACTGCAAGGTGTACTTCGGAACTAGGGGTTCTACATCAGTGAACCAATTTCAAATCGCTAGTTGCATATTGATTGTTAAAGGGCATCTGCAATCCTGATGGATGTTCTGATCAAAAATTGATCCGTTTCAAAAAGTTAGATCTTCTTATTTTAGATCAAAATTAGGAATATATATCACGATGGCGTCATCAATGAATTTCTGACAGTTCAGGAAACTTGTTTACGCGGACTTAGAAAAATTTCGGTAAGATCGATTTGTGCTCTAATTTTTTAACCATTTAAGTGAAATAGCCGAAAAACATTCACTAGTACAAATTTTAACATTATGTTCTGAATCGTATCGTATACAATCCGGAAAAAGACTATGTAAAATTTTGCTTGTTCGGTTTAGATTCTAACACATTGTAAACAAGCTCCCTGAACTGTCAAAAAGTTGAGGTTAATACAATCCGTGCAATGATAAATAATTCTTGAGTAATTCAATCTCGAATCTCAAAACATTCTCGCGAATTGAAAGCAGTATCTGGCTGAGGAATGTTTGCTCTACCATGCGGTGTAGTTAGATATTGTATGATTCTTGGGACTCGCGAAAGACCGATGTTTAAAGTCATTGTTTACAATTGGCTTTTAGGCCATAATCATGAATTACTCGAGAATTGCACCGCTGATCCGCAGACAGACATTCAAGGTCGAACAAAACAATTCAAATTTGTTGTGTAAAATTTCAAATCTAAATACGTTGGAATCATCTTGCACAAGAGCGCCGCCTTGTCAACTTATTGAAATATCAATAAAATTTAATTGTATAACGTTACTAGCCTTCTTTCGTACACAAGATTTGACCACAGACAGACGTTTAAGCAAGAACAAAATTAATCGATAACTTTGTGTAATTTTTCAAATCTGTAGCAATCGCTTCTTCACTAACGCCACGTAGTTCAATTAGTCGAGGTGCCCACTGATGTGGCGAAGTTGCGGCATCTGCTAGCATGACAAAATATCACGCCGCCGACACCCGATATTGACACGATGTTTTGACGTGCAATTAGATTTGCTTTTTGCTAGTTGCTTTAAATTGACGGTTGCTGAATTTTACACACTGAGATTCAAGCTTTTCGCCATGATTTGACCATGAGCAACAGCAACTATACTGCCGTGAAACGCATATCAGTCACATATTTGCTTGCTTTTCTATTCATATGGGACTGATATGCGTGTCACGGCAGTATAGTTTCAATCAGTCTACGAAGTCGGTTCCACGTTTGATTACTAATCTGACCGCGGAGAATGCTAAATTGCACTATGCTCGGTGCAACATCAACGGTGGTGGAAACGGCAAGTTCTTCAGAAACTACCAGATGCCGTACGTTCTCCAGATGTACAGAAAGTTCTACCATAAGTAATGTTTCATACTATACCCAAATCGGCATCAAAATCAAACTGATCAGAGCAACGATTTCTTTCAGCAGCTCACTAATGTCAACAACGGCAACAATAATGGTGCAGCCAACAGGTTTGCTAACAGTGGATCTGATTCTTGCAAGAACACGTCGTTCTACGGCTCCAATAACCCCGGGAGCTCAAGCAATATATATTAGTGCAGCATTTACGGCTATTCATATGGCATGACCGTAGATCAGAAGCAAATGGTCGTATTGCAGATCAGCAATCTAGATCCGACTATTGATGACTATCGATGACACCCATTTTGTGGATCACCATTGTAGTTTGCATCGTAAGAAAATCGAGCACAAACGAATGTCGTTTCATATATAAGGTCCATCATCGGCAGAATCAACGCACTGCATTGCCAAGTGACGGGTCTCTTCAAAGGATGTCCCTTTTCACAGTCTGCCGATAAATAAATTCCGTTAATTATTCCAATCCCGTTTCACAATTGCCATCAGCTTTCTGGATTTGTACCGCCTGCCAGATGTATGCACCATTACCCTGGGCAAGAATGAAGAGAAGTACATAAACTTTCAGCCGGATGTGATCAATTCATTGCAGAATTAATCCGTTGATTGAATCGTCTCAACATAGTGTACCGTACTTAATTTATCACTTCAAGCAGGAGAAGGAGAAAGGATGGGCAGAATAGGAGATCGAACCTCTGCCGAATGTGCCGATGAGTATCAGTCAACTGCGGTAGGTGATCTATTCTTTGCTGAGGGATGTTATCCCAAAAGGATGTGATCAATTGGGTGATACTATCGTATCCAGAACGAATTTCTTGGGTTATGGGTACACTCGACTGATTGAACTTTTCGAGGCGCTTTCACCGGTGGTGCAAGAAATGGGTGACGGTGAGAATCTTCACGTCACTTTCACTCATCAAACTCAGATCCGTCGATTTACCGGTTTGCTATGCTCTCGCAGTTGCCAATCATCTTTTCGCAATCCCAGAATAAAATGTCTAACCAACGGTCTATGGCGCCTGCGATATATTCGACACCATCGCTCGATTGGTTTACAAAACATCAATGAGACGATGTTGAAACGGAAGCAATCTTCATCTGAGCTGAAGAAAACGAGCATACTTGCCGGAGAATCAGTTGAGCTGTTCAAGAATGCACCACAGTACAAATCAAGACGAGAAGTTGCCCCATATTGTAGCACTGAAGTAACGAACAATCGGAATGATGGCCAAGTTTGCCAGTATGCTCATCGAGCGGAGGCGACAGAATGTTCGAGATGAGGCCAAAGAGATGGCCGATGTTAAATGGGGGTATTATTAAAAGGTGTATAACTAATGTGTATATGTAAGTAATCTTTAATCCCCACCGCAGAGGGCTTCAAACAGCAGCAGGACGATACGGATCGAGTTTGCCGGGCAGCGTAACTGGAGGGTCGTCGGACACGTCGACGAAGAGATCCTGAAAAGAGCGAGACTTCCGAATCTAATCTTGGCGGGATGTCCAGCGACGGCGTAGTGGCCGACTTTGAAGTGTCCCAGTATCAAACGTCCATAAAGGTAGCCCTGAAATCTAGGCAAGTTTTCGTCGATGCTCGAGAAGGGTTCTGTATGGGTGAGATATTGGAAAAGTTTCAAAATTGCCGAGCCGCGGAAATAGATTTGTACAAGGACGCGTACGCCTCGGTGTTTAACTAAGGTTTTGAGTCCGCTGATTCATTTTAAATTTGTCGTTTGGAACCCGGTCAACGGAGAGGATGCAATGGATTCCTAACAGGAACCATGGTGCCGACATTGCGTCTGGTGCGGTCGACAGCCAAGTGAAACGGATAGCAGTCTAACTGTAAACACCCAGACGTTCGCTTGATCCCTACGCTCAATGAAAAAAATGTTCTTCCGAAGCTGACCGGACTAAACCATTAGGTCGAGGTTACCCATCGCTAAGGAGAACCTGCACAGTTATGCCTACTCATTCAGGCAATTCTCAAAAAAATAAAATTAGATCGATAACAGTGTTTTCGTTCCAGTATTTCCGAAGCAGTAAAGCTAATATCACACTGTTTGACAATACGCCAAATATTTGTCTCGTTAAGTTTTGCCAAATAATGCTGTTTGCAAAGTTGTTTGTTCACACTATCACACTTTGATTATTTTTGGCAAATATTTGACTAAAAATTGTTTGGCCAAATATGGAAATCGAATGCTTGACCAACGTTCATCAAATTTATTTGATGAGGTATTACACTGTTAGCAAATGATTGCAATTACACACGCTAAGATCAGTTTACCCAAAATATTAGTAAACTTTACCCATAATCGCGGAAAAGTGCACATACCCATTTTATGGGTAAAGTCGCTTTACCCACATTTGAGTAAAACTGGTGAACTAACAATATAGGTAATGCTTACTTATTTATGGGTAACCAATTTTTAGTAAATTTTACGCATATTTAGGTAAATCTAAAACAATAATTTGAAATTAGACGCAAATACGGTTATATTTCTCTAATTAAATTTTTTGATAACAAATATAATAATCGGTTATCTGTTATTCAATTTAATATGTTTTTTTTATCAATTATACAGCACAAATATATCATTTGCTCTTTACTTGGACGAACTGATGATTAATTTCATAACTAGTAATGCAAATATTGCCGAGATGTGATGAAGAAGAAGTGATTAACAGTTGGTCAAAACAATTATTGATCGAAAGGTAGAACCCATCAGGTTAGAAAAGATGAACGGCATTACATTTTCAGATTTTGTGATTCCTCCCCCTCCCCCTCATCATGGTGTTGGCAGTGTATTCCTTTATACAACTCCAAGGTCACAACTCTGTAAAAACCTACTATTCACCGCTTAATTTTCGGAACGAATCCGGATCCAAATGTTTTTTCAGCTCTTCCATCTTCTACTCCCCAATTTCAACTTCCGTGATGGACCTCAATGAAACGATGACCATCTTACTCGATCCAATGTATTCCTGGTGCAGTTGAAAACCGGAATATAGCAGTCGCGCCAATCGATTTTACTCCCGTTCCATAAGTCCAAACAATGGCGCATCTAGTGCGCTGTATGGCGCATTTGATGCGCTATACAGCGCACTAGATGCGCCACTGTTTGAATTCATAGAACGGGAGTAAAATCGATTGGCGCGACTGCTATATTCCGGTTTTCAACTGCACCAGGAATATTATACGAACTGACAATGTTTATTTTTTCATCCAAATATGGGTAAAGTTATTTTACTCATATTTAGGTGAAATCACTTAACTCACATTGTAAGTGAAGTTCACCCACTTTTGTGAGTACAATTTACCCATATTATCAGTATTGCATCAGTTACCCATATATGGGTGAAACAATTACCTTTTTATGGGTAATTGAGGCTTAGCGTGCATATTTGATTGTTTGTTTGTCTCGCTGCTTTTGTCTGACAGTGTTGTGATTAAGTTTGGGAGTTTTTGTAAAATTTAAAAAAAAACTATAAAGATCCAACTAAGTCCCGAGATCTTCGAATAAGTCCCGAGAATTTGCCCGAAAAACTTCTGAAGAGTCCATAGAATGTCAGGAAACTGCCGAGAATTACATGAAAGTCCAATATCTACAGTGAGGTTTCTAGGACGCCATGGATGTCCGTTGAATTACTTCTTCTTGTCCTCTTCTTTCTTAGCATTTCAAGCTTATTGCTTTCACAATTCGCTTATTACGTGCCCTTCACTTAGTGTTCTAAATCAAGACAAAATAGTCAAAAGGTCGAAAGTAACATTTGTAAACAATGACTTCTAGCGTATTTTTCTGGGATCTACTTGCTCCCACATACAAAATAGCACCAGAAACAGATACAGGGAGTTATTACCTTCCCGTCGGTAGTGGATATAGATGTTAGCAACCTGGCATTTCCAGGAGGTTTACGTTTTAAGTCATTATTTACAATTGTTACTTTCGACCTTTTGACGATTTTGTCGAGAAATGCACTTCCAAAGAGCTTTCGATGCCAGGTACCATTTTGGCATCAGTATGATTGTTTGGCATTGATATGCTGCAGGTCTATGAAATAATGTTTTGACCAATATAACATTACAATACAACATACAATAACATAACTGCTAACATAAAAAATATCAGGGATACGTGATTTGAATGGATGATACACACAAGATCTTGAAAATAATTCCTTGTCGTTGTGAAGTCTTAAGAATTTATTCAATGAACTTTCCCAAGATCTTTCATATTTTTAAGGTGTGCGATAGATACCATAATGTCAGAATAGTCCTTGTAGCCATGATCATAGTCAAGAATGCCATGAACGTGGTGAATTCATCCATTTTCATGGTTACACTCAGTAGCAACAAAAAAAGCCGAGCGAAATTTTGCTTCCAAAAATGCCATGTTCAACCTACTGTAAGTTTGTCAATTCTGAATATTTTTGGCTGAAAATTTGACAACACTATAACTAATGTATAGACCTTATGTGACCAAAATTTCATGTTGCTTAAATTTATAAATTTGAAGTTTTCATGACAGATGTGTTTTTGGACAGACAAACTTTAAATATCCGTATTTCTGTGAAAAATTTAGGTAACTTTTTAAAAATTTCATTATAGCCTACAGAAATATAGGAAATAATGTGGACAAAATTTGAACTACAAGGCTATGATAAAATTTTTAATAAGCTACCTAAATTTTTCACAGAAATAAGGAATTTTTAAATAGGTCAAAAACGTTTTTCACATATGTTATGTAAACTTCAAATTTATAAATTTTATCAACATGAAACTTTGATCAAATAAGGTCTATACATTGGTTATAGTGTTGTCAAATTTTCAGCCAAAAATATTGAGAATTGACAAAGTTACAGACGGTTGAACAAGGCGTTTTTTGGAAGCAAAATTTTGCTCGGCTTTTTTTTTGCTACTGAGTGTAACTGTTGGTGTAACCATGAAAATGGACGAATTCACCACGTTCATGGCATTCTTGACTATGATCACGGCAACAAGGACTATTCGTACATTATGGTAAATGTTGAATCAACTAATTTTAATGGTCGTTTTGCCCATGATCATAGTCGGTTCAAAATCACTATACTGCAATAGTCCTTCTAACCCCCAATAATGGTAAAATTTACTATCAAATTTGTCTCTGTTTTTTGGAGCTAGTGGTTGGTGAAGATGCGTCGCAACATTTGACTATTTGTATTATCCGCAGCGGTTGCGTTTTCGCTTGAATTTGTGCGAATTTGATTAGTGTTTGTTTTCATAATGTGTGAATTAAATCTATCATCTTTAGATGCCAATTGCCTGTTCGGTGTGGAAAACTTGCATTTTTCCCAAGTTATAAATTTCCCGATATACATATTCATTTTATTCCATGGTGCATGATCATCGGAATAGTCAAATCTATATATATAAAAATGGATTTCTGTCTGTCTGTCTGTCTGTCTGTCTGTCTGACCCTAATAGGCTCGGAGACTACTGAACCGATCGGCGTGAAAATTTGTATGCAGGGGTTTTTGGGGCCGGGGAAGGTTCTTATGATGGTTTTAGACCCCTCCCATCTCTAGAAAGGGGGGCTCCCATACAAATGAAGCACAAATTTCTGCATAATTCGAGAACTGATCAAGGAAAGGAACCCAAATTTAGCATGCGGAAGTTTTTGGAAGCAAGAAATGTTTCTATGGTAGTTTGAGACCCCTCCCCTTTCTAGAAAGGGAGGCTCCCATACAAATGAAACAGAAGTTTCTGCATATCTCAAGAACTAATCAAGCAAATGGAACCAAATTTGGCATGAGGGGTTTTCTGGTGGCAAAAAATGTTTCTATGGTGGTTTGAGACCCCTCCCCTCTCCTAGAAGGGGTGCTGTCATACAAATAAAACTGAAATTTTCTAACCTAACAAAACCGACCAGATAAAACACAACACTCCTCCGTTTTGTTAGTGTCGTGTTGTTCTTACGTCAGCATAAAAATCATAATAATAAGTTCTTCATAACTCTAGATCTAATAAAGCAAATGGAACCAAATTTGGCTTGCGGGGATTTTAAAGGCAATAAATGTTTCTACGGTGGTTCGAGACCCCTCCTCTCTCTCTCTGGTAAGGGGGGCGGGGCTCCCATACAAATGAAACACAAGTTTCTGCATAACTCGAGAACAAATCAAGTAAATGGAACCAAATTTGGCAGGTAGAGGTTTTTGAAGGAAAGAAATGTTTCTAATGTAACTCAAGACCCTCCGCCCTTTGTAAGAGGGGGGCTCTCATACTAATGAAACACAAATTTGTGCATAACTCGAGAACTAATCAAGCATATGGAACCAAATTTGGCATGTGGAGATTTTTGGAGGAGAGAAATGTTTCTATGGGAGTTTGAGACTCCTCCTTCATCTGGAAGGGGGAGGGAGGGGAGTTTCCAAACAAATCCAACACAAATTTCTGCATAACTCAAGAACTAATCAAGTAAATGGAACCACATTTGGCAGGTGGAGGTTTTTGAAGGCAAGAAATGTTTCTAAGTTGACTCGAGCCCCTCCCTTCTCTGAAAGGTGGGCTCATATACAAATGAAACACAAATTTCTGAACAACTCGAGAACTTATCAAGTTAATGGAATCCAATTTGGCATGTGGAGGTTTTCGAAGGCAAAAAATGATTCTATTGTGGTTTGAGACTCCTCCGCTCACTGAAAGAGGGGTCTCTCATACAAATGAAACACGAATTTCTGCATATCTCGATAAAAATTAAAGCAAATGGAACCAAATTTGGCATGTGGAGGTTTTTGAGAGAAATAAATGTTTCTAATGTGGTTTGAGACCCCTCCGCCTTCTGGAAGGGAAGACTCCCATAAAAATGAAACATAGTTTTTAGCATAACTTGAGAGCCAATGAAGAAAATGAAACAAAATTTGGCATTTGGCATGTTGAGGTTTTTGGAGGCAAGAAATGTTTCTATGGCAGTTCAATACCCCTCCCCATTTTGAAGGGGGGGGGGGGGGGGTCTTAAGTACTAGCGCACATTGGCACAATTCTGTAAAAAGACGGTCAAAAACATTTTCACCCTTTTGTCATCATTTTATCGACTAGGTGTCTTCAGAAGAGTTGCTCAAAATAAAATACCGCATCTTTTGAAAAGGACGCCTAATCTTTCATAAGGGCTTAACAACACTTTCAAATTCTAACTTTTTCCAGGTACGAGATAACGGGTTTTTGTCTTCGACAAAGTTGTAGAGCAAGTAATTTTAAGAAAAGTTGCTGAATACACTAAGTTTTTAGAGCCTAACGTTAAAGAGATATAATTAGTTTTCTTTCAGCACTACCTTAAAACCGGTTTTTTGAGATAATTAGTACTTTGTTCAAATTTGACGATTTCAATATGTTGTAAAAAATTGTAGGAATTATTAAAATACAAATTTTTTGCTGAACAAACCAACGCTCTCTGGTGACCACATTTTGATATATGGTGATTCAAGTGTCTATATGACGTCATAATCAACCACCTTAGAAAGGGTGGGCGGGTCCTGGCGGGGTCTGAAACAGGTTGTATTTGAAAGATTATCTTATGAACTAGTATTCCTGAAATTTTCAGCGTTGGGTACTGAAGGGTACCTAGTATAACCTCAGTTTGAAATAGTACAGCTTATAAGCCAATTTATGTGTTACATGTGACGTAATGTTTATCAAACTAAAAAAAATATATATGCGGGTCCTGGCGCCGTCTCAAATCGATTGTATTTGTAAGATTATCTTATGAACCAGTAATCCTGAAATTTTCAGCGTTGGGTACCAAAGGGTACTGGTTAATTCTTAATGCAAAATACTTTAGTAGAAGAAAAAAAAAATATGCTGAAAATTGTAATATTATCTATTTGACAAACGGGCGTTATAGAATCCATTTAAATTTTAATTTTAATCCATTTAAACACAATCGTCGAATAGTTGTTCAGAAATTTGTCCGAAGAGCCTCAAGAATGCCGTAATAAAGATATTCGACGTTATCGTGAACATCGAGCTCGTAAGATTTCAACTTTTCTTTTTTCAGAATTGTGCCAATGTGTAGCGTAGAGATTTTTTTTTTTTTTTTTTAATGTGGGACATTTCATTATTTTGTTAACTTACAGACTGCAGGAAGCCAAATCGTCCAGCTTTCAGTGACAATTCTGCAGCGGTCTGAAACTGGTATACAACATCACCTGCCGGCAAGATGTAATGGCGGATGGACCACTAACGGACTTAGTCATCGGCTCCCTGCTGAATCGATATCTGTTGAATGGGATATGCGTCTGCACTTCGACCGATGCGGCATCAACCGTGCTGCAGAGCATACCGGCGCCACTGGATCCGAACAACGGCAATCATGTGTAAGTATTGCCTCATGATAAGCAAACTTTTGTTATCACAGCAACAATTTTCCATTTTATTCTAGGGAACTGATCGAAAGATCGTAAAGATGATACTCTTCTTCTATCTCACACTGGGCTCTGGTAATCGATTTTTAGATGAAGTCTACTAAACTTAGCTAAGGATTTTAATGATATGTAAAAACTATTAAACGATAGTTCTTTTTTAGAACGAGCTAAGATCTCTGGAACTGTTAAGATTATATTCCGCAAAAATGATGATAAATAAAAAGAAACATTTCACCACCCTTGACCTTTCATCTGGATTTCACCAGATATAGATGAAGAAGGAAGATGTAGAAAAGACGTTTTTTTTTCATAAATTTTAGCAAATACGATTTTTTTCGTATGCTAATTCGACTTGAGAATTGCCAAGACCATCTTGCATAGATCTATACACGACAAGTTAAGTCGAGGCGCTCACTGATGTGGTGGAAGTGTGGCATCACATAACATGTCAAAATATCGAGTCAGTCTTGTGGCGTGAGGCGAACGTTGACAAGATATTTTGGCATGCTAGCGGATGTCACACCTCCGCCACATCAGTGGGCGCCTGGCCTAAGACGACCTATAGAAAAACGCTGTTACGTTTATATTGACGATGTAATCATTGTAACCGATGAACACTCAAAGAACACCTCGAAAATTTGGCAACTGTTTTGAAAACCCTAAATGATGATCTCAAAGTAGTTAGACAAATCAGAGTTTCGACACAATTCAGTAGAATATCTGGGTTATATAATGAGGGTTATTCCGATAGTCGCAGTGACTTTTGTCACTTGGTGAAGTCAGAAAAGTCACTTACAGTGACGTGACTCTCCATTTGATTTGCCTTGTCACTACAGGTGACTTTTCTGACTTCACCAAGTGACAAACGTCACTTCGACTCTCGGAATAACCCTCAATAACATTCCTCCTCAACCCGTCGTTCAAAGCGGACCACACGAACCAAGCCATCTTGTGCGAAAAAAATCGATCAAATATCAGTTTTCATAATCTAAAAATCTGTAAATAGAGCGTTATTCGTAGGTTATTGCTAGTCTTAAGGTGTAAATAGTGAAAAAAGAGAAAAAGTAGGTAATCTGCAGAGTTAGGTTAGGTTAAGAATTCATGCTTGGGTAAAATCAAGTATGGAGGACTCGGCGAGGATGGGTCTAAACTTGCCACCCGCCAAAGGTAAGGAATGGTTGGAATCATCATTACCCAAATCAAACAATGAATTGGAAGATGAATGAATTTTCCGGACGAACAAATGGAAACGGACACAGACGAACAACAATCAAGAAAAAGTAGCGACAAAAACACAGAAAACAGTGAAAAAAACAACAAACAACTCTAAAAAGAAAAACAATCGCGACAGAAAACTGAAGTAAATGCTAACCAACATCAAACATCGACCACAGCCAACACAAAGACCAAAACTAACAACTCACGAACACCGACTGCAAGTAAAAACGAACCAAAACAACACCAACTACCAACAACACTGGGTTATCAACGATCAACACAATATAGTATTTATTGAACCAATCTCAATCAAAGAAGGTGAAAAACTCCTAGAACCCATGGAAGTGGGTAAATTTTTACACGAAACGAAACTGGACCAATTCACAGAACTCAAACGGGCAGGACAATACAGATACAAGCTAACCTACAAAAGACCAAGACACGGAAAACATACTTAATGCAACACAAACAATTAACAACAACAACTACAGAGCATTCATTCCTAAAATGTTACTTGAAACGACAGGCATCATTACCAACATACCAACGTCAATTAGGGAACGAGAAATTTTTCAAAACGCGATATCCGAAAAGAAAATCATTCGAGTTGAAAGAATAAAAAGACGTAAAGATCCGCCGATCAGGACTAATTGACACACGATCGGTGAAAATTACGGTGGACGGACCACAACTACCTAGGACAATACAAATATATGGAGTATACGCGAAACCAGAAGTTTACATTTATCCAGTAAGAATATGTACAAAATGTTGGAGACTAGGGCATAAAAGCTTATCTTGTAAAAGTAAAGCAACCTGCATAAAATGTGGACAACACCAAACAGACGTAAATGTAGAAACTGTGGTGACGATCATTTACCGACAAGTAAGGATTGCCCGGAACGCATAAGAATGGAACATCTAAATGTTGCAATGACGGTTAACAAAATGACATATCAAGAAGCAGAACAGCTATACCCGAAACCTGACATTAGCACTAAAAACAGATATGCTCTCCTGGAGTCTACCGTTGAATTCCCAGAAATGGAACAACCAAGTACGACAAACAGAGAGTTTAGACAGAACAGAACGAACAAGACGAATATGGATTACAAATACATCGTATAAAAACTGACAAACATTAATACCACAAATCAGATAAACAAACCTAAACCAATAACACAGAAAAATACTTACCCAACAGTTGAAATTATCCCGGAACAAGTAAGAACTATTGAAAATAACCCGTATAAAGTCACACAAAAAAACTGAAAAACTACAAACAGAACAAAAACAAAATATTACAATCCAGTTACAAAACATCTTTTCCAAAATAACAGACAAAAAACATACAACAAACCCGAAATTGACTTAATATTGATTGAGATTGGAACAGTGATACCAAATTTATTAGGTGATTCAAAAGAACAATATAAAACATAACAATTTTTCTTTATGAAATTATGGATCAGACCCATTTAGGAGATTTGAACATATCCCAACTAAACATCCGCAGTTTAAGACCTCTTCATAAAAGAGAATCGATCAATACTCACCTTAAAACGAAGAATATTCACATTTTCTTGCTTGAAGAAACTTGGCTAAAGCCAGATGAAAAATTTAAATTTCTAAACTATAGTTTTATTAAAAGCTGTAGAACAGATGGTTACGGTGGTACAGGAATACTTATCCACCCCACACTCATGTGCGAAGAAATTAAAATTCCAAACATAGACTTAGAACTAACAGCAGTAAAAATTAAAAACCTTAAAAACCAATAATATTCATATCAATTTATATTCCACCAGAACCAACATTATCAACAATTAAAAGTCACTTAGAAAATCTTTTCAACTATATAGATAGAAGTACAACCCCAATTTTATTAGGGGGAGACTTTAATTCTCACAGCCCAATTTGGGATAACCAATTCATTAATGATCTCCTGGAACACAGTAATTGCATTTTTTCTTAACACAGGTACATCAACAGGATGGGAAAACTTAAATCAAAAATCGTCAGCATTTGATTTAACGCTCACAACAGCAGGTATTGGACCACAGATCAGTTGGAAAACCAGTACAGAAGATTTAGGATCAGACCACAAATTAATCGAATGTGTTCGCATTCAACAAATTTGAAAATAATATATCTAAATTAATAAAAAGCAATAATAAATATACACCAAATAAACCCCAAATCTCTAAAAACTATAAATGATCTAAATAAGGAACTCAACGAAGCTTTAAATAATTCAACTTATACAATATACCCAAATAGTAAGAAACAAATTAAACCATACTGGAATCAAAACATCAAAAAACTCTATGAAATAAAAAATAAAAAACACACAATATTTAAACAAAATTTAACACTGGAAAATAAACAAGTGTTTAAAAAAGAAGAGAGAAACTTAAAAAAAGCGCTAAAGAAAGAAGTAATGCAATACAGAGAAAACTTATTAGAGGAAATAAATGAGGATACAAGCCTCAATAAAATGTGGAAAATAGTAAGACGTGTAAGTGGAAACTTTAAAACAAAGGATAATATTGAATAAATAAATAATAAAACTCTTGCAAACAAATTCTAAATCTTAACTTTAAACACGAATTGTTACCTAACCAACAAATTACCAACCACGACGTAGAACAAGAAAAATATGTACAACCATTAATTATCGAAAACATTATAAAAACAATAAAACGGATAAAAGATACATCGGCGGCAGGTCAAAATAAAATGTCTTACTGTTTCATAAAACAGATTAAAACAGACCTACTCAATAGATTACGGAATAACAATATATGGAGGAACAGCAAAATCAAACCTAATCAAACTAAATTCTACATTCAATGCCTCACTCAGAACGTGCTTGAGATTACTAAAATCAACACCGATAAACGTACTATACGCGGAAGCAGGAGAAATCCCAATAAAAAACCGAGCAAAATGGTTTGCTAAAAAGAAGCAATAAAAACATTCTCATACAATAAACCGATAATTAACATCACAGGAAAACTCTTCGAAATAGAAGAACTTCCAAAACATTACACATTTTTAGAACAAACAATCTATGAAAATAATTATCTAATAATAATAACTCTACACAAACATTTAAGAAATTTAAAAAGAACATCGAAGAAGACATTAAAACAAACATACCAGAAATTAACACCAATGCTATGAATAATAACACATTAAAAACAATATTTCTAAACTTTTTAAAAGAAAAATACGATAGCTTTCATAAAGTTTATACAGGTGGATCAAAAACAAATGAATCATGTGGCATAGGAATATGGCTAGAAAATAACAATGAAAAAATTAAATGCAGAGTAAGCAAAGAATTATCAATAATGAATGTAGAATTAATGGCAATAGACACAGCTTCGGATATCATAAACACAAAACAAGAAAACGAATTTGTCATTTGTACGGACTCAAAACCAGCTCTAACTAGTATAAATAACAAAAACATGAAATATAATTTCTTAATACATAACATAGTCACAAAACTAAACACAACAAACAAAATTATAAAACTACAGTGGGTCCCAGGACATAAAGGAATAACAGGTAACGAAAAAGCTGATTTACTGGCAAAAGAAGGTTGTCAAGCTTCTCAATGCATAAATTAAAAAATACCAATGGGAGATACGTTCAATCTAACAAAACAGGAAACACTAGAAGATTGGATACAAAAATACACAGAACTCTCAGCACATAAAGGCAAATTACACTACAACCTATTAAAACAGCCAACATTTAAGCCATGGTTTGAACAACATAACTTAGACACAAAAGAAATAGTACCAATAGGACGACTTCGAAATTTTCACACATTAACGAAAGAAAAACTATACTCTTGGAACTTGACCACAGACGATAAATATGAAACATGCGGGACTAGAGAAGATTCCAACCATATCATTTTCAAATGTTCAAAATACGCTCAAAGCAGAACAAACTATAAAATCATAACGGAACATAGCACCATCGAATCATTGTTAATTAACGTGGACAATGCAGATTACCGAAACATTTCAAAATTCATTACATCAAACAAAATCACACTTTGAAGACGGTTTTCCCCTGGGAATAACGCTCTGACAAATTAATAGAAGTAATCACCATTTAAAGATTGGTGACCAACTGATAGAACGATCAAAAAATAACTAAGAGAAATAAAGAGATCGCGACCGACGGCATATAGAACAACCATGACTAAAAATTTAAAAAAGTTCCCCGTTTTAACCCCCCCTGGCAGTATGGACCAACCATGGTCCCGCCACCAAGAGGAGAAGAAGAAAAAGAACCCTAAATAACTGACGAGGGTATATTTCCAGGGACCTGGCAACCCTATCCTATTTACTAGCGATTGACAGTATGCAACATATCGCGGGCCTTATTTGAATAAGGCCCATCTGACGTTTGCTACTACGGGTACGAACACCAGCATTGTTTACAAACAATGAATCTTTTGACGTTTGGTTGTAAGAGATGTTAGCTACAGGACAAGGACGGCCCGCCAGGTCCCTGTTTTATCCAAAAGAAAAAAAAAAAAAACAAAAAGAAAGTACACCGAACCTGTGCCGCCTGTTCCCGCTTAACTTCCCCCCCCCCCGGAAAAAACCCCCCAAAAAAAAAAAAAGGTTTTTAAATTAAAAAAAATAAAAAATTTTTTTTTTTTTTTTCTATAGCTTTGTTACCAGAAAATAGATCAAGGCAAAAAAATGATCCAAAACATGCACCATTTGGATCATTTTTCTTGGAAAATTAATCGTCAAACCGATTAACCGATTGATCAGTTTTATATCGCTTCCTTTAATTTCCATGTTTTTGAATCATGACGCCTGGTAGAATTCTGGTTGTGCATTGTAGAAATTCTTTCCTCTTTCTTCTGAGTACAATTGATACCACCGATGTGTTTTTCTTTGTAACATTGCCTTCGCGTGTAGAAAGGCGTCCTTCAGGTAAATCCGGTTATGCAGTACGTTGTCCGAAGTAACACCGTTTTTTTGCCAGCAGGTGAGCCGTTTCGTTTCCACTGATCGAGACGTGACGTGGAATCCATTGTATCGATGTGTTCCATCTATGGCAACAGGTAAGTATATTAGCCAGAATTCCTTCCGTTGTCTTTGATTCGAGTGATGCGAACAGCATGATGCATGCTGACTTTGAATCAGTATATATGACTCAATATTGAAGTTGTTCCTGTTCGATTATGATAGTGGCTTGATGTATCGCTAGTAACTCGGCAGAAATTACACTCGTCTCTCTTGTGAGCTTGTAACAGACCTTTTTCGTGTTTTCTCGACAAATATACCTATTCCGCAACTGGTCCCTTCTTTGGAGACGTCTGTGAAAATCCTACCTTTTCCTTTATTTTGCCCATTCATTACAAATAGCGCCATGTGCTTGAGCTTTACGGGATCGTTGTTCTTTTTCGCTGTTTTTTAGGTCCTCCAGATACGGGCAAATAGATATATTTATGGCCGCCATGCTAGTCAACGGGCTGATTGCTTCGAATAAATCTTTATTGTTCCAGTATATCTTCTCCAGGTATGTGAACGTATCCCATTTCTCTGAATCTTCGTTCAAAGTAGTGTTCCTAAGGTGTTTAGCCATCACGTCGTTTGTGGTGAAATGCCGGGCGATTTCTCGAATGGCGACATACTCTTGTCGAAATTCCAGGGGTTCCTGACCACTCAATGCTGCCAGAGCATTAGGGGGGTACTTTTAGTTGCTCCTGTGTATTTCCGCAAACCTTGGTTGTTGACCACCGAAATGATACGTCGATTTACAACAACGCAAAGCCCTCAATTGCGTTGTTGTAAATAGAGCAACCGTATTCGATTATGCTCCTACATAGTGCTGTGTATATTCGTGCAATCGTATCGGGGTGAGCACAACTTTTTGCACCGCTCAGGATTTTGACCATGTTCATTCGTTGCTGGATCTTTCTCCTTACTTCTCGAACGTGCGCACCAAAGCTTAGGTACCGATCAATGGTAAATCCGAAATATCGGTGATTCTTCACGGTCTCGATTTTAGTTCCGTTAATAGAGATATTCAATTCCTTGTCATTATTTTGGAACAGCAATGCTGTAGTCTTCTCAGCGTTTATCGTTAAGTTCAGACATTTTGCCGTTTCGTAAAATTCATCCAAATATTCTTGAGCAGTAGTGTTCAACAGTTCAAAACTTTTAGCTTTTACTAAAATTCCAAACTCATCCGCATATTGAACGAGTAAGATGTCATCCTTTTTGATTTCATGAAGTTTTACGGTGTAGACGTTGAAAAGCGTCGGAGACAATACATCTCCTTGTGGAATACCATTGCTTATTGTTCTAGTTAGTACTTTTTCGCGAGTATGCAACCAAATTTTTCTATTTTTCAGAAAATTAGAAATCCACTTAAGAATTTCTAGTGGAACTCTCATATCCGACAGAATTTCCTCTAATGTATCAGTTCTGACTGCGTTGAACGCATTAGAGAGATCTATGCAGATCAATCCTGTGACCATGTTGCTTCGTTTGCTTTCTTTTATCCAGCTTGTTACGTAAGAAACACAGGTATTCGTTGAAAGACCCTTTCTGAACCCGAAGAAATATGCAGGTATACAGTGCCCACGATCAAGGATATCTTGTAATTGTTCCAAAACGGCTGTGTTCGCCACTTTAGTTAGCATTGGGACCAATGATATTGGTCTTTTTCCTGAGGGAGTATTTTGATCCCGTCCTTAAGCCCTGGACCCTCCCCGGGACCACCTTTCGGTATTACTTCGGGGAGGGGGCTATTGTGCTTGTTAAGCACCCACTATGTCTAACTACTTAGGGCTTTAGTAGTTAGGTGGTCCATGCGACCTGCCTTTGGTCGTTTCGCCATTTTTGTTGAAGATCGAGGACGATCGCGTCCCAGACGTCCCGGTCCTGGCACATCCTCTGGACCAAGTTATCCGGAGTCGTGTCGTGACCGCTTACGGCAATCATGCCGGATCTCGCGCCGTCAAAGCGAGGACATGCGAAGAACACGTGTTGCGCAGTTTCCTCGACTCCCACGCACTCGTTGCATGCGGAGGACTGTGCATGCCCATATTTGTGCAGGTATTGTCTAAAACAGCCGTGGCCAGACAATATCTGCGTTAAGTGGAAGTTCACTTCACCGTGTCGCCTACCGACCCACTCGGTGAATTCGGGGATTAGTCGGTGGATCCACCGACCTTTGGTGGAGTTGTTCCATTCCCTTTGCCACTTAACCATGGATGCGGCTCTAGTGGTCTTCCGAATACCTCTTGTTCCACGTTCTGTATTGTTTACCAGTACGCGATTCTGGAAGTAGCTTCCGAGAATCTTGTACAGGTACCCAGGAACCTGAAGGCGTTGGAGCGAGTCAGCGATAGCCACCCAACTGGCGCTATTGAACGCATTCCTCACGTCATGGGTGACCACCGCACAGTATCGTACTCCTCGCCTCTTGCGCTGGATTGCCACCTCGGCCGTCTTGGTGACGGACAGGATGGCATCCTCCGTCGACTTCCCTTTACGGAAGCCAAACTGATTATTAGACAGTCCGCCTATACTCTCCGTGTATGTTGTCAGTCTGTTGAGGATTACCCTCTCGAGCACCTTACCCGCTGTATCCAACAATCATATAGGTCTATATGCCGATGGATCTCCTGGTGGCTTCCCTGTCTTTGGTAGCAACACAAGGGTCTGAATTTTCCAGGCGTCCGGGAAGACGCCCTCGTCCAGACACTTTTGCATCACCACCCTGAACACTTCGGGATCCAGCAAGATAGCCGTCTTGATGGCCAGGTGATACCATCCGGTCCCGGCGCTTTGTTCACCTTTAGCAACTTTGCTATCGCAATCAGTTCATCATTCGTCACCGTCGCCTCGTCGCCGGCCCCCGTTGTGCCGTTGTCAGTGCCCACGTGGTCACGGGTGTTCGGCTGAGCCGTCCACCCTTCCGTCGCTATGACAGCGTTAAGGTCTGGGATACTGGAACACTGGTCATGGGACACATCTACGGCGGTGGGGGGCCATGGACTTGGGTCGTGGCTCGGAAAGAGTCCCCCAACGATCACCTGCAGCAGCTCTGGTGAACGCTCGGTTGGAGCCGCCGATCCTCTGGTTTTGGCCATTACTACCCGGTAGGCGTCACCCCACGGATTCGTATTGGCCTTCTGACACAGACCCTCGAAGCAGGCTCGCTTGCTGGCCTTTATCTCCCTCTTTAGTGCGACCTTCGCGGCGACTAGCGCCCCTCTATGCTCGATTCTATCGGCGTCTGACCGCGCTCTTTGCACGCTCCGTCTTGCGTGGAGGCATGTTCTTCGGAGGTCGGTGATCGACTTCGTCCACCAATACACCGGCGATCTTCCATTCCTCGGTTTGACTTCCCTCGGTATGGTCGCATCGCACGCTCGTGTAAGTGTCATAACGAGTCTTTCGCCGCAAGGTTCCTGGGTTTCGCGTAAGTTTCGTTCCCTCTCAAGCGCCTCTTTAAAAGTATCTACATCAAAGTAGGACGTCCTCCATCTGCGGGCAAATGGAGTGGATGCTCCTCCTTCCGCACGCTGCCTTGTATTGTGGACGATACAATAACGAACCGCCAAGTGGTCGCTATGGGTGTAGCCGTCATCCACCCTCCAATTGCTCAGCAGCCCAGGACTGCTAAATGTTATATCGATGATTGATTCCGCTCAGTTTCTATGTTAGGTCCCCTGGGTACCCACGTTGGCTAGGTCCACATTGAGCCTAGCCAAGGCCTCCAGAAGAATCTGGCCGCTAGGGTTGGTAAGGCGGCTCCCCCACTCGAGCGCCCAAGCGTTGAAGTCCCCCGCTATTACCAACGGGTTCAGCCAGTCATCCGATCGAGCATATTGGAAAACTGTTCGATCGACCATCTTGGCGGTGCGTAGTAGCTGCAGAAGAACACTCCATTCACTTTTGCAACCACGAAGCCTTGGTTTGTGGTAGACACAACCTCCTGAACCGGGTACTTGCCCATCGTCCATAATGCTGCCATATTGGACCTGTCCGCAAACCAGTTTCCGTTGCCGGATGGGATGCGGTATGGGTCGGAAATTATGGCGATATCCGATGCCGACTCGCTAACTGTCTGACACAGCAGTTGCTGGGCTGCCGCATTACGGTTGGCTCGTTGGAATACCCTTAGCGGCCGGGCACTTAGCCACCCCCCCCCCCCATGACGTGCTTACCGTCCGGTTTCCCGGCGCACATCAAGCATTTGGGGGGAATGCCACCAGCGCCTTGTGGCTAGTGCTGCCACACCTTCTGCACATGTTGCTCCTATCTGGGCCTTTGCACTCCCAGGACATGTGCCCGCTCTCTAGGCATCTGAAGCATGCCTTCGGCGGCTGGTGTAGGCTTAGTGGGCATATTGACCATCCCACCTTCACCTTCGCCACTTTCAACGCCGCGTCTGCGTCGACTGTCGCTTTCCTTCAGGGTTGCCACCTGGTTCCCAAGTGGACCCTTCCTCAGACGTATGTCTGCGGCAGTAACCTCGATCTTGCACTGTTCCTTTAGTGCAGTGGAGATCTCGTCTGCCTCGGTGATCTCATCCAGGTTTTTACACTGGATCGTCACCTGGGGCGCACCTCCACACCCTCACCTAAGGCCTGTTTTACCAGGTCTCTGTATGCCGGGCCCTTAAGCGTTGTCGCTTTCTTAAGCTCCAGGAGCATCTCCATCACTTTAGGGAGGGTTTCCCACATCCTATCCATGGCCCGGATGAGTCCTGGCCCACCCATGGCCACACTTAGCTAGGTGCCCCCTGCCTCCGATGCCGTAGCACTACCGCAGGTGTCGCTCACGCCCGATCCCACCGTTTTACGCGATGGGGACCTCGCTAGGCCGCCTTTAGCGAACGGATTCGCTCTCTCTTGGGTTTTCTTTGTTTCCTCCATGTTGTTAGGTCCCCCTCCAGCCGCTATCCAAGCCCACGTGGAGTACGCGCTATTGTGATCCCATGGTTGTCTATGCATGCAGGGAGGTCATGCGAGGGTTGACACGGCCCTTCATGGGGAACCGTGTTCAGAGTCGGATCAGCGTAAGACAGGTATAGGTAATTTGAGCCTACTCCCGCCCGACTGGCGAGGTCGGGCGGTGGAGAATGGAACGTACTGGAGGCCTGCCAAGATTTTAATGGGACGGAGACGACCTGTGCCGCGGGAACCTCGCCATTTCCTGCTCGGAGTCACCCGGCAGTACTGAGGGAGACGACACAGGCGCCAGCCCGAATACAACGGTACCACTCATAAATCTTTTCGCAGCCAGTTGCCATAATTGGCGTTTTACTGGGATCCACCTCAATGCGTCGTATGACGCTCCCTCCGTAGTCCGTTTAGCCGTTAAGGGGAGCTTAACGTTTCCAAGGTGCACCGCGGGGAGGCGAACTACATTCACATCTCATCGGAGCAGTGCCTTGGATGATACGAAAGGTCCGACCTCGTCTGGTAGCTCTTCGAATTTTTTCTTTATCTCTTCTCTTTTCTTCCTCTGGAACATCGCAGCTTTGCGTTTCAGGTCGATCAGATTGTCCATACTGGATAATCGGTTAAAAGCTCTCAATGCCTCGTTTTTTTCTTTCCATGCAGCATCTACCTCTTCGGACCACCAAAACTTTGGTGTTCTTTTTTCTCTTTTTTTTGTTTTCCTTGTATATTTTCTTCACGCATTTTTGCAGATCTTGTATGGATTGAACTTTCGTCGCTTTCAGCTTATTCGCTCATTTATCGCCTTTTTATCGTAGAAGTAACCAGTATTTAATTTTCGTTGTTGTGTCCAACAGATGGCTATACACTTGTGGTGACTGCTGATACTAAAGTCTAGGGTACTCCACTCTAATTAATTTATCAAACTGGTTGAGCATAGAGTAATGTCGATAGCTGATGAACGGTTATTGAACTGCAGAGGAACGTAGGTGGGTGATCCGTTGTTGAGTATAAGCAATCCGCCTTGATTTATCATTCCCATCATGATCTCACCCTTCCGATCACATTCTGCATCACCCCAGCTAAAATAATGCACGTTAAAGTCACCGCCAATGATAACTCTCCTCCAGTTTCTCAGGCTCGTAAAAGTGTATTGCCTATCGTTTTCGAAATCAACCACCGTAATGGACGGACTGATATAGACAGCTTTTACAACAGCATCTAAGTGTAGAACGTGACACCTCACGATTTGAGTGAAGCGTGACGTACCTGCCATCGGTATTCTGGTGTAGTTTAGGTTGTTGGATAACAAAATCTCTGCTCCACCATATCCATCATCCCTCAAATGGGAAATAAAATGGAAGCCAGAGATTTTATATTTGTTTGTATCCTGAAAATTGTCTTGAGTCCATGTCTCGGATAGTATTGCAATCGAGTAGTTTGATCCTGTCATTACTCTATGGATTTCCGCATTGTTTTTAAAGAGGCTTTGAACATTTGATTGTAGAATTTTTATTTCGTTCGGAGCCATTTTTAGTTAGAGTGATGTGCTGATGCCTGAATTTGCGAATTAGATACCACCAAGGGTCAGTCGCTTAGAACAGTGTGCCAGGCACGATGTCTTACATACTAGTAAAATTTGTTACATAACTGTGGAACTTCGATTTTCAATCCATACCACATGTGTGGCACACTGAGGCACACTATTGACAGTTGAGCTTTTAGAAACAAGAAACCAGCAACCTTGCTGATATGCGTTGTTGCTTGCCAGGCACAGCAAAACAATACAAATTTGGGCTGTCAACACATCGGCACTTTCGGCACAATACGGGAACACCCAGAACATTGCAACGCCTGTAGACACACTAAAACAAAATAGCACAGGAGAAAAGTGTGCTAAGCGATCCACCCCTAGGATACCACAGTGTTTGCAAGATTGAAATGTTTTTTCGTACATACATTAAACATATTTTTCACGTCGTCTCGTTGTCCCAACATTCCGATGAAATCGGAATAGAAACTCATCATAATTTCTTGGTGCGTTCTGTTTAATGTTGTGTGCGCTTCTTGCATCATAGCTCCCCAACGTTCCTTTTCCGTTACCTTGAAAGGGTTTTGCAATGCAACTCCTGATGCAACAAAATCCTGCAGTCTTTTGGTAATTTCATTCCTCTGTTCCGTGTTTCTGTTCGCGTTGTTTGTTGTCACCAACCTGGGTTTTTTCCTTGTTGTTTTTCTTTTTCCTCCTTTCTAATCTGTACTGCAGCCTGAATTGCCTTTCTTTCCTGATTGGTTTTGATCCACTGCACTCGTAGGGGATCCTTCTACGAGTAATTTCCTTTCACCAGTGTAGCGAAATTTTCTTCGATCGCTGGATACTCTTCCAGATTAATGAGCGGTTGATACAGGTTTTGAGTGGTTACAGGCACCTGTTCTCTGGCTTCCGTATAGGTCAGGTTTTTTTGTTCATCAACGCTTTAATTTTCAGCTGTCTCTTTTGTTCTGGGCATATTGCGTCCGTTGAATCGTGATCGGAGCTACGACAGTGAACGCATTTTCGTTGGTTTTGGAAATTTAAGAAATGTTCGTGGGTTTGGCTGCATCTGTCACATCGTCTGGTTCCCTTGCAGTTGCTAGTGCGATGTCCGAATCTTAAGCAGTTTCTGCACATAAATACTTGTGGCGTGAATGATTTTACCCGGCTGACGCAGCAAAACATCTTTACCATTGATGGCAGCTCCTTCGCTCGAAATGTAACACACAATCGATTGATAGGAATCCGGTTTTGGCCATCCCACCGGGTCATTCTGGTGACTTCTAGAATTGGAACCTCGCACTGGATGTCCGTCTTGATTTCATTGATATCGATCTCCGTTGGTACTCCCGGAATTACCCCTGTGATTGACACAAGGTGCCTGGGAACGTATGCGCGGTAGGTGTCATTTCCATTGTTGATTTCGTTAACAAGGGTATTCGCTTTGGTGTAGCTGCTGATGAATACGATAATCTAATGTAGCCCTACGCAGAAACTAATCTTGTAGTAAAAACTACCATTTTACCCGACTATGCCTATCTTTAAAACTACCATGAAATTTCAGTAAAATTTACTACCTTTATGGTAAAATCTTCAACATTTGTGGTATATTTGACAGACCTCATATTGATATCAACTGCACCATGGTCGATCTAATCGCAGGCATGGTAAAATCAAACGCATTTATAGTCAGGTGAAAATTGTTGGTGTTTGCGCTTAATTTAACCATCGAAATGGTAGTTTCGACTACGGTTTTTTTTGCGTGTACATACTTCATGTCGGTAATGAATTGCTTGTAGGCATCCATTCGACGGAGAGTAGCACCGAGCGAGAATTTGTTTATCTTCTGCCCGTCCCTTCTGTTCTTCTATTCAAAATAAATGCGGTACGGTCCGGTATCCATGCTAGTGTAAGTGATATTTTGCTGTTCAGCGGCTGACGTAGTCGGTTTTCCTGTTCCAGTTCCAGTAATTTCATTTCCTGCTTCCTTCCGTTTCTGAATCGTTCCTGTAGCTCTCCCCTCCTCGGGGGGATCGCCGTCTTCCATCCTCACTCGCTTTTTCTTCTTTATTTATCACAAAAAAATGGCGTCCTTCCACCAGATACATGTTTTTTTCAACTTAATTTACCTACACTAATTCACTATTTGCTTTCATTTTCTACGATTAATTCTTTGCACTGATCCCCTTCTCGAAAACCACCACTTTTTCACGAAAAAACACTCCGATATTCAATTTTTATCCAGAAAATGCAACACCGTAGATTCACAACAATGAGACGCAAATCGTATAAATGTTTGTATTGAACTATCAGTTCACAGTATGGAATGTTATGGTACGGAAGATGTACCTATATTAATATCATCACTTTGCAATTCATCCTACTTGAAATAAAACGATATACACGTGGCAGGATTAGTCAGTAATGTTTGTTGTAGTTATTTAACGTAAGCAAACATTATTAGAAAACGAAACCGATCCTTCAACTGCCCAATTGTTTGATTCATCGTAGGATGAATATAGGAACAATGAGATAAATATGGGGGCAGTTTCCCTAGTTTGACGTTGGCGCTTGCTTGCTCAGCAATGTTTACTATATTTTTGCTTCCAACACAAGTGAACTGCCTGGTGGCCCGGACCTTGTATAAACGTCATTGTACAAGAACAACGTCGTGTAAAACAAAATCCATTCTTAAGCTAAACATGAAATTTCAAAGCATCGTTCATAAGTTGGACCTTATTAAATTCTTAAGTTTATTTGCCTGCGTGACCCGTTAAAACAGGACGTGTACAAATTTTATTCAACCTAAATGCACATTGAGATATGTTATTTGGTGCTTACTTGAGTTGCATGTTTAATGTTTGCAATGTTTAGTTTCCAAAATGTTTAGAGAACAAGCGTATCACCGGCATGGTTCGATTGCAATCAATTATTTTTCCTACACGCAAAAAAAAAAACCGTAGTCGAAACTACCATTTCGAGGGTTAAATTAAGCGCAAACACCAACAATTTTCACCTGACTATAAATGCGTTTGATTTTACCATGCCTGCGATTAGATCGACCATGGTGCAGTTGATATCAATATGAGGTCTGTCAAATATACCACAAATGTTGAAGATTTTACCATAAAGGTAGTAAATTTTACTGAAATTTCATGGTAGTTTTAAAGATAGGCATAGTCGGGTAAAATGGTAGTTTTTACTACAAGATTTTTTTCTGTGTAAGATTACAATACTTTTCTTATAAGGTTGCTGAACCTACATTAACGTGATCGATATTTGTAATCTTTTTAACACGCTCACGCTTCCTAGCGAGCACTTCTGGAATCACATCGAAATCGATTTAGGCAGTATGCAGCCAGTACACTTCACTGTCACACTTTCCACCGGTATATACCGGTATTCGGTGTAATCACATTCTTTCTCACTTCGCACGGCGATGATCGAGATCGGGAGAGTACAAGAAAACGAGAGAGTAACTCTCTCGACGACAACACTAATGTGGTTTGTTTATATATTTTACCCGCCGGTATTTTTTTTTTTCTAAATAGTTACCTATCAATTGGGATAAGTCAGGCCGGGCAGTTTTCGCATGCTTAAATTTTGATTTGAGACCAATCCGAAACTATTATTTATTCTTCTTGTTAGGGGGAGGGAATTCTGACTATTGACAAAAAAAAAGATAGTAAAAGTTCTACAAGGCGAAAAAATGTTCAGTGGAGGTTAAGCAGAAAATTGATGTCAGAATCGCATTGCTTGTTATTTTTTGCTAGTTTGCTTTTATATCTATCTATGTAGCATGTTCATTTGAACGTTATGTGATTACTTTCGTTGCTCGCGAGAGTTTAAAAGGGACTCTCCGCTCAGCTTTCATTTGTTGATGCGAAGCCGATGCAGTGCAGCAGCCGCAAACTGGCTAGCTCTCAAGTAGATGAGAAAATACGGCTGCGTTTAGTTCACATTTGACCGCCAGTGTTAGTGGGTGAATAAGTGTGTCGCTGATGAAGTTTTGAAATTAGTTGTTTTTGCGGTAATATAAAATGGTAAGTTGTTCAATGTTTCATTGAATTTTTAAGGGTTAGTTACTGTTGCAATGAAGAGTCATTTGGGATACATTCATCGCATCAAATAATAATGGCTACGGAGTAAAAATAGTTTTCTAGAAGTTTCTTGGTTGAAATTGCATTGATGTGTGAGTGTCATGATCATACCTGAAAAGAGGCTTTGTATATAAAGTTTCGTATTAGTGTAAGTAAGTGGTACGATAAGTAAGTGCTGAAAGTTTCTCATATAAGCAATGTAAAATATACGCACTCAGGTACATAAAGGACTTGGAGACTGTTGAGAGTATTGATGGCGATGGTGCAAGTGTTAATAGAATGTGTCGTGTGAGCATTTAGGAACGAGGGAAGTGGTTTAATCGAGTTTTTATGTAGCGACTGATTCGTGTGAGACTCGCTGTGTGCGATGTTTTTTTTTTTTTTTTTGGAACTTCGTGGTTGAAGTGTTAGTGTAAGTTCTTATTTTTTCGAATGCAAATAGCCGTATGTTAAGTTTTCCGAAAAGGTGTCCATGGATATGCTTCGGATATAATAAGAGTTTTTCATTTGAGTTCGATTTCGATAAAAATATGCCCAACGGTTATCAGTTTTAACCGGCAAGTGATCCATAGTTGTGTCTAAAATGGTTATTTTTGATACGTCTGTGTTATCTTTCCATGAATGTATAAAAAAATGTAAAAATGCTGACAGTATGGATTTTATTATTTTTCGTAATTCATTATTTTTTCCAGTACGCTTAGAATGGCAGCTTATTAATTTTATATTATAGTTGAAATAATACAGTGTTATACAGATCAAAGTGAAATTGGTTTTAGAATTTGCAAAGAAACAGTTTTAAATTCCCATTTCCAAGGTCGATGTAGACGATTTCTTCTATACTTATAATTGAGAGCTTTCTATGCCAACACCAATGCATGAATTTGTTTATATTATGGTAAAACCACAACGACATTTAATACCAAACCGAAAGACTACCTCAATCGAACCAGCCGGCTCCGGCTTTGTAAACCGTGCTCTTACTCACTGAACTTTATGAAGCAGACGAATCTAAGTTAAAAAAAAAGGAGAATACTCGACTTGGTGTTTCTTTTCGTATCTCAGCAAGTACGACGAACATTTAGAAACGCTTCTAAAATATTCCACACTAAAATTAATTTGAAACGGTTTCGAATGACAGATGCATGCGGATGACTATTATCTTGAATCCACATGACTTTTCTTCGAATGCTGAACGAATGTTTAATACGCGAATTGAATTAATTTTCCTATAAAATTCGAATGCATGTTGTATGAGTAATCGTCATTCGAAAAACGAATGCAGTGGCGTAAAAAAACCTATCGAAATAATTCATAAATTTGCCTTATGAAACTTCATGAGCCCACTAAATTTTGATTTCATAAGGCCCTTACAAACTCAATTTATCTCGGCAAAATCCCCAACAGCCGATCAACTCGGCAGTTACGTTTGCTCAAATTTTTGTTTAATAGCTGATTTTCGGCAAAATTTTCATTTGTTAGCCGATTTTCGATAATTTATTTCCTGTCTCTCAGTAAACTGAAATGCCGAAATATTCGGCTGTTTGATTCTCGGCGAAAAAAACTAAGTGTGTATGACGTCCATGTGTGTAACTGTGATTCCCTCAGTTGATTGTTATGATTTTCTCATGTCAATTTCATAAACCGCATTATGACTTACATGACTGATTTCTTTTGTGTAAAATAATCATTAGGTAGATGTATGAAATCGAGTATAACTTTTCAAATAGACGTATCTAACGTTTCATAGGAATTGAGAAAAATTAGGTAGAAGTTCCAGATGCTTTCATTAAATTCTATTTAACTGCATTGCAAGTTGCGCTCTATTTTTGAGAAAATTAACACCGGTTTGCCTCCATACCATACACATGCACCATGTTAGATACGTCGGTGTGACAACTTGATTGTAAAATACACCGGTTGGATACGTCTGTTTTTAAGAACGTGTCATGTCAGATACAGTAGTTATAATTTTTAAGCGCAGATACGTCGGCTTGCAGTGTGGTGTATTTAAACTATTTGCTTAATATTTAAAAAGATCAGAAAGGTCGAATAAGAAATTTGGCTCACATAACTGAATAATTTTGAAATTAGTCTTTGGCGATTGCTACTTCATGTCTCCATGAAGCCATACTTTGAATAAACCCACCACCGGCTTGACCTGATATTTGCTATTGCAGCATTATTCCGCCAGACGGTCAAACTATGAACTGGTGCTGTGGAACAAGGGCAAGAAAAGAGACAAACGAGCTCAGCCCACTGCAGTCCGACTTAAGCTTCTTAGAATTGATGTTTAGCAAATTACCAATCTAAACATACCGTTATCACACCTGATAATAGGACTTCAGTAATGCCGTCCATATCACGTATCACATATCAAATATTCCTAGAACCCTCTTAGTCGTGAAGAAGGGCTCGCCGTTGTTCTATCTTCTATTGCCATTAGCAGAATGTCCATTATTTTTCATTTTCATTTCATTTTTCCATATTCCCCTCTTGACAGGCAAAAGTTAACCCAATCGATCATGCTCATATATCGCCAAAATGGAACGGATCAGTTCTAGCGATGTGAAACTTCTGTTTACACTTCCCAAAGGCTACATGTGACAGAAATCAATTTTCAATTAGAGGTATTTTTATGACACAACTACTATATGAGCATATGAGACGCAAACAAATTTTCACTTGTCATTTATCTCCTATTTTATTTTTGCTTTTATAAGAGGTGCCTATAAGTGTGATATTGAGTTTTAACAGTTAAAAATGTGTTCTCACCGTGATGTGTGAATGCTAAATTGACTCAATTCTTTGGATCCGTCTTCCAGTAGTGAGTGAACTTTTGTTCCGGAAAGTTACAGTTGCTATTGAACGCATAGAACTCTACCGGGTGGAAGTGTGCAAAATCGTAGGCATACCGTTTCGTAGTGAAAAAGTGCGAGGTTGTGTCGCCCGTCGCCTGGGAAAATAAGACGATGGCGAGGCAGCTCATTGGAATCCGAATGTACGAGAGCATCACCTTCGATTAAAAGTACCTGCTCAGCAGGTGATAGCTCGTGAGCTGCGTCTTCGTTTGCTGAACCTGGCCAATTTTCTGGAACTCGAAGAATCAACGATGCCGATCGCGAGTGATACTGTGGTCGATGTTATAGCCCAGTTCGGATTGGTCGATATCTGTTACCCGGAAATCCCTTCTCTCGCATTCATAAAAATTGTTCGTTTTTCGAATCATACAAACGGTAGGGTACGAAAATATAGTTAATGCTTTATTTAGTCATCAGAAAGGAACAAAAAAAGATTTCCGCATATGAAACCGCTTATTCTGCAAGAACGTAAATATATGTATGTCTTCTCGTAGTACAACTAAACTAAACTAAGTTTTGTGGTAAGTAAAATTCAAGCCAAAAAAACAAAAAAAAATATATATATTGTGAATCACTAAATACGCGTCAATCAAGCATTGCACATACGCTTGATTGAAAGTTTCAGTATGTCAGTATGCGGGGCTTATTGTGCACGAAGATAGCTTCGGAATGCTTGCGTTCTTGAAATGGGCTATTGGAGTCGCGGTAGAGCTGTCACCTTCTAATCCCCGGATTTAAGGTTTTTGCAACTGTAAACAGCAAATATGAAACAGTTGCAGGAAGATTCTATCCATAATACCGCTGCCAGACAGTGGGAATTAGATTGTAAACACACACACACACACACACCCACCACACACACACACACACACACACACACACACACACACACACACACACACACACACACACACACACACACCACCACTACACCAACATAAAAGAAAAATAGAGAAAGTTTAAATTTTTACGACACGCGAGCCCCCCTCCCCCCCCCCCCCCCCCCCACTACGTAGAGAGGAAAAGAGTTAATATATTCTACAACACCCCCCCCCACACACCCCCCCCCCCCCCCCTCCCCCCCCCCCCCCACTCAACATTCCCACCCCCCCGCCCCCCCCCGACCCACCAACAACTTCCCCCCCCCCCCTTTTTTTCTAACAGAAAAAAACTGCCCACCCCCACAGTGACATACATATAAAAAAGAAATTTCCAATTTTCAAATATTATTTCTAATCATCACTATTACATTATAACTATTACATACATTTTATTTATTTATTTATTTTTTCATTGTAACTATTACATACATTCTTAAAAATCTCATTAGTTTTCTTATTTATGCATATTTTTACTCAATTTCAACATTTTAAATTAACGGGTAATATTACAATTTTTCAAAACTTAGGATGGATTGTATGTATGTATGTTTGAATGTATGTATGTAAGGTAGCCACCATTCCTTCTAAGACCTCATCATGTATGCAGCTCCACTTAATAGCAAGATCGAATTGAGTTACCGGTTTGTATTCACAGGTAGGATAAAGATAATGATACTGTTTGTTCCCTCCTAGACAACGTTTTTCATACCTCTCAATTGTCCAATTTCAGCTTGAGTGACACCCTGTTGCTCCTTCTCTTCCCATTATATATTCAATGTCATATAGCAGTATATAAAATATAGTGAATGTATATAATATACGTATATATTTTGGTGAACGAATATTATAATGATATTAACAATTCCATTTGTAATTACATGTCTAAAGATTGTTGTCTCTTTCCCAAAAAACCACAAAAAAAAAAACAAAAAAAAATAATATAACAAAACTAAAAAAATAAATAAAAAAAAAAAATAAAAAATAAAAAAAAAATTAAAAAACCCTATACTTCAAATCCAAGCAAAATAATTATTAGAAAAAAAAAAAATAATAATTAAACCCAAAAAAATGAAAAGAAATTAAATGGAATAAACTCAAATAATATTAAACTCATACACCTATATAACCTAACCTCGATATAACGTAACCTCGATATAACGTAACTCGATATAACGTAACTTTTACCTCGATATAACGTAACTTTTTTTTGCCCTTATTTTTGGCAGTTTAAATTATAAACGTGATTTATCTGTCTATCTATAAATACAAAAATAAATTTCTGTCTGTCTGTCTGTCTTTCCGGCCCTTACAGGCTCGGAAACTACTGAACCAATCGGCGTGAAAATTTATATGCTGGAGTTTTTGGGGCCGGGGAAGGTTTTTGTGATGGATAAAAACGTTCTCCTTCACGACTTGAAAATCGATCAAGTTTCATTTGCTGAGTTGTCAGCTTTTGTCTTCTTTTTTTAATTTCAATGTCTTGTTTTCAACTGGTTCAGCGTTTGACGCAACCGCACCAATGACATCTAACGAAATGGGCACAGAACCCGAATTTTGTCGCTAGCGGAATTCCAGGTTCTCGATCTGAACGAAGTGATAAAAAAAAAAACGCCGCGAAGTGGATGTCTTTTGTCTTATGTATTTGTTTGTCTGATTTTTCAACAAATCCATTTGATCCGGTCCATTTGAACTAAACAGTCGTAGTACAATCTTAGTTCAAAGATGGACTTCAAGTGTCCTTCAACCTATTGCCAAAATTTAAAATGAAAGGCTAGCTATTTTGACATTTCAAGTCCATCGGTTGTAACATCTGAAGTGCATTTGAAGTACGATTGTACTAGGACGGGAAGTACGATTGAAGTAGGAAAAGGGACTTGGCTAATTCAATTGTGCTAGGCTCCGCTATCTGGGAAGGTTTAGTGTAATGTAGCTTGCGATGTTGCGTGCAATGCTTCAACATGGTTTGTATATGCCGTCAAACATCTGTTTTCTGTGGATTGTTTGTTTTTGTGTATGTAGTAGGAAGCTAGCTGTTAACACTTTTTTTGTTATTGCACAACTCATAATTCAAGAAGGTCGACTAAGTCGGAGGTTTTTTGAAAAATGGATCGTGTGTCGCGTAAACAAGACAAAAAACATAACCGTGTTGGTTTACTACTAGCGGATAAAATAAAAATTATTGAAAATCTTGGAAATGCTGTTTCGATGAATGAAATAATGAAGAAGCACAATGTTCGGTCTGCATCTACCATCTATGCCATGAAATATGCAAAGGACATGTGTAGGAAACTTAAATGATATTCCGTGAAAACAATTTAACATGTTTTGTTTTTAATTTATAGCAAAACGAAAGCTTTCAAGAATACTCGATACTCACAGGTTGACAAAGCTCTCTACATCTGGTTTTTGCAAAAAAGCTTTATTGCTGACGAAAGTGGGCTCTTTTACAAGAAATCTCTAACATGAACATATGTTGAGAGAGACACCAAATCAAAAAAGATCGGATCACGTTCATGCCTTGATGCATCAAATCGCTCAAATTACCGTTTATGTTGATTGGAAAGTCTCATATACCTCGAGCACTCAAAAATCTTAAGGAGTTGCCTGTATACTACAGGGCATCCAAGAGCGCTTGGACGATGGAAAAGGAGCTCTTTAAAGAGTGTTTTTTTTTTGGGAATCCGTCCTGAAAGTGACCGCTTACCTCAAGTCAAAAGGACTTCCTCTAAGAGCCGCCCTTGTGTTGGACAATTGCACAGCTCATTACAATGCAGATGAGCTGAATGCTGCCAATGGATCTATTTTTACCATATTACTCCCTGCAAATACCACCGCCATTCTTGAACCGATGGATCAGAATATCATTCAGATGATTAAGACGCGCTTCAGGAATCTGATGATGCAGGAAATTCCAATTCGTGGAGGAGAGTTTGACGAGTGCGTGAAGAAGAACAACATAAAGGACGTCATCTTTTTGGGTTGCTCAAGCGAGGGAGGTAGTTCCAGCTGACTCGATTCGCAAATCTTGGAACATGCTTTACAATGCCCGTGAAATCGAGGATGAGGATGATGTACCGCTGGCCGTCATAAGAGACACGCCGAGAAGCATTGGAGAAGATAGCACAGACCAAAGAAATCGACGCGGAGGATGCCGGATTCGAAAAGCTGGACGATGATGAGATCATCGCGAGTGTTCTTCACAAAGATGCTAACGAAGACATTCCTATGCCGGTGACGACACAATGCAGTCAATGTCAACGCAGGAAGAAGCATCACAATCTGCGAGTTTTGGAGATGATGACGAATATGTAAACGTGTTGGATGAAGCAGACTTAAATTGGTTCGATCTGGTAATCAGATACGCGGAAGAGAACAATTGGCCACTGACTACACAGTTCTCGCTGCAGCAGATACGTACTAATGTCATGGACATCGTAATTCACAATCAGCAGTAAGAAGGCTACAGTGTAGGAATATTGTTTTGCTATTTTGTACTGGTTTGTGATTTGTTGTGAATTTGAGTTCTAGTTTAATGTATAAAGAATGGTAATATCAGGAGATTATTCACTCTGCCACGTTGTGTTTGTGTTTCAGGGTGTCGGAAGGTGTCATAACTACAATCAAAAATTTATCCCTACTGGCAACCATGGACCATTTTGACTTTTAATTCACCCACATTCAAACATCATCTGAATCACATCAGTGCAAGCAAGAGGGCAACAAACAGTGCAAAAACAAATAATCAATTCGCGTAAGTGGTGCCAGAGATAAATGTATCTTCCATGTGGTGAGGAGTGAGTTTGAAGTGTGTCGGATTGTGTTTTTGAGGGTGTTAACACATGGTGTCGGAGTGAATTACCCCCTGAGTAGTATGGAATAAGCTGTAATAAAATCTTAGTGCTTTTTATTTATACATCATTAAAAGAATACTGCTAATAGATAAAAAAAATACAAGAAAAAAATATATTAAAAAAATGAAAGGATCAATAAACAAATAAAAAAAAGAATATAAAAAATAATTTAAAAAAATTGGAAAAACGTAGGTAAGAAGGGCTGGAACACCCTGCTGGGTAAATAACATTGATTTTACGTTAATTCTTTTATAGAAAAAAAGAGATGAAAAAAAAATTTTGGAAAAAAAATTTTGCTTCGATATAACGTAACTTCGATATAACGTAACGAAAATAAAAATTGAGTTACGTTATATCGAGGTATGACTGTATAAAAAAAAAAAAAAAATTTTAGTTCTGATACCCTGTAACGCACCATGAAAAGGTGATCTACCAGCATTACAGCAACTGTTGTAGTTACATTTCAAAGATATCGAGTGATCGAAGAGCCCGGATTGATGATTTCTGAAATAAATGGCTTATCTAATCATAATCCACTAAACAAAACATTTGAATATAATCCTATACTGCTTATAAGCGCCTGCCAGTATTTTATGAATATAGGGTAGGGAACGACTTAATCAGGGGTGACTGTTTTAATCAGTTGTTAGGCAATAGGTCTAAAACTCCCACATTTTCCAAATTATTTCACTTTTTATGATACGATCATAAGCTCTATCTATCGGGCTAAAGATTTGATGTATAAATCAAGATTGATTTCCAATTAATTACTGTCATTTTGAAGATTTAAAATACATCATCTAGAAAACCATCGGTTTCCTATCTGCTGAAGAAGTTCGCGATTATTATTTCTACACCAAGCCCTGTGGGATGCAACCAATCCGGTGCTCAACTATCTGCTGATTTGAATTCCGCCGTTGTTTGGACGTCGCTGCTATCCCGTTCTCCGGTGTCGCTCGGAGGACCTTTCTACTATCGCTACTATCTGATGGCGTATCTCTCGCTACCTTCCAATTGAAGAGTTGTTTGAGCTATAGTTCTTTTTAGAACTGGTCATTGGGAAGGTAATGCACTGAGATTCATAGATAGTTCAGCATGTCGATGAGTGTTTGGTCAAGCCGAAGGTTCCCTGAGTTGTTCGGCAATCTTGGTGTTGGAAATTCGATCGGTGGCTATCTGCTGCTGTCGTTCCTGCTGCAAATGTTGGCATGAGGAGCCAACGTAGTGATCCAATCTACCGAATTCCGTTACTGTTGGCATTGGAGCCAACAATGGCATCACTGTTGCTTTTGAGAGAGCCCACGTTTCCTCTCTTCTTTATTCCCCATGGATATAGCGCACCGGTATTGTAACGTGAAGCCTGCTGTCTCTTACATTTGTTTGTTTTTAAACGAAGCATCCCGTTTGTCGTCACAGTCGGTTTGGCTAACATTTGCGTGAGAGTAAATGAAATAAGAAATACACATTGCCAATCTAAAGATCAATGACAAACTAAACGTTTGGTCGTGTAGGTCTGTCTCATAACCTGCTAGTAGACGAGTTTGTGATCGTAGCAATCGACATGTTTTGGTTGATTGTTTTCGAGAGCGGATGGGTAAAACGAAGGAGCGGGTTGAGGTAATTGACGTTTGCAGCAAATCGTGAACTGGCCTATTTCAGTTCGCCTTCGCACACATGCACGGAATCGCACTCATACAATATTTTTAGTTTATAGGTCGGTATCGTGTTCGAAAGAAATTTCTTTTTCTATCCCAAACCCATGTTAAATTCCGTTTACTGAAACGGAAAAGTAAAGAATCGAAAAGAAATTTCTGCATCAGTATGCACCTGAAAAGAACGAAAAATAAAATTGGAATTTGTAAGGTTTCCACGCAAACTAATGGGAGCTGTCACTTTTACTTTCGGAAAAATGTACCGCTCGATTATTCCGTAAGTGAAGGTGACATTTCATTCCATGCAGATCAATTGTCAAAATTCCGCTTGGTAATATTGAACAAAATTCCGTAACCTCTTTACTTTTTAAGTCGATACTGGCCTTATGTACAGATTGAGGATCGGAATTCTTGATCGGAAATCAATCCGCATGCTTTCAAAAAGTCCCTGCAATTGGGAACTTTATTCCATGGCTATGAAATTTTCAAAGTCTAATGCACGTTGCTGAACGTATGTTCCGATAAGTCAGAAATAAGCAGAGGGATTAACGTCTTAATATTGGCAGTTCTAATTATAGATTACATACAGCTTTATCAAATGTTCCAGGTGCTGCATAAACTGCTTAAAACCTGTCCCGTACCCTAGTAGTTGAAGGTCAGAAGTGCAATTTTAAACCAAATGTTTTGCTGAAATGCTGGAAAACAAATTGAGCCTTTGATGCTTGTCATGTTGCTCCAGGCTCTTGAGATAAATGGCGTTTGGAATGCAAAGATCCAAAGCGTGCTGAAATTAATGATTAAATGAGAATGGGAAATAATATATGATTTACAGGTATGGGTATACACAATGATTTACTACACAATGATCCTCACTTCGTATATGACATCCTCACTTCGAATATGACATCATTGCCCAGGCTACGCCAACCAGCGTCTGCATGTTTCAGCTGGCAGTCTTTTGTGATCATACTCATCATGTGATCATCACTGTTTTTATCGTGATGATTAAAATAGTTTTAATAAAATAGATTAGCATGTATGTATTAAGTATGCTTTTGTCCATGTTGAGTGTTCCTCAGTGTACTGTGTGTTTTTGTGTCTTGTCTTATTCACAATAATTTGTACGTTATTATGGTCTGTTAATGTGTTTGATACTCTATTGCTATTTGTCTCTTGGATGAATTTGTATTTAAGATTATATACCCATATACCGTTCCAGGACGGATTTCGCATAGTAACAAGAGGCCCGCTTTTGCAGACATTCTTTCTCGTACACATCCTTACTGATAGTGTCGGTAGAGAAGAAACTTTTTGATTTTCGACCACAATTACATATGGCCTGCCAACTCAAATACTTCTTCGGGAATTTGGACACTTTCTTTGTCCGGAAATCCTCTGCAGTGGCATTGCTTTGCATTGCGGTATAAGAAGCCAGACCCGGAAGCTGTTTAAAGTCTTCGAGTACGTATATTTCGTCGTCCATTATGATACAAGAAAATGTTTGCAAAAAAAATGGTGTAAACCTCCTTAGCACGACTTTTTGCAGTGAAATTTTGCTTGTCATCACGGTTGGGCAGCTTTTTCACTTTGTACGCCTTCAGTCCTTGCCTCTGCTTCACTTTTTGTACGTATGATTTTGACTTCCCAATTTTGCGAGCCACATTTCGCACAGAAAGATTGGGATTTTTCTCAATAATGGCTACCACCTTCTTGTCCATTTGTCGCAAGTATACTTTTCGATTTGTTCCACTTCCAACCTCCCGATCAACAGTCAAGCGCTGGTAAATGATTTGCAAACACATAATACGGAACTTTTCGGTAGTTTTAGTTTCTTGGCAAGATCGCGTACCAATAAATTCGGTCAGGTCCAAAGTGTCGTCGTTCGCGGGTATTGTGGGGGAAGATAGTGTGTATTGTTTAGCAACAGTGTAAAGTTAGAGGTCATAAGCGAGTTTATTATTCTTATTGATTCTGTTTCCTGCAACCAAGTGCAAGTATCTAGAACTAGATTTTAAAGAAAAATACCACAACCATGCCAAAGTGAATTTTGATTCGGTGTGCAGGCTTAGTTTGTAAATTAATCGGTGCAAGAAGAGTATTAGACACAGATATCATGTTACTACCGGAAGGTTTCCGACACGTCGGCGACGGCCGGGTTGATGTGGACGAGTGCCGAGGGCAGCAGCTGCGGGTCCAGCAGGACGTGGCCATCTAGGTCCAGCAGGACGTGGACATCGAGGAGAGCCGGTTTGCAAAGCAACAAATAATTTATTTCTACCATATTTTGAAGACAATATCTAATATCCTGTTTTATTTTATTTTATTTTGTCTATTTTGTTTTGTTTTGCTTTTCGTTATGTTTGTCTATTTTCAGTCACATTTGAGCGGTCTATTGCTTTTGGCGGATGGTGTAGGTATGTACTTTCAGCGTATCGTTAACCAAAACGAACCCTGCTGCTAACCCTTCACCAACTATCCAACATCCCAGTGATTTCTCGTGGAAGTGCAGAGGATTTCTCGGCTTCCTCCAAAGCGAGTATCATGTCAACACGTTCCTTCCCATTCCCTACTTGACCAGCATTCGGGCACGGCCGGCGCCGGTATAGCTTTATAATGGGTCACCAGTTTTTACACATTGAAGATGTATGTTAGTCCCAAACATCATCTGTTGATTCTTTGTGCAAATACAGCTGATCTGGCAATAACGGAATAGCATCCGTGGGCGGTCAATCATGCTCATGCTCATGCTCAAGATCGCGTACCAATAAATTCGAATTTTGCTGCCGTTCGTACAAAAAAGCGTTTGCGCACTTCCACTTGATTCGACGCCATTTTACTGAATGTAACAAGAATGTAAACATAGTGTACCACGAAATAAAGTGATGAGTTTCAGCTGTCATATAAATGAAACGTTTCAGTGATCCGTGAAATAATTCAAAATTTGCACTGAAAGAAAAGTGTCCGAAATTTAACGTAGACAGGCTTTATGAAATGATTGTCGATTATTCCAAGCCTAGCCTAACAGTGATATGCGACAAAACCCGCCAGTATCACACCTACTTTCAGTGCTTTCAAATCAACCTACTTGCAATATAAAGAGAGCAGATTGTGATACTTTCACTGCGGGTCATGTTCTTGGTCTCCAATGCCGGCTTTTGGCATATGATAAGCCCTCTCGACTTCGACAAGGCGTCAACCATGAACAACGAGAGGGATTAGGATTATTAGTTATAATTATAATTATTTATATTAAGTAAGCTATAATAATTTAAATCAAATATATTTTCTTAATTATAAATAATTTTTAAAGTCTTACAATTAAAATTATTCAGTGTTGATTTTTAAGGTTAGGTTCTATGAAAAGAAGAGGAAGTTTTCCTTTTCGTGAAACGGCGCCTCATACCATGATTTTCGATACATTCTGATAGCGTTCTACAGCTACTTTATCTCTTGGAATATTGGCAAGACTTTTTCCATACACACGATCATTTCGTTGATTCTGACTGTCCTGAAGGAGGAAGAGCTTTTCATTCGAAAGTAAAATCTCGCAGTCACCGTGCCGAACCAAAAGATTTCTGCGTCTTTGGACCCTGGCTTGCTTTTGACGCTCCGTCAACCCGTGAACCCGTTGTTACTTGTACGGCTTGCATTCCAGATCATTTCTGAGGAGCCTGTTTATGAAGCAGGGGACATTTGAAATATTTTAAACACATTTGATCTTTTTCTTCGTTCTGACAGTTCGTCTGGCACCTCCTTTGTGTTGAATATGGACATTTACAGTTTCCTTGAACCGTTTCAAAATACGAAAAACAAAACTCTTACTCACTCCGAACTGCTTAAGACTATAGAATATCTGACACGCTGTAAGCTTTTGCAAATGTAATTTTAAAACTTGCTCCCGTATGGCTTCCATGGTAGCTGATAAATATAAACAAACGGAATCGCTTATTTATCGTTAGCGATAAGCTGTCATAAGAATACACTCAAAACGGGTATAATCAATTCCGCTGTTAAAATTACCCAACTGAAATAAACTAAGACTGAAAAAAGGTGACAGCTATTGTGAGACACATTGTATATAAATAAGAATAAAATTGTATCTGTATGTTACGCTTTGGCTCAAGAACGGATTGACGGATTATCATTTTTTTTATTTGTTCGTCCAGGGCCTCGTCGAGTTTGTTGAAGAAAAATGAGAATAATTTAACAATTATGAAACATGCTTTTGCATGCAGTACCATGTACGCCGGGTCAACTTGTACTACGGTAGGGAGCGCAGTAAAACCCATGGACCCAAATCTAAGCACGGAGTAAACATTAACCTAAAGGGTGTACCGTTTCAAATCCGCACACACAAAATTCATTCTTAACATTGGATTTTTAGGCGATTATCACCAAATTTTCAGGGAGTAAAAAGAAGGAATTAAAGTTAGTTTTGGCATCATGAATTTAATTAATTTCACCTTCATATCCGAATGCGCGAACCTTGGCCTTAACCCCCAGCCATAAGGTTCTGCACGACCTCAGAATCAACAATTTTTTTTGCATATTAACCCATGCTTTCTTCATTTCTTCTACATTCTTCACCACTTTAGGTCGTTTTAGAAGGTGCTTCTTTATATTGGCCCAGTATATTGGGCGCAGTTCCAGAGTGTTTGGGGGGTTCAGCTCTTTCGGCACGAAATCGACATCATTCGCCTTATACCACGTCCTTCGTGTAGTGGCATGATGCCAAATCCGGCCAGAAGATGATTGGACCGTCGTGAGCCTTCAGGAGAGGGAGAAGCCGCTTTTGGAGATACTCTTCTCAATACACCTGTCCATTCATGGTGCTTGCGGTAACGAAAGGTGTATTCCGCATTTAGCAAGTACAAATCGCTTGCCAAATTAAGAACTTCTTGGTGAACTTCGACATCTTCTGTCTGCGGAAGTTCTCGGAAAAAATCTCACTTACCCTTGGCAGTCACAGAATCTGGTTGTAGTCCGCCTTCACATATGTCGTGTCATCTATTACGAAGCAGCGTAATTTCGTTGACTTTTGGTCGTACAACTTCCGGGAACGGCAGTATTCGGTTCCTGGGTCACGTCTGAACCTTAAACGTACGTAGTCCTGCTCGAGTTTTGGTATTCTGCACGAAAGTCTTGTTCACATGCAACTTCTTAGCCCCATATCGAACTGAGGCGTTCGGTTTCCGTTTAAAGGCCCCAACCACGCGTTAGTGATCGTTCTCGTTGACCTGACGGCTTTTTTCCGGATCCTCGCTTTCGATCAACAGTCAGACGTTCTTCGAACTGTTTTATGATAGCAGACACTATGGAATTCTCGATTCCCAACTTTTTTGCGATGGCACGATGCGACAGCTCCTTATTCTCAAAGTACTCGTTCAAAGCTTTGTCGCACACGCACTGTTCTTTCGTCGTCATTTTGAAAACTGATGAAATCAACTCACAGATGAAATCAACACACAGAGTGTAATCAATACACATTAAACTATGTCTACGCAAAATTTATAATAAATAAATTTTACCCAACGGATCAAAAGTGAAAGCAATTTGCGTGTGTCGGATTTTAAACGGTACACCCTTTACAATGCAAGATGAAGCATCATGATGGGCATCACGAAAAATGGGCGTTGTAAGTTATCGTTTATCCCGTGCTTGGAATACGGTCTCGGGGGATGAAGTCGTTTCCTACCCTATATTCCGTCATACTAAGTCCAACTTGCATTTCACCTTTATTTTCTACACTCATTTCCACCGGAAATGCAATGTAACTGTCAAAAATAAATTGTAAATTTATTCATCCGTCAACACGTAGGGCTGGACTTGGTACACTGCTAGGATATTGTTGAACATCTAACACTGCTTTTTAACTGTTCCGGCATACCATTTCAATTTCCAGCACAATACATTGAAACGTCATTGGCATTTTTCGGCAATCGGCTGTAAGTGGAAAAAATGGCTCCGTGATTGTTTTGTTCTAGAGCAACAAGTAGGGTAACGGGATGTTATGTTAGCCTAGCTCCCTCATTCGGCCTATGTACCGAATATGTCATTAATTTGGCGACAATCAATAAAATCATGTTGCTATCAGGATGACCGATTTACTTCAAAGCAATTGAGACATTATCAATCAATTTATAGTTGTTCACTTTCGCGTAATTAACGATTTCCTTACCTTTTGAGACACCATGATTTGACTGGTTAAGCTGAACAGATTATCTACACGATCTTCGAATGATCTTAATTTGCCTAAATTAAACCGATAAACCAAGTAATACAGCCAAGATGTACAGAAAATAGTCACACGCTCTAAACTAACTGTTCACATAGCTAAACCAACAATGATTTAACTAGAAAACCGTAGACCGAATGTTAGAAATATATTTATTTCTATGTTCCCAACTATGGCCTGTTGTGTGAAAAGCATATTAAAAATGTTGTTACTGGTAAAATTTTCAATCAAAATGTCTGAGTTTCGGTTGTATGTTTTCCAAATGGCTCACCTAAACACAAACCAAAAAAAAAAAAATCTGTGTAGAGTGAATTATTATGTTTTCATTATCGGATGGCCGATAAATTATATGTGAGAATCATTTAAGTGTTTCTTAACTGTTTTATTAAAGTTTCTTGTGTGAAATTTTGTGTTGGGTGAAGCCAATACAGCTGACAACGCCTTAAATAAGAAAATCAAAAAAAACCGTACGTAGTCAAAATTTAATAACAAATCTATCGAATGGGACGAAGTTGCATCCACAAATAGACCCAATTTGATGCTTACAGGCCGACATTACATCCATATTCCTTGAAAGTTTAGGACCGTATAAAATGAGTTGTGTAACATTCCGTGATACATACTACCAAATGGCTTATTAGACATATCTAGACAAGTGTATAACTAGTTAAATATTGCTTCCAGCTCAAATGTTTTATGAGTTATAACAAATAATGTAATCGATTGTTGCATATTAGGCTGAGTCAAGGGACACATACCCTAAAGGGAGAATAGCAAAATAAACACCATATTTATTTTTTTTATTTTTTATTTTAAAAAACCAAACCCCCCCACACCTTAAAGAGGGGTGGTAGAAAAATGTTGCTCCTATTATTTTGTTTAAAAAAATAATATTTTGAAAAAAACCCCCCCCACCAAAAAAAAAAAGCGGAAAAAAATTTTTCCCCCCCCCCGCAAAAAACCCAGCTACCCCCACGCAAAGTTGGCAAAATCGCTAAAAGTTGCCAAATCAACCGTTACAAATGTAATTAAAGTGTTTGGGGAACGTTTGTCGACAGCCAGGAAGTCTGGATCGGGGGGAAATCGAAAACCGGAAGCCGCTGAGACGACAAAGAGAGTTGCCGGTAGTTTCAAGCGAAACCCTAACCTATCTCTCCGAGATGCCGCAAATAAGCTGGGTGTATCGTCTACAACCGTGCATCGAGCCAAAAAACGAGCCGGACTATCGACTTACAAGAAGGTAGTGACTCCAAATCGCGATGATAAACAAAATACGACGGCCAAAGCGCGATCCCGGAGGCTGTACACGACGATGCTGACGAAGTTTGACTGCGTGGTAATGGACGACGAAACCTACGTCAAAGCCGACTACAAGCAGCTTCCGGGACAGGAGTTTTATACGGCAAAAGGAAGGGGAAAGGTAGCAGATATTTTCAAGCACACGATACTGTCAAAGTTCGCAAAGAAATATCTGGTTTGGCAAGCCATCTGTACCTGTGGCTTGAAAAGCAGCATTTTCATAGCTTCCGGGACTGTCAACCAAGAAATTTACGTGAAAGAGTGTTTGAATAAACGTCTGCTGCCTTTCCTGAAGAAACACGGTTGTTCCGTACTGTTTTGGCCGGATTTGGCATCTTGCCATTTCGGTAAAAAGGCCATGGAGTGGTACGCCGCCAACAACGTGCAGGTGGTTCCCAAGGACAAGAACCCTCCCAACACGCCAGAGCTCCACCCAATTGAGAAATACTGGGCTGTTGTCAAGCGGAACCTAAAGAAGACCAAAAAAACTGCTAAGGACGAGCAGCAGTTCAAGGCAAACTAAATTTCTGCGGCGAAGAAGGTGGACAAGGTGGCTGTGCAAAATCTGATGGCAGGGGTCAAGCGTAAGGCCCGGCAATTCGGATTTGGAAAAGCGGAAGCCTAACTGAATATTTTTCCTGAATTTTATACTAATTGAACTTGAAAAAGAAATTTAATTTGATTTTTTAAATAAACGATTTCACCGATTTACACGCGTTTTCCCTTGACCAAATTTTGACCGTATCACCCTTTATGTAAATATTCTTGAAATGCATTCAAATTGACATTGTTCTATAGCTATTGAATTGAACTAACGTGTATAATGTATGACTTGTTTTTCAATATCGAAACCATTGTTTTGCAGGAATTTGGCGCTTAAGCCGAAGTAGTGCTCCAGCCTTGAATTCCTTGAAAGTTTAGGACCGCATAAAATGAGTTGTGTAACATTCCGTGATACATACTACCAAATGGCTTATTAGACATATCTAGACAAGTGCATAACTAGTTAAATATTGCTTCCAGCTCAAATGTTTTATGAGTTATAACAAATAATGTAATCGATTGTTGCATATTAGGCTAGTCAAGGAACACATACCCTATGTAAACATTCTTGAAATGCATTCAAATTGACATTGTTCTAAAGCTATTGAATTGAACTAACGTATAAAATGTATGACTTGTTTTTCAATATCGAAACCATTGTTTTGCAGGAATTTGGCGCTTATGCCGAAGTAGTGCTCCAGCCTACATATTAAAAATAAAAGTTTGTTAAAAAACTTATAATTCAGTCATCTGCAGAAAGCGTTGGCACCAATGGAAAAGCAAATGCCCACGCTATGATCTAAGAATAGCGTCAGGTCGATTCCTTCAGAATAGTATAAATAATTTTGTTGGAGCAATGTAGCTTCTGAAATGAGCTAATATAGGTAAATTAAAAAATGAGTGCCCTGGTAACAGTACAGAAAACATTTCTCAATGCTTTGTGTTTTCGGAAGAGAGTTTCACTCTCATTTTGATTTTCGTACCTGCTCTGCGCATAATAAAAAATTAATCCGTACTATATTTGTTTAGAGCAATTTGTTCACTAAGTTTTCTTGTTTTGATACATTTTATGGAATTAATAGTATATTTATGGTGTATTAGTAATATAAGATTACCGCTTTCATAACACTATGTTTGATATTTCATCAAAAGTAGTATGCATAAATCAAACAATAAATTTTAATTAATTATCATTGAATCAATCAATTCAGCGCCAACATTAAATTAGGGCGAATCTGCTTTTGTAAACAATGGCTTTCGTAGTCATTTTCTCTTGAACAAAAGGTCACGAATACAAATTAAGCACTTGCAAAGGAGGAGGAGCTTTATCTCTATACGCAGATATATTCAATTTGAAGGAATTAATTTCAACTTCCGATAAATTAGCAGACAAACTGTTTGTTTACAAAAACAGATCTGCCCTAATCAAATGTTGGCGCTGAATTCATCTTCAAAATTTGTTATATTCTCAATTGTTATAGTGTTTGTGTTCTTTTGTGTAAGCAATAGCAGATAACAGACCAAATTATAGATTTCCTGCAATCCAATTGTTCACTACGGATGATGAAATGTAACATCATAATGTCACCTATACTAACAGTGATAAATAAATAACGGATATATGCACTTCTATATATCACCATGCTTCATGGGCAAATACCTTTTCTTGAAATTGTGAAGCAAACAGTATTGGTGGTTTTGAGTAAATTCACCTATATAAAAATGGTCTATGTAGTGGTGCAATCAAACGCCTCGCCAACGCCTTTTTGTATCGTCTCGCCCGAAGCAACCACCGTCGCGATATCATGAAAAAGATGTAGAGAAAGATCTGCACTGAATTTTTGCGGTACATTTTCACCAACCAAACATAAGTACTAAAACGAAGTAAGTTATTTAGCAACATGTCATATACTAGAAAGCGAACTGATCTAGTTGTCTCATTAAGAATGTGCAAACGAAAGGTTTTTTTTTGTATGAACGCGTGTATGAAAACACTCGTTTCACTTGGTTTTGCTATATGGCTCCAGGAGCCAGTTTCGCACTCTCTAGTTTTTATGACGAAGCATCGTTTTGCGTGATTATTTTTTTCAATCACTTTGCCGCCCGGGAACGCATCAGCAGAACGACAGCGTAAATAAGAGAGGAAGAGTGGAGTTTGTGTACATATAGTACCCTTGTACGACGAAGCTTCTCTTCAGTCTGCGCTCACACGGTTTCCTCTCTGTAGAGTCATGTAAGTAGGTAGGCAGGTATATAGATAATAAATAAGCGTTGTCTTGTACACGCGATATAAGTCGGGGAGCGACGAAACAGAAAGAACGACGAAAAATAAAACATGTGGTTGCTTTTCCACTGCATGAGTGTTCATACTGTCGATAGCCGGGTCGTGTATGATGAATATTAAACCAACAACAATGCCTATCGGAGTAGCTTGGGTGTCTCGTCTCGTTTGATTTTTAAGTGATATTCTTCGTAGTAGTTTTGCTCACTGGTCTGACATTTTGGTTTGCAGCGCTCTCAATTTGTCGCTCTTGTATTTTATTGATTCAGTCGTCTCACTAATACAATCATAGTTAAGGGTTTAGCTATATAATCGGCGTCTGTTTTAAACCGTATGTTTTCAGTTTATTTTCGTGAGCAGTACACTGTAGAAGCGGTTTTTGATTTATGAAGGTTCGGACATATTGCGCTGAGAGGTAATTTTCAATCTGTGTCCATTTGAATGAATGAATATTATTATTAATAATTTCTAGATAATAATTATAAAATCCTAATTATAAAAATTATTACTATGAACTTTCTAATTTCGCGTTCATTAATGATTTATTTTCTTCTCTACTTTTTTTACAGCAATGACTTCACTAATACAAAATTCTGCGTTCGACAGAATTATCAACGCACGACTGTTGTGGCCGATTGGGTCGGTAGAGCAGAGCACAGCAAACCGAAGCCGAAAGCGTTTGCGTTCACGGTTCGGCACAAAGCAGAACCAACGCATCGATCGTAAAGAGTTGCTTAAGCAACTCTACGCTTGTTATGAGGAGTTGAACGTAGCGGTGAGTTCATTTTTGTTTTGTTTTAACTATATTTACTATACATATTATTTATTATTCTTGAAGCATTGGTATGATTGATTTTTTATTACTTGCGAAATATCATTAAGCAAGAAATTTAATTTCAACTGTTCCAAAATTGATTTTTTATTGCCTAGTTGTGCTATCGATTCTGAATTATGTTATTCAGATGTGTCAATTTCTTCACATCTTATGTGATTCCGAGGGAGCTTTTGTGGATTATTTTTATGAACTAACTTTTTTTTTAAATTGATAAAGTTAAAATAAAATTAAAATAAAAATTAAATTAAAATAAAAATATAGAAAAAATAAAATTTTATAAAATTTATGTTGTTAACTAGTATCACGAAATTCTTTTATTTTTTTGAAATCATACTTGAAATCATATTTTGTGTGCGGTTTTTTTTTATTAACAACGGTGTCTTTTTTGGTTGTGTATGATTTTTATTTAGTTAACCCGTTGTCTCCACTAGCAATTTCTGTCTTAACATTTGTGTCACTGTCAAAGAATATGGCAAGTGGAGACACATACGTTAGATGTTAAGGCGGATTTGTTTAGACATATATTTTGACAAAAATGTTAGACTTTTAAACAGACATTTTTTAAGTAACGGCGTAATTCAAAATAATGCCGCAAAAAATGTCAATATATTGAACTTGTTTTCAGAAACTCCATCATTGCTCCACCACTGAAAATTTTGAGATCTAATCATATCTTCTCACTCATTTTCTACACGTTTTTTTGCGGCAGTGTAATAAAACATCAATAAAAATGGAAAAAATAGCAATAAAAATATGTGAAATCACCACTACATTACTGTGCCAACGAAAATATAACAATTCGCACTAGAAAAATATAAAATAACAATAAAAAATTGATAATTCATTTTCAATAATTCAAAAGTGACCGGTAAAACTTTCAAAAAAAGGAATGGCAATTAGTATAAACGCAATAATAAACTGATAGTTTTCCGTCATAATAATAAGTTCTAGCGCTATACATGTGACAAAAGTCTTCAAATCTTCCAATAAAGGGGCCCCCTTTGTCACATTTTTTGTATGAACCTTCGAATTTTTTTGTATGGATCGTCACGTTTTCTCAAACCCCCCCACACCCCTTACTGCGTCACATAATTAATGGACCTTCCCAAAGGCAAACTTGATTAGAGGGAGATCGGAGTCCGATGACGAGTGAAAATAAAAATAAATCACTTGACAGCGTAATTCCAACAGTGGTCAATAGAGTTATAGCATTCTGTGGTATTGACTAACCCATATTGATAAGTTGTTGATGGTTGAACAAAGACCCAAAGATTGTTTCGACTGTCGTGGCACTAAGCGACATTCTTTTCGAGGAGTGTGTGTGCTGTCAGCCACTTGTACACACTTGCATGGCTTCGTTTGTTTGTTTATACCATAAAATGCTTTGTGATTCAAGATGGGCCAAATTGCCTTTTCTGAATTATGCGGATTTTTCAAGATAGAATTGCAAAAACTGAAATTGCATTTAGTTTCACCATTTCAACTTTTGGGTGTAGGGTGTGTGCCGATAAGGAAATGATTATGAGATGATGATTTTTTTTTGCAGCGTTCATATATTTGAGAAGCTTTAAAAACTTATCTTCGTCAGTATAATTGCATTTTCATTCATCATATTTTTACATGTTCTGTATTGCTAGTGGGCACATTACTTTACCTTAACATCAGTGCATATACACAGGGGTAATTTATAACTATGTTCCTATTAGAGACTGGCCATAAACCACATGGACAGTCAAGGGAAGGGGAGCCTGACAAATGTCCACGCTCAATACGTTTTTTTGAAAATTTATGTGGATGATTGTCCACGCAGGGGGAGGGGGGGGGGGTATCTAAAATTACTCAAAACGTGTCCACGTGGTCATTGGATAGTCCCTTATGGCGTATGGTCTAGGGTAAATTGCAAACTATTGCAAAACTGTCCCAATTTTTGCACACCTGCTCGGAGAGTCAATAGATTGTAAACTCGACCACTCGACTGGAATCTGTTGAAAAATTAAGTTTTATATCGCACAAAATTAACAGTCACGGAGCGAACAAGTATGGAAATAAAGTAGTTGGTCTTTTTCCACCTGTTGATAACTTTATTTACCGTGGTAGTGTTCCTGACGTGACAAACATGCCTCAGGCTGAAAGTCAAGTGATTGGAAATAAACTAATTTTATGAGAAAAAACCCAAGGGGTCGGTAAATCTGGTCAATTTCAAATCTTTAAAAGATTTTAAAAAATTTCGAAAGATTGGGCCTGATTGGGCCAGTGATTGGTCTTGATAAAGCAACAAACAATTTTTTTGAGTCCAACAAAATGTTGAATGAAAATGTATGTTCAATGCCATGCTATATCTGAACTTGCATGTTTGGTTCACTAGGCATTTCATTACGCGTAATATAAGAACTAATAAAAATTAGCAAAAACATGCATGTTGTAATTTTGAAACACTACAATAAAACAGTCGCTTTAATCAAACTGTCATAAAAGTTTAAAATCATCTGGTCTTATTCAAAGATTGCAATGAAAAATGAAGAGATCTGATCAAAAGATCAAGAAGTCCGACCCCTCGAAAAAAAAACAGCTTTTTACCGGTACTAGTTCCCTCAAACAACGAACCTTGCCTTTTTTTTCGTATTACGCGTACGGGTTGAAAAAGGCGCAAAAAACGACTAAAATATATACTGGCACTAATTAATGAAAATTTAGCAATGAAAATTCACAAAATTGCCACTAAATTATTAAACACAGTGCCAACGAAAAAATAACAATTCGCACTAGAAAAACATAAAATAGCAATAAGAAATTGATAATTCATTTTCAATAATTCAAAAGTGACCGGTAAAACTTTCAAAAATAGCAATGGCAATTAGTATAAACGCAATAATAAACTGATAGTTTTCCGTCATAATAATAAGTTATAAAAAGTCAAGTTTTGCGTGACGTAATTAAGGGACGTTCCCTTTCTGCATCACCACGCGTTTTATGAAATATACGAAGCCGTGCAAGTGTGGCGAGCTACATTTGATTCATTGTTGTACCGCTGAGTGCCTCGACAACCGAAGCAACTGTTATGGAACTCAAACCCATCTAGAATTTGTGGGTGTGGTTCGATTCTCGATGCCAGGGTTGACAAAACAGGTGTTACCAATAAATATAACTTTTTTGAAGCCCTGGGGCCCACCTAAAGAACATGGTGAAAAGCATGCCGAAGCGCCTGCAGCAAGTCCTGAAGGCCAAAGGACCGCTTTTGTTAAATCTATCTTTTCTGGAGGCAAAATGAAGTGGGCACTTTTTTCAATACAAATTGATATTTTTAAGCATCATTCGCCTTTGTCTCGCTAGTACCTCTTGATGAAGTTTAAGACGTCTACACGATTGCGTCTAAACTGACTATCATAATTCAACTGGTTGTTCAGTTTCGTTGTCAATAAATCCTGGCTATCAGAAATAAATTCAGATTATTTTTTTAGAGATTTCTAGGGTTTTTTTTTCATTAGGGCGAATCTACAATTGAGAGATTCTCTCCGGGCTCGCTCTCTTTCATTCATTACAGCGCCATTATAAAACTTTCGAGGCATTCTTTAGTACAGATCGAAACACAACAGTGCCTGCTAGCATACTCTACAAATAGTAGAATGAAAAACGTAAAGGTGAGTGATTTATGAATGAAAGAGAGCGAGCCCGGAGAGAGTCTCTCAATTGTAGATTCGCCCTAATGAAAAAAAAACCCTAGATTTGTTAAAATTCTTTATAATATTGGCCGTCAGCAATTAACAGCGTATGCCTATTGAAGCAGAAGCAGTGCTATAAATAGTCATTTTGACCCAATGAGATTCATTTGTCGATAACTCGTTTCAGAAGTTTCAGTTTCAGAGTTGGTTTTCTAAATATCAGGTACGATAAAATTGTTATGCTTTATTATTTTTATAAATTTTTCTCAAAATGTATTGCTTTAACTTTAAAATCCAAGACGTGAGAGCGCAATATCGGAGTGATATTTATAATTGAATATAATTTGAATATGACATTGAATATTATACTTTTCATATACTATTTAGGGCAATGAAGCTGTAGAATGAGTAAAGAGCTGCAATTTTATCATAGACTATATTTATAAATTCAACTTCTGAAAAAAGTTATCAGTAAATTCATCCAAATGGGTGGAGATGACTAATTGTATCACTGATCAGAAGCTAATGTGAAGGCAGGACATGGGCATGTTACAACATTCTATGTATATGTATGGGAATAGAGCTTCTAAAATGGCTTGAACCCTACCTTATAAACCGCTAACAACTAATACAGTTCAACGGAAAGAAATCGCATCCCATTCAAGTCACGTCAGGAGTTCCGCAAGGCTCTCATCTTGGACCTCTTTTGGCATAGACTACGTCTTACGGCAAGGATAGGGTGTCAAATGAAAATCTGAAAATAGCGACCGTCACGAAACATGAGCATGAGCATGACCGCCCACGGATGCTATTCCGTTATTGCCAGATCAGCTGTATTTACACAAACAATCGAAAGATGATGTTTGTAACTAACATACCGTGAAGTACCCGTATTCTGCGCACCTAATGCCCTAATTTTGCGCATTTTAAAACATTCCAAACTAATGTTTAGTTCAATATTCTTTGAATTTGGTTCTATATGTAAATAGATGTTGTCCTCTTGTGTATGGGATAAAATATAAAGTTTCACAATCTTGCAATTAACTGCAAAATTTTGGCAAAATGTAGGGAATAGGAAGGAACGTGTTGACGTGATACTCGCTTTGAAGGAAGCCGAGAAATCCTCTGCACTTCCACGAGAAATCACTGGGATGTTGGATAGTTGGGAAATGGCCAGCAGCAAGGTTCGTTTTGGTTAACGATACGCTGAAAGTATGTAACTAGCACTATCCGCCAAAAGCATAGGACCGCTCTAATAAGGAACAGAACATCGAACGTCAGTTGCACCACACTCCGAATAGTCAGGCATGGCCTAATCACCGTAAACTCGTAAATAATGATGATCGCTTTTTCTGCCTGTGTAGGTAATAGTTTCACTAGAGTAAGTTTTTTTTCTGAGCGGCGGCATGTCGCCTTTTCTGTGAATATCCTGCAAATAGAGATAAGAAAAGTTTGGCCGCTCTTCCGTGTGGTGGCCCATCATAGCATTAGTAACTGATATTGATTCTATTGATTCCTACGCTCATTGATTTGGTACCAACCGGGGGAGATGCTTTCCTTATCTCCAATCCGTTCAACTACTCGCAATATTTTGTGATACAGTGGGCGGAATATTACAGATAATTCTAAGCAGTCGATTTACCATAATTTAGCAGATCGACAGGTTGGGTGAGTGACCACCAGGTACTTCATAGCAAGATGCTACGAAGCGGACCGGAAGATTTAATGGGCAAACTCCCCCAAAATAGTGACCGCCACGAAACATTGTTACAAATTAAACGCTAATAGCTAACAGCTCAATTCTCGATTTATGTTTACTTCAAGCGGTTGGAAATTTTACCGCGCATCATTTCAACTATCAAAAATTATCCTCCATCAATTATAAACTATAGAAACTAACGCAAATAAAATGTGGTGTCTTATAATTTCGTTTTGCTGACTAAATTCACTAAATGCACAGTATTGTCCTATCACAGATTTCAAATGTAAGGGAGGTATCATATGCAGCAGTGAACGATGTATAATGGGTACCCCTCGAGAGTGGCTGCATTCGTTCAGTAGTCTTGGAACTGTTCAGAGTAGCAATGAGCCAGTGGTGTACTGGCAGCTGGCGGTAGCAGTACCCCGAGCAACCGTTGGCCAGATAGCCGATGGCTCAGTAGGCTGTAGCTCGCAAGGCATAGGCTAGGCAGCTATCGGTTATGCCGCCGTATGCTAGGTACTCGGTTGATCAAGCCAAGTATTTGTAGCCAGCTGGTAGGCGCATCCACGAGAAGCAAAATAAGGTGCCTGTGTGTGATCCAGGTGGCAGCCATCTTTTGGTAAGGCGCAACGTGCAACAGATGAAATAATCTTATTTGCAATGACCGAGAAGTTTTAAATTCAAATGTGGACGATTAAAAATCCGTCTTTTTCAGGGTGACCAATTCAATTTTCCTAGCTAAAGAGTTTGTTTGATTGAAATTTATCTAACATTCCGTTCCAAATTCTTGTTCATTGGCAGCCAGAATAGTTTTAATTTTTCCTTCGTCGCACACCTTAAGCTTTGTGTACAATTTCGAACAAGGGCTTGACAATTTAATCTGTCTCTATATTATTCCGAAGCGCCAAAATAAAGCAAGCTTACGGCAAGAGTAGCATTCCAAATAGAAGTTATATAAATGGCTACCGTCACGAAAAAATTAAACAATGAAAGCTGACTCGATCGTTCCTTGAGTAGTTTTTGAGATTTTTGGTCTAATCAATTAGAGGTTTTTACGACGTCATTTTTATTTGCTCAAGTATTTTTACAAAAAATATATATATATATTTCGTGTACAAATTCATCCAACGGTGTTGGAAAATTTTAAAGAATGTTGCGTTCCGGAAAGTATCCAGAAACTTCCTATCACTGACAACATGTTGGTTTTCGAGCATGATATTCAAAAATAACATTCTCTGAACATTCCAATTAGTACTGTTATGAACAGTTATTCTGTTTGGGTTAACGATTCGCGTTGGATAGGGTTTTACTTCTAGGAGGAAATAATTTTTGAGGAACAGTGTGAAAGGGAGAATTAGTGCAATGCCTAATCATTTCGATGCCAACCGTATGCGCGAATTTCGGAAGCGCGTAAAGATCGAACGTACGTGAAATCCTCCGAAGCAAACATATACCGATGCCGAGCGAGCTTGTTATTATCGGGTGAAACTGAAAGCAGCCAGAAGTTATGCGTTCCCAACTACTAGTCTATGTCGATAAGGTGGTGAATGAAAAATTATAAATTTAATACAGATGGAAACTCAGGTTACTTGTAGTCTAGAAGTCAAAATTTCAGCTCAATCGGTTCTCGGAAATTTTAAAGGCAAGCGCCCAAACATGACCATTTTGTATGAAAACTGGGCTTTGGTCTTATTGTATTGTCCGTCACTGTATTTTTTACGTAAGGCATTTTTTTACGTTAACAAAAACCTATCGCGACCGTCACGAAAACCGGTCAGGTTTTGAGCGTTAATAGTCGTTTATCCAAACATTTTCAAATTGTTTGCCCCAATCGATCGCAAATATTTCTACGCATCGATTCCAATATTGAAGAACTATTGATGTTCTACATTAAATTATTGAAAATAACGCAAATACAAGGTGGTGTCTTAAATTTCGATTTTCATAGTAAATTTACTAAGTGTCAAGTATTTTTTCCTATCACAGACTTCAAATGTAAGTAGGCGAGATCTCAGATATGCAGCAGTAAACGATATAAATCTGGTACACCTTCACATAACGCTTCATTCGCTCGGCAGACTTGGAGCTGTTCAGAGCGACAATGAGTCAGTATTGAATTGGTAACTAACCGATTGGCGAGCAACCATTGGTCAGGTAGCTGATGGCTCTATCGGCTCTGGCTAGGCGGCCATTAGTTAGCAAATGGTTAACCAAGACAGTGGTGACAAAGCGAAATAAGTGTGATCTATGGCAGCCATGTTTCAGGAGGCAGGCGGTTGAGTGGTATGAACCATATGAGCCAGCCATCATCACCATCGCTAATGCGTGTAGAAAATGCATTAACTAGCATGACCAGTTACTATAAATTAGCAGATAATTGATTTTTATGATAGTGTTGCTGACTAATGAATTGTCGCACAATATTAGTAAATATTTAAATGGGCCATACGACAGGTCCAAAAAAGATCGATCAAACGTGGACCATTTAAAATCCTTCATTTTTGGACGACCAATTTGATTTTCCCTGCTAACGAGTTTGTTTGGATTAGAATATATCTAACATACAAACTTAGAAAATAATACCGAACTCGGTTGAATTTTACGCTCGGTAGTCTGTTCGATTCAAAATGGAACAACCGAATATTCGTTTAATTTTTACTCTCACAATCTGTCAAATTCCCCGAAAAACTCGGTTAACACAAAAAAATCCAATCAGCAATAAGCGAACATCGGTTTACTCAAATATTACCGAACGCTATCAAACAAACCGACTTTTCTGTTGCAGCTACGGAATTCGGTTCTTTTTGCCATTGCTGGAATTTTGCTTGAAATAGCTTCGAATCAAGCTTCGAATTTCATAATAATAATACTAGGTTTATCAATTTCGTTGTTTATTGATGCAGACAATTATACATTTACATACATTTTCCTATTTTCCATCCATTTTTTTTTCAAATAACAGGTGGTTTTTGAAATGCCTTTGTAAGCCAGTGACATAACTTGCAACGTGATATTGCAGTAAAAACAGAATATATCCTGCGCTATGATTACAATCCTGCAAATGTAATTACAAAATTAGTATGAAATACTTACAGAAGATCTCAACTAAACTCCTCCTGTTGTAGTCTCTCGGTATTTTTTTTCCATTTTCACCTTACAAAAAAAAAAAAACACAGTAGGGAAAATTTTCGCAAAAAGACATTTGGCGTGCACACGCGAGATAATATGGCTGACGATTTTCAGGCTATATTGGGTCAGCTAAAATAACCGAGTTTTTCGTTAAACATAGCCGTCGTGGAATTGACTCGAAGAGAATCATCATTCAGTACTGTACAAGCGACACGTTCGGACGTGTTTTTCGCTTCTGTATCGTCGAGCGCTTTTGTTTGAAAAAAAAAAAAAAAAACAGTTGAAAGTAAAGAAGACGTCTTCGGACGATGTCGAGGAAGCGAGAAAAGGGCCATAATAGCCCTGCCAAGCAGGACCAAGCCTCATCCGAGGGCAACCACAAGAAGAAGAAGAAGCACCAATCAGACGTGGCCAGCGAAGCAAGCCAACGTGCAGCAACGAACACAAGCGAAGTCGGAGATTTCGGTTCCGCAGCAGAGGACCCCAAGGCCGCTGAGACAGGTGCGACGAAAGTTAAACTGCCACCACTGGTGGTGAAATCGGTGCCTCTAGGCATATTATTCAGCGACTTCACGTCGTTGTGTGTCAAGGCGGAGTTCAAACTCACCGGCATCGGCACCAAGGTCATTCTGCACACCCAAGACGAATTTAACATAGCGAAGTCGTTCCTCAACGATTCCAAGGCGGAATTCTTCACCCACGACATCCCTGGTGAGAAACCCTTCAAGGCAGTCATCAGGGGCCTACCGAACTTCGATCCCAAGTCGATCGAGAACGAGCTGAAGGATGGCTACAAGTTAGCTCCACTCGCCGTCTACCGGATCAAGAGGAGGAGCGAGAAGAGGCACCCGGACTGCCTTTTCCTGGTTCACTTCAAAAAGGGAACAGTGACCCTCAGCGGGCTGCAAGCCATTCGTATCATCGGATCTGTAATCTGCCGGTGGGAACCATACCGAGGCGGCCGTCGTGACATCACTCAGTGCCAGCGGTGCCTCAACTTCGGACATGATACCCGCAACTGCTACGTCAAGCCCCGGTGCAAGAACATGCCACATCCGATTGCTCATCGAGTGGATCCGAAACTGTGGAATACAAATGCGCCAACTGTGGTGGCGCTCACCAAGGTTCCGACCGCCAGTGTCCCAAGCGCGAGGGCTTCGGGAAGAAAGGACTCAAGTACCACATTCTACCTCACATTCATACTTCTGCCATCGAAGCGTTGAGTGTGGAGGTGGAAACAACTTCCGCAAGCATCCGATTCATCGCCGTCTATTGCCCTCGGCAGTGTGCTGACAGCAACGAAACGGCAACGAAATCCAAGAACGACCTGGCCACAATCGCTCGGACCACTTCCCGATTCGTCATAGGCGGGGACCTCAATGCCCGGCACGAAGCTTGGCGGAACTATCGGTGGAACCGGAATGGAAGTCTGCTATTCGCCAAGCCCAGCTCGGTCATAGGCGTGGACCTCAATGCCCAGTACACGGTGCAGTTCCCAGACGAACCAACATTCATTTCGCGGGCGGGGAACCCATCCACCTTGGATATCTTCCTGACTAACATCAACATATCCAAGCCGGAGGCTCACAACGACCTCAGCTCCGACCACCAAACGGTGGTGGCGGAAGTTGGTCTCAACGTGGACCCAGCCCCTCGCTGCCTACGAAAGGACTACCACCACGTCAACTGGGCGACGTTCGGACGAACGGTAGACAACAACATCGACGAGAATCCGCCCCTCGACACCGTTGAGGACATCGACCGAGCCCTGGAGGGACTGCAACGAACCATAGATGTGACTGATGAGGCGTGCGTGCGACGAGTTCCTGTGAGGGGTAAGTTTGTCACAATTCATTCCCACACCCAAGTTTTGATCCGCTTAAGAAATATTCGTAGACGCCAGTTTCAGAGGACTGGGGATCTGGACAAAAAACAAGAAGTGGCCAATCTGAACAGGCAGATTGCTTCCAGAATGGTCTCACTCCGAAATGAGAATTTCGGGCGCATGGTCCAAAATCTGGACGACCATTCTGGAAGGTTATTAAGGTCCTGAAAACTCATTCCAAACCTGTTCTTCCTCTCAAGGTCACCAACAACATCTTAACTACCCCTCAGGAGAAAGCAAATGCGATTGGCAATTAAATCGCTTCGTCACATTTGCTTCGCTCGACTATCCAAAGTCCGCTCGAAGGTCAGGTTGAACAATGCGTCCAAAATCTGGATGCCTCCCCTTGTGTCGTTCCTCCGGAGGATAGAATCACCGTAGAACAAATTTGCTCAGCGCTGAAGTTCTCCAAAATCATGAAGGCTCCCGGGTTTGACGGAGTATTCAACGTAATACTTAAAAGACTTACCATCAAAGTCTACTCTTTACTGAGTGCCATCTTCAACAGATGCTTGGAGTTGCACTATTTTCCAAGCATCTGGAAGATGGCAAAAATCATCCCAATCCACAAACCCGGCAAAGATCCAACTTCACCCAGGACTGGTAGCAGAAAAAGATTAAAAAAATCACGTGTACCTATTGTTCAATAGTCAACCAAATTAAGCGATCTGGTCACACTTTATAAAAGTCGAGAAATATACACCAAAAAACTAGATGCCCTGGCGAACGCTGTCCCGCCTCTACCTCAATTGAACTAGGTGCGCTGTTCGGTCACAGCACTCTAGCTTGAATGCGACGCACGTGGTCCCATATTACATCATCTTTCATTATTTTTACAATTTTCCAGGTATTTCATCATACTTTTTCATATTTCTATACATATAAACACAGTGAACCCCATGACGAATCGAACAGGATAAGAGTAAAACACCTAAAACGTTTATCCAATATGCAATATGTTTACCCAAAAGAATCAAGTCATTTTTGATTTACACGCACTTTTTTTCAAAAATATTTTGTTAGATTCAGTTTTTTCATAAGCGGACTACTCTTTTGGTATCCAAATAGTCGAGAAAAGTGGGAACGAATTGTAAATCAGATAAAGGACTTATTTTCGGTTACTCGCTTAGTAATTCTGAATCTAGATTTGATTGTTCGTATCCCGACAGTCAAGCGAACTCAATTCGATCATAGGTGAAATCGGGATACAGTGCAATTCGACCAGTTTATAAAAGCGTTATGATTTCAAAGTTCCAACAAAGAGACAACTAAAGGGCGATACGGTCAAAATTTGGTCAATATCAACTTGACGTATTTCTTTCAATTTTGCATTTAAAAAACCTGAACACCCCTCATTTTGAAGGTGTGTGTGTGTAGAATGTTGCTCCTATTTTGATTTTGGAATTCACTCTTCAGTTGTCAAAATGCCGTCCAAGCAAGAAGAGCAGCGTATCAGAATTTTGCTCGCGCATCGCGAAAATCCTAGCTACTCGCACGCAAAGTTGGCAAAATCGCTAAAAGTTGCCAAATCAACCGTTACAAATGTAATTACAGTGTTTGGGGAACGTTTGTCGACAGCCAGGACGTCTGGATCGGGGGGAAATCGAAAACCGGAAGCCGCTGAGACGACAAAGAGAGTTGCCGGTAGTTTCAAGCGAAACCCTAACCTATCGCTCCGAGATGCCGCAAATAAGCTGGGTGTATCGTCTACAACCGTGCATCGAGCCAAAAAACGAGCCGGACTATCGACTTACAAGAAGGTAGTGACTCCAAATCGCGATGATAAACAAAATACGACGGCCAAAGCGCGATCCCGGAGGCTGTACACGACGATGCTGACGAAGTTTGACTGCGTGGTAATGGACGACGAAACCTACGTCAAAGCCGACTACAAGCAGCTTCCGGGACAGGAGTTTTATACGGCAAAAGGAAGGGGAAAGGTAGCAGATATTTTCAAGCACACGAAACTGTCAAAGTTCGCAAAGAAATATCTGGTTTGGCAAGCCATCTGTACCTGTGGCTTGAAAAGCAGCATTTTCATAGTTTCCGGGACTGTCAACCAAGAAATTTACGTGAAAGAGTGTTTGAATAAACGTCTGCTGCCTTTCCTGAAGAAACACGGTTGTTCCGTACTGTTTTGGCCGGATTTGGCATCTTGCCATTACGGTAAAAAGGCCATGGAGTGGTACGCCGCCAACAACGTGCAGGTGGTTCCCAAGGACAAGAACCCTCCCAACACGCCAGAGCTCCGCCCAATTGAGAAATACTGGGCTATTGTCAAGCGGAACCTAAAGAAGACCAAAAAAACTGCTAAGGACGAGCAGCAGTTCAAGGCAAACTGGCTTTCTGCGGCGAAGAAGGTGGACAAGGTGGCTGTACAAAATCTGATGGCAGGGGTCAAGCGTAAGGCCCGGCAATTCGGATTTGGAAAAGCGGAAGCCTAACTGAATATTTTTCCTGAATTTTATACTAATTGAACTTGAAAAAGAAATTTAATTTGATTTTTTAAATAAACGATTTCACCGATTTACACGCGTTTTCCCTTGACCAAATTTTGACAGTATCACCCTTTATTCTTAGTTTATGATACAGTAGAGTCAAAAAAAAAAAACATAATTCATCAATTATTTAAGTTTATTCTGACTTTGATTGACTGCTGTTAAACCGAATGTTTCTTGGCAAAGTTGTAAAACTTGTTAGGTAGAATTGGATCTAAATTTTTTTGATAAAGTTTATGAACTATCGATAAGCAGACTGATCTATTTCAATGTTATTTTCTAAGGATTCTTCTAGAGGGAAGAACCACTCATACATCTAATGTACGCTGATCTGGAAAGGTTGGTGCGACCCATCGTCGGTCGAGTTTGTAAGCCCAATGTGTGGCCCGCGGATACTTCACTTTCAGAGGACATTTTGGACAATATTGAGAACTTGCTACCTGTGGAAAACGTTTAGGTGGGGGAGGAAACAATGGCTGAGCTGGTCAAATTAAAGGAGATCGACAAACTCCACTTTTTTAACAAAGCAAATAAGCATTACGTTGCTGCTGGTAAGCACGTAATCAGAAACTACATGGTACAGCCCCATTGGGTTGTTCAAAATGATGACGTAGGACTACGATACCAAATGTAAGCCATTTAGATGGTACAATGCAATGTTCTTTGAATAAACCCTTTCTGGCCTAATTTATTCAAGCAATTTGGTGAATTCTGATTGATTTGGCTCAATAACATTAAATGATTTAAAAAAAGTAGGAAATATATTTTTGAGATGTCCCAAGAGTTCAGAACTTAAGATCTACAGTTGTAACAGTAGCTTTATCCGCGATTCAATGTTATGATATGTATTCAAACATATTCAATGAATGTCCTGGAAGACCAACTGACATTATGAGATAATATTGGGATATTCTATGGCAAACAAACAAACTTAACTTTGTATAGCCAATAAAACTGTTGTTACAATTGTAGACCTTAAGTTTTGGAGGATTGTTTGAATTACCTGAAACTAACAAGGTTATCATATGATGTATGTGGACGTTTCAGAATATTCATTGAATATGTTTGAATATTTATCGTAGCTTTGTATAGCCCAAAAGGCTACGGTTACTACCGTATGTCTTAAGTTCTGAACTCACGGTCAGTTTTTGTGAACCTGAACATCCCGAGATAATCTGATCATGACTGGTGAGCTTACAGAAGCTTCACTGATTTTGTTTGAATGCATATCGTCACCTTTCACCTTAATCTAATAAAGCTAACTTTACGACTATAGATCCTAAATTCTGAACTAAAAGGCAGTTTTGATGACCTAGAACATCCCAAGATATCTCATTATATCAGTTGACCTTTCAAAAGACTCCTAATTTGGTCAAATACATATTGTTACTTTGTTTAGTCTAAAAAGCTGTAGATTTTATGCTACAATTCAAGACTTAAAATCTTCAGCTGTAGTTTTTAGGTTTGGAATTCCAGGAAAGTTTGGATAACCTAGAACATCCGAAGATTATCTGATAATGTCTGTTGTTCTTCCAAAATATTTAATGAATATGTTTCAATACACATCGTAGCTTTGCACAGCCCAGAAAGCTTTTGTTACAACTGTAGGTCCTATGTTCTGATCTCAAGGATTGTTTGGATGACCTAGAACATGTCATATTCCATTATAATGTTTTTTGACTTTAAGAATGTTAATTGAAAATGTTTGAATATTTATTGTAACTGTGTATTGACTAAAATGTACTGTTACAACTGGTGATCTGAAGTTTTGAACTCAAGTACATTTTGGATGACCTAGAACCTCCCAGAAAGATACAAAAATATTTAACGTTTATCAACGAGAATTTAATAATACGTATGCATACGTACAATATTCTAAAACAACGGTGTACACTATTAATAAGACATTTTTTTTCCCTGAACTTCTTCATATTCAGGATGTTCTAGGTCGTCAATTGGCCTTGAACTCATATGTTTTTTTTATGTTTTCCAGGTAGAAAAAGTGATGGAAAACAAATTTGCCGAAGACAGTGTACACTTTTATTCAGTCTTTGTGATTTTATACAGCCATTATCCTTTTGGGGTCATATATGACCCTTTAGGCCTGAAGGAGTTAATATACTTTTTATGGCAAGGTTTAACATTTATGAATTTTTCATTAGTATGTGGCCCAAAATCAACAATGTTCTGTATTGAAATTGATGCGTAGAAATACTTCCGATCAATTGGTGTAAAATTTTGCATATTATGCATATTATGCACGAGTTTGCAGGACTCGTTTATAAAATATTGCCAATGCCTCAATCCACCAGCCGTTGCATCCTGTGAAAGCTCCAATGTTGTGAAAATCGCCAAGTTACTTCAGTTGATTCAGGTCAACTATGATCTTCTTATTGACGAATGGAACTTGCTATAATGCTAGATGCTGACCTTGAGTACAGAGTACAGAATTGAGGAGTATTGGAACCCGTGGAACCCGAAAACACCTGTAGGTGAGCCTAAATACCCTCAGGTGATTAAGGTAGTGAAAACAGCTTCACATCTCAAAAAAGGAATTGGTAAGCAAGATATGTCAGAAGTAATGCTAGCACAGGCCATGCTGGAAGGCGTTTCAACCGTACGTATAGACCCGTCTTCGCAAAACAAGCTGCGGAGGTCGTTGAGAAAAAAAAGTCACTTGATTACAGGCTTCTTTACAAAAAAAAAAACCCAAAAAGTGATACTGCGCCGCAGTAGTGTTCATTTTTTCAAACGGGGGTGATCACTTAGTTCATTTTTACTGTACTTATACAACAAATGTATAAAAGATTTAAAAAATTCTAAAATTTGGAAGTCACCATTTGGTCACTATTTTTATTATCTTAGTCACTAAAGTCACTATGATTTATCCATACATCCGCTACCAGCCCTGAACTTCACCCACAAGTTATAGACCAGCCTCCTATCAGCGCTGAGCAAATTGTTCGAGAAATTAATTCTCAACCGTCTGCTTGCGTTTGTTGAGGAACACAACATCTTTCTTCCGGAGCAGTTTGGGTTTCGGAAAGGCCATTCCACCACACTATCAGCTAGTACGGGTGATGAACCACATCCGAAGCAACAAAGCTGTATCCAAGTCAACAGCCATGGCATTGTTAGACGTCGAGAAGGCGTTTGACAATGTCTGGCACGACGGACGGACTACAAGCTTTGTAACTTCAACTTTCCTCTCCATCTCATCAAAATCACCCGTAACTACCTTCAGCAAAAGTCGTTTAGGGTTTCGGGAAATAACTGTCTCTCAGACACCTTCTCCATCCCTGCAGGAGTTCCTCAGGGCAGCCTCCTAGGCCCCCTGTTTTGCAGCATTTACACCTAGGACATTCCCCCTCTCGGCGACGGATGCGTGTTCTTTCTGTTTGCAGATAACACAGCCATTGCCGGCAAGGGCCGAAAGGCCCTTGTAATCACCCCTAAACTCCAGCGATCCCTAGACACCTTTGCTGACTATGCTAAAACCTGGAAAATCAAAATCAATGCCTCCAAAACCCAAACAATAATGTTCCTGCACCGATATTCCGACAAACGCAAGCCCTCTCCGGATTGCACCATTATCATGGACGGCACAAGGGTTGAGTGGTCCGCCAAAGTCATCTACCTAGGGTTGATGTTAGATGAAAAGCTCCTCTTCCGCTCGCATGTAGATAGGGTCGTAGTTAAGTTTTCCGCCCTAGTTAGGTGCCTGTATCCGCTGATTTATATATTTTTTCTGCATCGACTCAACATTGATGCCGAATTGCACCGTTCTGCTTTAAATTCTCGTTGGCCCGCAAGGGTCCGTCGGAGCTAGAATAAAAAAAAGAATGCAAAAGTTATTGCTTCAAAGGTTTGGAAATGTGATAACATTTTATTAATAGATTAATAATAAAATTAATAACGTTTTCACTTGGAAAAATATGGCGACTGCTTTGCTTCAGTGACGTAATTTTTTTTCAATTTTAGGTAAATAATAACGTCCGATATTCGAAAGTGAACATTACCCAAACGTCAGTAAAAATTAGTTTAATTGTACCGATATTTTGGGTATTGTCAACAATACCTAATTTTAGGTAAAATAAATACCTTATTTTAGGTATTCTCATCTTAGCGTGTAGGGAATGTTGTTCTGTCGACTAAGTCGCGTTTCCTCTGTGTGTGCGAATCGCACTAGCATCGGTCGATTGTTGCACCGACGTTTACTGATAAAACTGTCAATTATGTTGGCACACCTAATCGATTGATTAAAACCGATTTGGTGGGTAGATCCGCCAGTGGAAACACAAATAAGCCGATGAAAATAGGAGCCGTATTTCGGATCTCGAAACGAAGAACTTTTTCTCACAAGCGTTCGTACTAAAAAACGTTCGGTTCGAGCTACGAAATGCCACCCCAGATTTAATCGGTTGATTAATGCATGCAAAAAAAAAATTGTGGACGAGTAATTTAGTCGGTTCATTGATCAGTATATAAATGTCTAGGTGTTACCGGTGTTACAAATGGATCCTATTCCTCTGTCAAGTGTTTTTTATGGTAATAAGAACTCTCCAAACGCACCAACAGAAGGGAAAAGAACCTCAGTTCGCGTTGATAACACTAGCTGCGCCGATTAACTCCAGCAGTGTTTCTTATTATGTATGCGTGAAAAAAAAAACATCGCCCGCAACTTTTTCCTTTAAACCTGCAAACAAAAGCAACAGTGCCGCAAACGCCAGCCATCAATACGGAGTGGAAATTTATCAATACATTTGTGCACATACGGTAAACATTTCGATACAGTTTCAGCTATGTCGATCCTCTAAATACCGAAATACATATCTACAAAAAATACATGTGACAAAATATAGCAAAAACAAGTATATCGCTTTACCTTAATGAGGTGAATAGTTACTTTTGAGACGATGTTTAAATGCCGCTTCCGTCTCAGCAGGCTTCTGCTAAAGTTTTGAATGGTTTTCTTTTTTATCTGCTTCTACTTCTGGGTGTTTTCAATTTGCATCCCGAACATGAAACAGGGGAAAAAATAACCGTCCCTATTTCAACACTATAATAAAACATTGAAGGAAAGCCGAAATAGACCGAATGTATACGAACCGAACAAAGAGGTAGCAGGCAGCTCGTGGGTCGTGGCAGGCTATGTGTTTTATTTGCTTGTGTATGGTATTTTCATTTCAGTATTCATCAAGCCATCGTGCTGTGCAGTGATGCTTGAATAGGAATTTTATTAGCTATAATATAAGTAAGTGCTGCGGGAGCAAAGATTCTTCGGACGTCATTGAATTTCGTATTGATTAACTATAGCTGCTGGGTCGATTGGTTTAGCTGTTCATTTTTTTTTGCTGCATCATCGTACCCGGGAAAAAGCGGGTTCCAAAGGCTCAGTTTTAGTCATTAAATGCTGATTGAGAGCAGATAGACATGATTTTCTTCCTGAATAATGAAAAAGATAATATTGTGAAATTAAATTTGGCCTGCTTCTCGTAGCAGAAGCAAGCCAGTAGATAGGATTACGTGAGTCGGACTTCGATCGGGCGTGGCATCATTCTGTGGTGTTGTGTGCGTGTGCGTGTGCATTCGGTAAAAAAGCATTGGCAGGGGAAATTTGTTAAGACGTAGTTCGTTTTGCGTTGTACAGTTTTCGTCTGTAATCTTCTGTTTGTTTCGGCCATCTTTGAACAAAGAGTGATTGAAGATTTTTAGTGCTTTAGGTGAAAATGTATGAATAACTGTGTTTGTTACGTGGAACATTTAATAATCGATCGAGCTTATCATAAGAAAAGTGCCCTTTTTACGGTGTTTACTTTAAGCTGATGAGCTCACTCAACTAGCATGAGTTTAGAGTTGCTTCTGAAATTGACACGCTGACGAATGCTGATACCTGGTTACATCATACTGATAAATTTCGGAGAATACAAGCGTTTTATATTAAATTATTTATTCACTTTTTATCGATCTGGTATGCCAATAAACGAGCTATAATAATGTATCCGATATTTTTCATGAAATGCTAATTTTCAATTTTCCTTCGCAGAACTGAACATGAATGCTCGAGTACTTTTCCAAATAGGCGTATGTAGCAAAATGTGAACAAATGAATTTTTCGTTGAATTACGCAGATACGCTTGATGTAAGTAAATTTGTATCCCGCCAAATGACGTAACCATGTGAAGCATTAGTTTTACAGTTTCCTATTTTTCCGAAAACTTTTTCAAACAGACGTATCTGATTTTGTAAACAAAGAGCGGAAGGAGGATTCAAGCGTTAAATTATTGAAACCCTTGGCACTTTCATGCTAACTTGGACCACCAACATAAGGAATAACATTTCCCTAACATGATGGTGATTCTTGGAGAGTGAGCTTTTTAGTGGAATACCTGTAACTAGAAAATGAGATGAAAGATTAGTAATTTCCATTTCATTCCAACTACCTTTATTGCTTATCTTGACAGATACGCCTATTTCGTCTACAATGTGCAGACTTCTTCAGTGTCGTGTACTAATACTCGACTGTCGAGTATTAGTATTATGGTTTCACTTTAAAATCGAATTTATCGACTAGCGACAATCGATTTTACTCGTTCTGTACATTATACCTAATGTCGGAAGTAGTGCGTGGCGCATCTGATGCGCTATACAGCACGCTACTTGAATTTTATTTTTTTAAGTACGGGTAGTTGTAAGATCTGTTTACTTACTATAGATCGTAATTTAAATACATCAACTTGGCCTAAACTATGGAAATCAGAAGGTGGTCTTATTGTTTTGTCGTAAGTGAGGACTGAAAAATTGTGAATTAAATACAGAGGAAAATGCAAGTTATTTCCAGGCTATAGTCAAAATTCCAGTTAAACTACTTCACGAGAAAATTAAAGAAAAGCCTCCAAACATTACCGTATTGTATGAAAATCGTGCTTTGGTCTTATTGTATTGTCCGTCGCTGTATAAGGAATACCTAGCACCTGATATTTCAATGAGATTTATTTTAAGTGGCTTTAAATGATTTTATTGGTTTTTTAAATAATTTTACAAACAAATCTGCTTTGGCATAACGCGACGAAAAAAAAAGTTATATCGAGGTATAAATGTAATATGAATCAAAATAGGCAGCTATCACAACAACTGCAGCAGTAGTGTATCTGTAAATGCAGAAGTAATTTGTCCTGATTTCTCTCGTAGCGGCATAAACCAGTATTATGGTTGTAGTTGAAAACCGAATTTATCGACTAGCGACAATCAATTTTACTCTCGTTCTGTACGTTATACCTAATGTCGGAAGTAGTGCCCTGTATGGCGCATCTGATGCGCTATAAAACGCGCTACTTCCGACATAAGTACGACGTATGCATCGACAGTAAAATCGATTGTCGCTAGTCGATAGATTCGGTTTTCAACTGAAACGATAATATACTGTAAAGGTACTCAATGTTTACCAGCGTTCAGGAAGATACATAAATGTGTGATTAATTCGTTGATGCGTGGATGGAGATAGCAGAAATATACTTCTCCGAATTGCTAAAGGTAAGTAATTATACAAGCGCATCCCATTGTACATAGTGAAATAAGCAAAATTGAGAATTAACACAAGGGATAACATCGACGTGATAGAATGATAAAAGTTTATTTGAAGTGTTTCTTAAATTTGATAATAGAGGAGTTGCACCCAAACTGACGAACTGAATGACACAAAAGGGCCAGTTATGATCGAAATAATGTGTGAGAAAAAGACATTTGTTTTGGGACGATGAGATATGGCTGGCTGACGTTGGCCAAACTTGATGATTCAAAGGAATTAAAATCGTTTAAAGAAAGTTAAAATCTCAAGTAATTCACGATTAGGGCCTAAAAGCCGTTTGTAAACAATGACTTTAAACGTTGATCCCTCACGACTCACGAGAATCCCGCTATATCCAACTACTCCAGCTTCTTCTACCAGATGACGCTTTCATTTCATGAGAGCGAATTAAGATTCAAGAGAAATCGACATTTAAAGTCATTGTTTACCAATGGCTTTTAGGCCCTTAACATGAATTACTCAAGAAATATACAAAATTATCTTCAGAACAGTTTCTAACCTCGGAACAATTTCTAAATTTGAGAACTGGCATAGATGTTTTTTCTAGTAGTTAATGTAAAAAAAGAAATATGCATCTGTACAAAGCAAACTTGTTTCAAATATCTATTTATGTAGCCTCATTTAAAGTTTGAACAGAAATATCTGCTTTCTGTATCTACTTCAGCTTGACAGTAAGTGTTATCGCTATGAAGCATTTTGAAGTCAGCTTACAATTACATATGGTTCGCTATAAAGAAAATCGTCGTGACTCCAGCATATAACTCTCTACCCTTTTTCCATATTATGGAGTGTATTTGTGAAGCATTTGTAGGTTATCATCATGATTAAAACCTAGTCAATATTTCATATGACTAAGTTGTACTAAATCGGTGGTAAATACTAAAAATAAGTTGAATAAAAAACCTCTAACCTAGGTAGGCCTAAGTACAACTAAATTTTACAAGAAATGCCTATGCAACACTATTGAAAGGTTGAATGGCAATGCCTGCTAATGCGTTTTTAACAAATAACCATATGTTTTTGTTTATGTTTCTATAAACCACTCGGAGCTAAAGACGAACAGAACAAAATAGGTTCCATGAGAATCTGTCAATCCGTTCTTAGTCGAACTGTAACATACAGGCATTATTTAATTTTTATTTTTATAGCCCATATCTAAAAGCAAAAATTTAATTATCATTCGCTGTCGTTATTATGTGTCTTTACAGATAATGGGAGAGATGGAAGAACGTGAACGTATGAAGCTGGAGCTTCGCGAAAAAGTCTGTCAACAGCTAGTTGAGGCTCGCATTTTATTAGATCAATACCAGGGTCCCGATGGGCGGAAAAACATGCTAAATATACAGTACGACAAATTTGCTAGCATGGTTAGCGATCCCGAGAGAAGGTAATTCTAATTAACGTTCTGTTGTTAAAATGATCACATACATAATGTTTTTTCATCTTTCATTCCTTTAAGGCTAAAATATGATACGTTACGCAAGTTGGCCTCTTCAATCGAAATACTGATTAGTAAATCTAAAATACCGGAGGAAAACTCTAAAGTAGGTAGCACTGCAACGAGCTTATCAAAACCACAAGTCGTTGCTGATTCGAAACCAGAAGCTGAAGCTCCCGCTGCGATAACCGTTAAAGCTACCGCTGCAACAACCGTTAAAGCTACCGTTGCAGAGAGCATCGTAGATTCCCCAAAGGAACCTGACCTCCCAAAAGCAATACCTGCACCAGAAACACTTGTTGAGAAGACTACTACTACTGTTGCTACAAAGACTCATGTTGAAAAGGAGACACCGGTATTGAAGGTGGCAGTTGCCTCTTCGTCGCCAGAACAACTAAAAAATGACACACCCTCCGTGCAGCAGATACTACCACCAAAGGAGGTGTTATCAGAGGCAGCTAAAATGAAACAACAACCTCAAATTCTGTGGAGAACTCCCACTCGATTGGAACCGCTGCGGGGAAAGGAGAAAAAGCAAGAAAAAAAGAGTAAGTCCATCGAAGAGTTGATTAAACCCATCGATCACCCTAAGGAACCGGAGCGCCTGGCCCTTAAATATAAAACAAAAGTTAAGAAACGCTCAGCAGAGGAGCCACTAGCTGGTGATTTGCCATTCAAAAAGCCATTCCCAATGCACAACGAACAATCAAAACCATTATTCCAAAGGCGTCACCAGCTGCCTCCGAGAGGTCCTTCGATGGTAAATAGTAGAGATCCCAGAACGTACGGCGAATATTGCCAGCGTCGTATGATGCAGTTGTCAAATCAGCAGAGATTTGAAATTCAGAATCAACAGTATTTCAAACCACGACCATCGGCTCCGTTGCCAGTTCAAAGGCCTTCAGCTGAAGCTCGCCCTTTCATGGTTCCAGCTCCCGTTGCACCAACGAGACCATCCTTCCGACCACCAGCTCCTCCGAGGGCATCCGTACCTCCAACCGTTACAACGCCACCAGCACCGGTACCGGCTGCTCCAAGATCAGATGCCAAAAAAACCAATCCCGTATACTCTACAGATGGGCCGATTCGTCTCGGAAAGAAGGAAACACCGAAAAAACAGGCAACTGGGAAACCATCTACGGTGGTACCTGAAAAACCGAAAGAAGTTCCTAAAAAAGACGACCAGATTCCAAAGGACAACAACGTTGCACCGAAAACTACTCAAGTGGATGAACCAAAGGCAAAGATTTGTTCGGATGAGAAGGAGCTGTCAAAGAACTTGATGGATTTATTGAAGGGTTTTGGAGATCAAGATAAGGTCAAACAAATTCTCGACGTGATGAACAAAAAGTCCGACGATGAAGTGGAAGAAAAGAAGAAGACAGCTGATGTTAAGATTGACGAGTTGAATAACAAGGTCGACGTTGAGACTAAGGAAAGCACACCCAAGGAAGTAGCAGCTACCAAAGGCAAAAGGGGCAGAAAGCTCAAACGGATTTGTTCGAAGGCGGACATCGATTCTTCTTCGGAGGATGATACGGCTAGGAAAGATGAGAACAAGAAAGAGAAGCCAAAGAAACGCGGTAAATCAGGAAACAGAGAAGTCAGTGCGCTTATTGACAATGTCACTGATTGGATCTCCAAGGGCGGCGAAATGAACTACACCCGCAGAAGAGGGGCTATCATTCAGCCTTCAATGATCATTTCGGATAGTCCACCGCCGAAGCAGACCAAGAAAAGAAATTCGAATGACAAGTCACGTTCTGGATCATCTGATGAGGATGTTATTTCCGAGAGTAAAACGGCACCAGACGAAGGTGATTCATTGCTAACAGTTACGAAATCTCCACCCGCAAAAGGAAAACAAAAGAACAAGGATGTCAATTTCATTTACAACGACAAGTCAACAGTACACTACAACAGCAATTATTCGAGTAATTGTGCTCTTTGTTCTTTCAACGGTTCTGCCATTGTAGAGCACTACGTGTACGAACACAAACAATACGAAGTGTTCGTGAGTCGTGTGTCGCCGAAAATGGCCGATATTATAAGAGCAGATTTGTTCCTCACAAATGGTACCGTTACGAACGAGGGTGGTGAAGACGAGAAGATCCGGTTCAAATGCTACTTCTGTCTAACATGGAAAGAACTGAGTCGTTCTGGATGGATAGAGCACATGGCAAGTCATACTGGAGAATATCGCTATCGCTGCACGAGTTGTCCGGTGATGTCGAAGACCGAGGAACTAGAAAGTTGCTTCTACCATGAAAAGTCCTGCTTGAAGCCTACGATGGCAGTGTACAATAATATCGAGTTTCAAGACAATCACATCTATGGTTTCATCTGCAATGAATGCAATTACATTCAGATTCGTCGAGTCAATATGGAACGCCATCTTAAGCGAGAACACCCATCTACGGATGTTCCTTGCAGCCGGTTCAGCATCGTTAATTACAAAATCGATGCTAAACCGATTATCGATGAAGATCAGGTCATGGAGGACCTTGACGCACCAAACATACCCACGGTCATGATACCATTGCATCCGAAAGCTGAACTATTTGAACCGTGCGAAATTGTAAACCAGCCGTATACGGATGATGACGAAACTGAAAACCCTCTGCCATTAATCCCTCTGAGACGAACAGATATTCGTCTGCAATCGGTACATATTGGATCCGCAGGTGTGTCTGGTGAATTTATTCATCAGCCATTTTCATTCAAATTTGAACAAGAACTCCAAGGTAGTCACATTTCGTCGAGTGGTGAATCGCCTATGTCACCTGAACCGATGCCCTCTACCGAAGAACCGATCTTATGCTCGGAAGCGGATGCAATCGTACCGACACTGCAGATTCAATCGGTACAAGGCGGTTTTGATATGAACAAGGTGCTGTTGAAACGAGAAAAAACTCCGGCTGAGTATGATTCTGATGCGAGTGACAAGACAGAAGACTTCAACATGTCTGACGGTGCCGAAGATGGACAAAAGAATGGCAATAATTCGAGCAATGGTGGAAAGGAAAGTAATGGAAATGATGGTAAACAAGGTGAAAGCAATTCAAACCCACCAGCATCATCTGGGGGAAGTACTGGTGGTTCATCTTCGCTTGGTAGTGGAGCTAGTGGAGCGGCTGGTTCTGGCGGAGGTGACGATAGTGATGACCGCAAGAAAGAAGAGTTTCCGCTTCCGTTCAATATCAAGGTCGAAAAGGATGAGAACGAAAAGAAAAAGAAGGATGAATCGACGACTTCGGAGAATATCGTTATCAAAACTGAAAAACCGGACGAAGAACCGACAGATCCGCCACTGGCAGAGGGACATTTCGATTTTGTGGAGCTTGTACTAGACAGCACTCGCATAGAACATGTTGCTTACATAGAACATCAATCGGATATCTTGTTCCTCTGTCTTATGCCCGGATGTCAGTACCATTCCAAGAAATCCCAAGATTTCATAACTCATATTTCTCGAAAGCATAGCCAGGTCGTGTGGGATGGTTACTGTCATCCCTGTCAGTCGCAAATTGTAATAGCGGAAAATTGTACTATCAACAACGAATTGCAACATATGCTGAATGTGCACGCTAGAAGAAAAACTCCTACTCCCGAAGTACCAAACATGCCAGCGGGCGGCACTCAAAATATGCTTCGTATCAGAAGGATACCTGGAGACACTCTGTCTAAGGGAGATTTGAATCCTCCACCCTTGGCACCGATTTTACCTACCGGTGCTATCATAGCAGGGCCGTCCGGAATTCCTCTGGTTCAGCAACCGATCATTATTACATCAGCGGCCACCATTGCCCCGGTGACTATGACTGGCAACACTATTATTACTCCCACTCATACGATACCTGCTCAGATTAGACCAGTTATACAGCAGACACCAGTCGCCGCAATCCAGCCACCAGCATTAGCACCTGTATCGACAAACGCCGGCAGTAGTTCTGGTATCAATGCTAGTGTTTCATCGATGGCCAATATGAAGCTTAACACCGTTCGGTTGAAGCCATGGACGAACATGGTCACTACCAAAAATCAGGAACATTGTCGTAGTATGCTCGAGGAAGTAAGTTTGCTATGCCTGTACAAATGTATGTCTCGCTCATGTGCTTTCACAACAAACAACCGGTTCTTCATGGAGCAACATCTGCAGCTGCACGAAAATCTCCACAATACCAATACCAACGGACGGAAATGTTGGCTGGAATGCGCCTACTGCGACATCATAGCGGCAAACAACAATGTGCTTCTGGCGCACATAGACGCCGAGCACGCCACCTGCGGGTTCCAGTGCAATTTGTGCTTCTACCGGAGCCGAGATCCTACTAACGTAGTTGTCCATCAAAAAACCTACCATCCGACGGGAAATTTGACGAAGAAGATACTGATTATGCCTGACCATCTGAAGAGTTTCGGAGACGATGAATGGAAATCCATGCAAGAATCGTTGAGGAAAAATGTTCTACCGTTGCATTGTACTAGTGAGTATGACTTTAGTGGTTTAATTAGGGCAAGACGATAGGGCTGATACGTTTGATTCTTAATTTCCGTTGATGTCAAATTTCCCATTTTTATAAATGCTTTCATATCTTCTTCCTTTCGTAATGGAAGTCTATTTAGACATGATCTAGAGTAATGTCAGTCCCGTAGATGCCTAGGATGTATCGTAGTTAAGATTGGGATTTGCATTTGTTATTGTTAACCAAATTTCGATGATAAAGACTTAATATGAGAGTTCATTCATTTCATTCTTCATAATGTAAGGGTTCGATGATCAGTAACAGTTTACTTTGTTTTGCAACGAGCCAACGTGAATCCATCCGATATTTTTGAATTAGATATCTGTTCGAAGAGAAATAAATATACGAATGAGATTTTAAACTGTACTAGTTAATGACTTTTTATTATGCGCTTCTGTTTGATGGCCTTGAAATTCAGTTTCGCCGTTCCGTGATGTGACTGAAGATACTAAGATTCATAAGACATTATAGGTAAATGCATCCCAGGCATCTGCGTTGACATTCGTCTAGAGTTTTTATTTTTAGCTTGAAGCGTTTTGTATGTAGTACTAGAAATATATCTAGAGAAACTGGTTCACTTTGTCCGAAGTAGCACTGACGCAGATGTTCGCTTTGCACCCAATAATGTCTTTTGAAATTTAGTTCTTTCTTTTAAATCCCCCACCTTTGTTAAAAAAGGAGAATGTTGTGGTTTTTTTTTTACAACTAGAAAATTTACCATGAATTTATTTTTTAATCTCATTGGTGCCGTGGAGCTGCATAGTTCATTGTTAGATTTGAAATTTTGTAAATTATTTACCGAAAAAATAAATCACATAATCAGTGGAAAATATCCACTAGAAATTCACTTAACTTTCGTGTGATTCAGGAAGTGGAAAATGCTTTGCAATATCAAGTGAATCTTATGTGTCCAGTGAAATGTAAATGATTAGTCAAGTAGAATTTCTTTTTCTATGTGATATTCATGTAAAAGTCACTTATTTTAGTGTTGGAAAATATCTACATGTGTTTCCAGTAGTAGCTAAGTGAAATATTTTTTTTTTACCCCCGTTTTTTCCCCAAAAATCCCCCATCATCACCCGTTTAATGGTTATTATATTTTCAGGTTTATTCGGCGAGATAAGGCGCCATAACCTTGGCAATTGGCAATTGCTAGACTTTTGGTTCAAATCTTAAAAGTCCGCCCACAGGACTAATCTAACCTAATCTTTGTAGCATCTGCTCCCAACGATAAAATACAAATTCCGGAGCAATTTGCGATTAGGGCGAACATGCAGAATGTAAACAAAAGGGAAATGATGATTGTAATATTACAAGTAGAATTTCAAACCGTAATTTACAAATTAACGAATAAATTCAAATACAATCTAGCATACAGACAGAGAACAAAGCTTGCTTCTGATTCATATATAATACTGATGGAAATTCTTTCGTTATTCATTGAAATTTTCAATTTTTTAATATTCGCCTGTCAATACTAGGATGTTTGATTACGCCATTTTCAATGTTGGCCCCACAAGTACTGGAAATAAAAGTATCGCCCTATACTATTCGCCTATTGTTGACATTTTGATAGGTTTCGCCCTCCACTTTTCGCCGTTGTTTTGGTTATTTTATCAGTATCGCCTTTTACTTTTCGCCGTTGTTTTGATTTTTTGTCAGTATTGCCTTTTACTTTACGCCATGTTTATGTTTTGATTTAAATTACGCCTTTCACTTTGTCAACAATCAATATGGCGTAAATCGCAGAGTGAATTGTTTTGAATACGAAATAACTCTACGCCCTTTGCAAAAACAATATTTAATGAATAAAATTAAAGCACAACCAGGACAAAAAGGTCAAAACTCTTGATTTAGTTGTAGTTATTATGCATTGCACTGAAAAAACATTTTGTTTATATTTTGCATGTACGCCCTAATCGCGAATTGCTCCGGAATTTTTCTTAAAAAATTTGGGGCCCCCCTTTTTTTTCCCCCTTTTTCCAAAAAACGATTTTTACACCTTTTTTGACCTTTTTTTTTTTTGGAATTCTTTTGCGGCACATGCTACGCAGTTGGCCTGGTCGGTGACAAGAAAAATGATGTATTCAAGAAGTCGTCATTTTCCAGGATGCTTTCAAGAATTGGCTGCGTTAGTGTGAGATTAGATTCAGATTATTCAGCGAGGCGCGTGAGGTGAGACGGCTCGCTCATACGAGGTGACAATTAACCTTCCTTGGGTGTTAACATTTTGTGACGAATAAGGGTTTTCATATTGACCCGAAATTCAAACTCGATTGGCCACAAGGAATCTGTGCCGGAAGAGGGCATGTTTTGCCACGATTCGTGAGGCGGCGACAGATAAAAATTTTCATCGGAACATGCTTTTCGATGATTTTTCATGAGTAGTCTTCTTCTAGCCTTGAAATGAACTAATGACCATATTGGCCATTCCGGGACAATCCGGATACCCCGGAAGAACCCTTTAGGAGGGGGCAAAAACGGATTTTCGCCGAAACATGCCTTTCGACGGCTCAAACATCATGATTTTTGTTAAGTAGTCTACTTCCAGCCTAGAAATGGATCAATGACCATATTGACCATTCTGGGACAATCCGAATGCCCCGGGAGAACCCTTTAGGAGGGGACAAAAAGAAAAACGAATTTTCATAGAAACTTGTCTTTCCACGGCTCAAACTTCATGATTTTTGTTAAGTAGTCTACTTTTAGCCTAGAAATGGATCAATGACCATATTGTCCGTTCTGGGACAATCCGGATGCCCCGGGAGAACCCTTTAAGAGGGGACAAAATCGGACTTTCGCCGAAACATGCATTTCGACGGCTCAAATAGCGATTTTTCAGTGACAATTTACTTCTTGTCAAAACTAGTATTTTCGTTCATTTTGTGCTTTGTTATTATTATCCAGACAGTTGAAGAAGTGAATGATTATTCACTTTGCTGGCTCCATGAATTTATTTAGCTGAATTTGTTTGCTTTTGTTACCAATTTAGCGAATAATAAAAACTGCAGATGTTGAACATTGACAAGATAGTTAATGTGAAATTGACATGTTTTCCTTTGACAATGACTCTTAGCTTGAATGAGTGACCATAGCTGCTTTATCAATGTCACCGTCTTCTTCCATAGGGTTTCAAGCGTATTGCTTTCGCAATTAGCTTATTGATTGCTCTCAACTTAGTGTTCCAAATGCACTTCCACAGTTATTAATTAACAGCTTTCGATGCCAGGTACCATTTTTGCATTAGAATGATTATGTAGCAAGTACAATCATACCCTTTGCCCAGGGAGTCGAGAAATTTTCCTGAACGAAAAATTCCTAGACCAGACCGGGAATCGAACTCAGCCCCCTCCAGCATGGTTTTGCTTTTTAGCCGCGCCTTTACCGACTGAGCTAAGGGAGGACCCAATGTCAATGTCAACATGCATGGTCGAAATTTAGTAACACCAGTGTATTTCAGCGAAAAACCGTATTTGTCTCCTCCTGAAGGGTTCCCCCGGGGTATCCGGATCGTCCCGGAATTGCCAATATGGTCATTCATCCATTTATTGGCTAGAAGTAGATTGTTTACAAAAAATCATGAAGTTTGAGTCGTCGATAGACATCTTTCGGCGAAAATAAGCATTTGTCCCCTGTAAACGGTCCCCCCGGGGCATCCTGATTGTCCCGGAATGGCCAATATGGTCATCGATCCATTTCAAGGCTAGAATTAGACTTATCATGAAGTTTGAGTCGTCGAAAGGCATTTTACTATGAAAATTTGTATCTGTCGCCGCCTCGTGACAAAACATGCCCTCTTCCAGCACAAATTCCTTGTGTCCAATCGAGTCGAAAAAGGCAATACTCATCAGAAACAAAAATTGGGACTCTAACAAGCATTTTGACTGCAAAGACTTGGACATTTGGTCATACGAACCTTCCGCAATGTGAATTTGAAATCCTAGTCAGAATGACCCGAAACACCTTATTCGTAACTTTTTTAAATAGCCCTGCAGAAATGTAACAAAAAATTGGGTTCGATTCAGAAACGTAACTTTATATGATTTAGGAAAATTCAATAAAATTAAAATTTCTAGATGCTTATTTAAAAAAGTTATAGCATTTTGAAAATTCATTCGGGGTCATATTGAACCCAACATCTAAAGAAGGCTAACCAAGGCCTTAACTGCATGCATATTTTTTGTTGCAAAACATTGCATATCTAGGGTTTTTTTTCATTAGGGCGAATCTACAATTGAGAGATTCTCTCCGGGCTCGCTCTCTTTCATTCATAAACCAATCACCTTTACGTTTTTCATTCTACTATTTGTAAAGTATGCTAGCCAGCACTTGTGTTTCGATTTGAACTAAAGAACCCCTCGAAAGTTTTATAATGGCGCTGTAATGAATGAAAGAGAGCGAGCCCGGAGAGAATCTCTCAATTGTAGTTTCGCTCTAATGAAAAATAAAAACCCCAGATATGTAAAGCCTGTCCACGTTAAATTTCGGACTATTTTAGCACGTGACATATAGCAGTAAAAAAATAAAATTACACATAATTCAACAAAACCCGATTGTTTATTTCACAATAATAGAGTTATATCTATGTTAGAAACAGTTGATCAAGATGTTAATCCTTCTTTATGTAAAATTCTCGAACTTTCTGTGGTATATCCGCCATCAGGTTCCGTACGGTATCCACCGTGACGATTCTCCATCTTCTCTTGAAATCATCGGTACCCATTTGCTTTCTTCTTAGTTTCTAAGAGTTTCCGCTTAACTAGAGCCCAGTACTTCTCTATTGGGCGAAGTTCTGAACAGTGTCGTAGATTGGCTATTTTTGGGACGAATTTAACCTCTTGTACCTAATACCATTCCAGGACGGATTTCGCATAGTGACAAGAGGCCAAAATCAGGCCAAAACAGAGCTGGAGAGTCATGACTTCTGATAAACGGTAGCAATCGCTTTTGCATACATTCTTTCTCGTAGAGACGAAACTTTTAGATTTTCGTCCACAACTTCATATGGCCTGCCAAATCAAATACTTCTTCGGGAATTTTGACACCTTTTTTGCCCGGAAATGCTCGGCAACGACGTGCCTTTGCATTGCGGTGTAAAAAGCGTAAGAAGTCTTCGAGTACGTATGTTTCGTCGTCGATTATGATACAAGAAAATGTTTGCAAAAAATTGGTAGCACGACTTTTTGCAATGAAATTTTGCTTGTCATCACAGCCTCTCACCACAGTCGGTTTGGTATTAAAAATCTCTGATCACTTCTTTCTTCGGAAGGAATGTAAAGCTGTTGGTCCCGGTCCATGTGTTGCTGGGTTCGATATGTAGGGTGCAGGTGTAACGACCCAACCTCAGGCTAAAAGTTACGTAAATGCGAAACAACAACAACAACGTGCAAATCATCAGTAATCCTTCTACCAACCACCAGCTTTTTTCAGAGCTACAATGTTGTTTTTCCATTGACGGCTTGCCTCTCCAACACTGCCGAAGAGAAAGTTCCCTCCCAGTCCGGAAAGCATTTTTAGTCCATCCCGAACTGGATCATAAGCCAATCCAATATACTTTCGGATGAAAGCTTGCCGAGGAACGTGAGCTGTTGTTGATATAAAAAGGATGCTATGATAAGTCAACCAGCTCTGCCACAAAATTGCTGCCGATGCTAAAGCTTGTATTACACTGTTTGTCCAATAGCCAAATATTTGTCATAGGCAGATAGGCATCTGACAAACATCTATGATATCTGTCAGCTGTCTAGCTGCCTATGCCAAATATTTGGCTATTGGACAAACAGTGTAATACAAGCTTAATGGTGTGCAAGAGAAAGTAGAACAGTGAATTGCATTCGTGTTCGTGAGCCAAATAAGTGCGCTTTCACTAAAAAAATATGACAACTTCGAAAATGCCGACGACGCGTTCGTCTACTAAGCAAATCCCGTTGCGTCACCATCGGATGGATCTGGATCGTTCCACGGATTGACTGAATGGGAAACCGAGTTGGATGAAGCCGCTGCCAAAGAATACCGATGTTTCGTCAGCGATCTCAAGCGAAAATTTGATCAATTCCACGATTGGTTTGGCACGGCTCGGTGTGCTATCACTCTGTTAATTCGTTATGTTAAGTACTGCCAGTTCCATAGCAAGGTGGTAGCCCCTGTACACGAAGCAGCTTTGGAAATGCAAGATGAGGAATACGAAAGCTTCGAGAGATTGTACTACGACATCTCCAAAGCTGTGGAAGTGTTGTGTTACTATTAGATGCAAAATATCAACTTCACTAGCACTCGTACAATCTTGACCGTTTACTACCAAAACGTCCGCGGCCTGCGGACTAAAACAAATGATCTACTTCTCTAGCTGTTTATTTGTTTAGTTTAGTTAGTTTAGTAAGTTATCCTTCATATCAATCACTTTTCCTGTGTTACATCTACATTCGTCCTTGTAGCCAACCCGACACCTACATCAAATACGCCGACTCCGTACAGCAGCTCCTTGAAAAGGCTAATCCCCATGATACGACCATGGTTATGGGTGATTATAACGTGCCAAATCTAGTCTGGGATTTCGACGAGGAGATACAAGGGTTTTTGCCTCGCAACGCTTCATCCGAACTTGTCGTCATCGAGTCCTTGCTGTCTGTGGGCCTTATGCAAATCAACGATCTTGTCAACACGAATGGTAAGCTTCTTGACCTGGTGCTAGTCAGTGACTTTGAGTCAACTAAGCCATCTTCTGGGACTTGAAAGTTGACTGCCACCACAAGCCTCTAGTTTTGAAGTTTGACGTTATTATGGGAAAGTATCTGCCATTGCAGTGTCCTCCTTTAGCTCAGTTGATAATGCCGCAGCTACAAACAACACCATACTGGAGGTGGCTGGGATCGATTCCCGGCCTTGTCTAGGAATTGTTTGTTAACGAAATTTCTCGACTCCCTGAGCATAGTACACTAATGCTTGCCACAGAATCATACTAATGCAAAAAAGGTACCTGGCATTGAAAGCTCTCAATTAATAACTGAGGAAGTGCATTTAGAACACTAAGTTGAGAGCAAGCAATAAGCGAATTGTGAAAGCAATAAGCTTGAAATGCTAAAGAAGAAGAGGAATCTGCCATTGCATCCAGCAGCGTGCAGTGAGTACAACTTAGCACGATGTGATTTCGATGTTATTTATGCGAGAATAGCGGCATTGGATTGGCTTCAGTTACTCAACCTTCCAACCATTGATGAAGCTGTAACTGTTTTTTATGACAATATTTATCAGATAATCCGAGATACTGCTCCCGTTAAACCTCGAAAACGTTACATGCATTTTCAACAGCCATGGTGGAACCCGCAATTGCGTAATATGCGGAATAGTTTGCGTAACACCCTTAAATGTTACATTCGATCAAGGACTGCAGTTTATAAGTATTCTGCAGCTTGCTGAAGTCGAGTACAAAAGTTTGCATGAAGTTCGCTTTCGCGAATATATCGATAACCTCCAGACCTGGCTTCCAAGAAAATCCATCGTCGTTCTGGTCTATTGTTAATGTGATGTGATAAGAACCCACCATCAGTGCAAGGATTACCTATGTCAGGAGGACTACCCTCAGTAGGTTGCCCAGAGAGAATAGCCTACGTGATGGCTTGTTGTAGCAGGGCCACTCGATCTCAATGAGGATCTTCGGAAGACCACGGCCAGAAACGCGTGTCTTCACATGACAAGGGACTGGCGACTCCACGAACCCAAATCCTTTGACTGCTTTAGGTTACCCCCCAATCCAAGTTATATACAGTGTTGGCGAAAAAAATAAATACACTCGTGACGCACACTTCTTTATCAATTTCTCCCACAGAACAGAGCACCGATGGTAACGCTAACAATGTGTGTGAACAGCTTGTATCCACATTGTAACAACAGAGAAAACTAATACACGCCTAACAGTTCTATTCAGTGTTTGTGAGTTATTTTGATGTAAACAAGCGGTTTACCTCCGGCGAAAAAAATAAATACATTGCTATTTTTGATAATTATTTCGATGTTTTCGCCACAAAAAAAGTTCAGAAACGTACAGCATGTAAGTAACAAATACGCTATTGATCGCAAACACAAAATAAAATTAGTTTATTTTGATGTTTGGCAGAAACATGGGCCGAGAGCAACATTGTACTCCTCGGGAAATGGCGCTGATCCGGAAGTGGAAGGAATGTGGTAAATCATATCGGCAGATAGCCATTGATTTGGGGCGATCATTGGGAATGGTGCAAAACGCTCTAAAACCACAATTAAAGACCGAAACCAGAGGTAGAAAACGGGTTACCAGCTACCGAGAAGATACACTAATCATCCGAGAAGTGAAAAAAGATCCATTCATTAGCAGCTCTTCCATAAAAAACGCCCTCCAACGCCCTGAAGGCTAGTTCACGAACAATAAGGGATCTTCTGGTACAAGCCAAATTGTTTGCTCGAGGGCCAAGGAAAGTTCCGCTTCTCCAAAAACGGCACGTTTTGGCAAGAATTAAGTTTGCCAAAAAGTACTACAACTGGGGTGTAAATAAATGGCACACTGTTTTATGGACGGACGAGTCAAAATTTAATCTTTTTGTCTCAGATGGAACACAATTGGTACGAAGACCAGAAAATTATGCTTTCGATCCAAGATTTACCAAAAAACGGTAAAATTTTGTGGTGGCAATATCATGGTATGGGGCTGCTTTTCTAATGCTGGTGTAGTACCTATTCATCTTATAACCGGTAGGATGAATGCTGACGACTACGTAAATATTTTACGTAGTGTAATGCTTCCATATGCAGAGGAGAATATGCCATTGCGTTGGATCTTCATGCAGGACAATGATCCTAAACACACTGCTAAGAAAACTCAGAAGTGGTTTGGAACCGAAAACATTAATCTGCTCGAATGGCCAGCCCAGTCCCCAGACTTAAACCCTATTGAGAATCTGTGGAAGATTGTAAAAGATGAAGTCGCTAAACATAAGCCGAAGAATAAATCGGACCTATGGAAGGTCGTACAGGATGCTTTGTATGCGATTCCAGTTTCAACTTGCGAAAAATTAGTAGCATGCATGCCACGAAAATCGACTACGATGGGCTGGGCATGTCGTAAGAATGTCGGACGACAGCCCTGTGAAAATGGTTCTCGAAAACGAACCGACAGGTACAAGAAGAAGAGGCGCGTAACGAGCAAGGCGGATTGATCAAGTAGAAGGCGACCTGCGGACCCTCCGCAGACAGCGAGGCTGGCGAGGTACAGCCATGGACCGATTACAATGGAAACAACTTCTGTGTACAGCAGAGGCCACACCGGCCTTAGTCTGATTGGTAAGGTAAGGTAAGTATGCCACGAAGATTAAATAGCGTTCTCAAAAGCAAAGGACACGCTACGAAGTACTAGATATTCTGTTTCTTTCACCTGCGTAAATCTGACATAATGCGAAGTGAAATAAAACTTCTCTGTTATATTATACAAAAAAAAATCGTGAGTGTATTTTTTTTTTCGCCAAGTGTTAAACACCAATCTACGCAAAACTGGCTAGATTTCACAAAAAAAGGAATATTCACATATTCCATACTTTGCTCGTTCTTCTCAAGGTCTTACTTTACTCACAGCCCCCAGATATGTATTAACATTCTACTAGTCCTGGAAAAGCTGAAACAGAAAAAATCATTCAAAATATCAAAGATATAATTTCAATGAAAGATATTATTTTATAAGATGTTGCAAAAATTTCTTTTAACTGTTCTAGTTACATTTCAAAGATAACAGTTGGAGTGATCAAAGAACTCGGTTTGATGATTTCTGAAATAAATGGCTTATCTTATCATAATACCACTAAACACAATATTTAAATGTAATCCTATACTGCTTATAAGCGCATGCAAATCTGTTATGAATATAGTAGTTAAAGTTCAGAAGTACAATTTTAAAGTAAATGTTATGCTAAAATGCTGAAAAACAAATTGATCCTTTAATGTTTGTCAAGTTGCTCCATGCTCTTGAAATAAATGGATTTGAAATGCAAAGATGATTCCAAAGCGTGCTGAAATTATTAATTTAATGAGTATGGAAAATAATATGATATTATATGATTTACAGTTATGGGTTATGGTTACACGATCTTCAGGTCTCAATTCGCTATTACCAAAAAGACAACATTGCCCAGGCTACGCCAACCAGCGACTCCATGTTTCGGCTGGCAGTCTTTTGTGATCATATGACTCGTAGAGGCGTGAGGTAGGAACTTGTGAGGTAGGAACTTGTGAGGACTAGAGGTTGGTCGCACCCTCCTTCGAAGTTGTCAACTCACTATTTGAAGCCCTCGTTCTGGTCTATTGTTAATAGATGTAACCTACGGTAGTCGAAGCTCTTCCACCTATGTGACTTCTGCAAATCGTTTTCAAAGCGTTTTTGAATTAGATCAAACTCCTACACCGCAGCAATACATTGCCGGGCTACAACATTCATCTGCCGCAGCTTAACTTCAACCGTGAGGCCACTTACAAAGCACTTTGTTCGATTGATGCTTCGAAAGGCCGAGGCTCGGATCACATTCGTCCGTCTTTCATAAAAAAAACTGCAACTTCGTTGGCCACTCCCGTGACGGTTATCTTCAATCGCTCACTAGTGGATGGCGTTTGTCCGGATGCCTGAAAGCTGGCCTCAATAACGGCGATTTTTAAGTCCGTTAGTATTCACAGTATTGAAAACTATAGACCTATCTCGATACTCAACTGAACTGCTTAGCCAAAGTTCTCGAAAGTCTTCTGCATGACAGGTTGTATCCAGCGGTGCCATCAGCAATCTCTGAATTTCAGCATGGATTCATGAAGAAGCGCTCGACGATCACCAATTTGATGACAGAACTCCTCGACATCGTACTGCTTATAGCTATACCAGCCCACTTGACAGATGCTGCAGGCTTTTTAATGATGTTTGTGATGTTTTTGATTTTACTATTAAAAATTAGTTTTTTAAAATAGAATTAAGTGTCGCTAGTTTGTGTGGTCTCGAAGCCAAAGATGTGTGTTAAACAAATAAAAAAATAAAAGGTCCTCCAGCCAGTTCAGGGGACGGAGAGAGGAGGGGGCACGTTATAATTCAGCAACAACCGCAGGCAGCACATATCCCATCTTTCGAACGGAAGTTACGATGCTTGACCCAAGATTAAAGCCATTTTTCAGGATCTGATGGCACGCTCGGGGGATACAGCTGCCATTGAATTGTATAACATCGATAGAGTCCCAAATCAACCCGTAAAACCTTAGAAGGTACCTAGAGAAGAGGAGATCTTCCGAAGTATGTACAACTCATCGAGTTCCTGAAGTCTAGAGCTGGTGCTAGATCTTGGAGAACTGTGAACAATCCAGACAGCAACCTCTGTTCAAGTCAAATCGACGCAAGCACAACGACCTTCCGTATTTCAGCCGCAGAAGAGCCATGCAGTTTCAACCAACGTTCCTCAAGCATATGAGTACCCTCGTTCAATTGCAAGCCAAAGCCAGTGTAAACAACGAAATTGTTTGCAATCTCTCACTGACTTAGGCGATATCTCGTTTAGGTGCACGTGAAATACACTCAGTGCTCTGAATTAAAAACGGTTCCAGCCACTATAGTTGACTGTTCAGGGGTCTTATTTTATGCAACATGATTTCCAAAGAAGTCAGATTACAACTGACAGTGTTTTGTAGACAAGAACCATTTTGCTGGGGTCAAAACAATTGCAACTTATATTTTTTCGTTTTCGTTATTACATGAAAATTGAATCCTGGTAAGTGTGAGCTTTTTAGTGGAATACTTGTAACTAGAAAACAAGAAAAATTTGTAATTTCCATTTAATTTCAACTACCTCTATTGCTTATCTTGACAGATACGCGTAAAGGGTGTCCCACATCAAATTGCATCACGGAAAAAACGCTGTAGAAAATAACCCATTGGGTATTTTCTCCTGAAAATTTGAGTAGAAGTAGTTCAGAGAATTTGAGTAGAAGTAGTTCAGAGAAAATTTCTTCCGTTCAGAGAGCCAAGGACCGGAAGGGACTGCATACGTACAAAGGCGGACTACTGCATACGTGTAGATGGCTCCGAATCGTGACGAACGGCAAAATACGGTGGGAAAGTCACGGGCCCGGAAACTGTACAACCAGATACTACGAAGCCTCATCGTGGGTGATGAGACTTACCTCAAGGCGGACTTCCGGCAGCTACCGGGACTGTTATTCACCGCCCAGCACAAGTTTGATGTTCCGGAGGAAGTGAGGAAGCAGAAACTTTCAAAGTTTGTCAAAAAATACATGATTTGGCAAGCGATCTGCTCATGTGGCAAACGGAGTGCGCCGTTCGTGACTACCGGGATCTTAAACGGGGATTTATACCTCAAGGAGTGTCTACAGAAGCGTCTGCTTTCTCTGTTGAAGCAACACGAGGGCCCTACGATCTTCTGGCCGGATCTAGCTTCGTTCCACTATTCAAATGTTGTCCTGGAGTGGTACGAAGCCAACGGGGTCACTTTCGTACCCAAGGACATTAACCCCCCCCCCCTTCCCCAACGCACCGGAACTAAGACCCATCGAAAAATACTGGGCTATTATGAAGGAGGCTCTACGGAAGCATCCCAAGGAGGTCAAATCGAAGGAAGACATGAAGCAAAAGTCAGAAGAAGCTGCAGCCAGATGTTGTACAGAACCTAATGAGAGGAGTTAAGCGTAAGGTGTGAGCGCACGGTTATGGTATTAAAGTTGAATGAAATAAATATGCCAAAAGCACCCAAAAAATGGGTTATATTTTATTGTCTGAAAGTTTGAGAAGGATCGGTCAACTAGGTAATTTTCTACAGCTTTTTTTCCGTGATGCAATTTGATGTGGGCCACCCTTTATTTCGTCCAGAATGTGCAGACTTTGTCAGTGTCGTGGACTAATAGTCGAATATTAGTACACGACGCTGAAGAAGTCTGCACATTGTGGACGAAATACGCGTATCTGCCAAGATATGCAATAAAGGTAGCTGGAATTAAATGGAAATTACTAATTTTTCTTCTCATGTTTTAGTTACATCAACCTTGACAAATGTTTGATATATCATTTTCGACGATGAAGCTTATTTTGCTTAGGTTTGCGTCGACCATCGGTTGAACCGGTTGAATCGGTTGTGACGATACTTTGTTCCGCAATATTTTGTTATCGGGCGTAGCGTTTTGTCTATTGTTTCGGTTGCCTATTGTTGCGCGAGTGATCGAGTGAGCATCAGAAGTCGTGGTTCGCCGGGTAAGATCGGTCGGTGGTGAGGTACATAATTAATTGTGATTCAAATTATTCGTTCGCCATACTCGTCGGGCCACCCTATCACAAATAAACCACTGTCCCATTTTGTAAGGGATTCCAGCGGCATCCGGACTGTTGGTGTAGATCAGTCCAAGTTGGTACTGAAGCGTTGAGATGAATTACCTTGTTTTCCTTATGAAATACCACTATCACACTCTGTGAGTGGCCCCAATAGCATCCTTACTGTTGGTTTAAATCGGTCCAAATCGGCTTTCCAGCATTATAAAACATCTCCTAGTTTCCCAATGAAAAACCACTATCACATTTTGTGACTGACCCCAATAGCATCCTTACTGTACTGTACCGGTCAAAATCGGCCTTACAGCATTATTAAATATCACTTTGTTTTCCCAATGAAAAACCACAATCAAACTTTGTGAGTGGTCCCAATAGCATCCTTACTGTTTGTTTAAATCGGTTCAAATCGGAAATCGGTACTTATTACACTTGACAGCTTATCGTTTACCAAAACGAACCCTGCTGCCACCCAATCCTGTTATCTAAAATCCCAGTGATTTCTCGTGGAAGTGCAGAGGTGTTCTCGGCTTCTAATAAAGCGAGTATCACGTCAACATATTCCTACCCATTCCCTACTTGAGCTGCATTCGGGCGAGGCCGGCGCCGGTGTTGCCTTGGGTTGGGATCACCAGTTTTTACACATTGAAGATGTATGTTAGTCCTAAGCATGATCTGTTGGTTCTCTGTGTAATAACAGCTGATCTAGCAACAACGGAGTAGCAACCTCGGGCGGTCAATCATGCTCATGCTCATTTTCTAGTTACATCAAAATTGACAAATGTTTGATATATCATTTTCGACGATGAAGCTTATTTTGACGGCTGTTCTTAATTTACACAATATTTGTGAACGTAGTGCCAATTGCATCCAATATGCTAACATTGAATAAAAAGACGCGAGGTAAGTATGTGCAATGTGCAATGTTGATTCCAGTCTAGGTCAACATAATGCAGGATTATTATACTTAAAGGGCAAACACGAAATTAGTGCATCACAAGGAATTTTCTATAAAATCTCTACTAATTAATTATGTTTTTATTGCGTACAGTGCGCCAAATTTAAATTATAATGTTTTGAAATTGGAAATATCTTCTGAACATCATGGGATCCCAGTAGTGAACAGCAGTTTCTGCTAGAACCAAAGATGTGAAGAGAAAGTATCGATAGGTCCGATAGAGCTCGGAAGGTTATGAAATTGAATAGAAGTAGTTTGAAATTGAGCGTAGGGCTTTGTTTTGGCAGTATTTTGAAGCAAACACAGACATCTTTGCCAAACATCCAACATACAAAATCTCATTTATTGGACAAAATCTAAATTTCCAGGACAGTTTTATGTATGTATTAAACTCAGTTTACACACATTAGATTATTTCATGGATATAAGAGGTATGGTAAATTTCCGGACACTTTGGCTTCACGCCGTCCATAAGAGTTTGTCCGGTACCTTATTCTCATTTTTTTCCACTTCCTACGCATGCCATTTGCATCCTTTACTTTCTCCTTGGGCTTTATGAGTTTCCGCTACTTCATGGCCCAATAAGTTTCGATTGGACGTAGTTCTGGCAGTTCGATAGATTCATGTCGTTGGGGACAAAATGCACTGAATTAGTCTCTGTTCGACTACTTGAGCACCCCCACGTAATAGACACCCCTAGCACCCTCTTTGCCGAAAAACTAACTCTACACTTGCTTTGTATCTCTCCCACCAAACATGAAAATACACGTTCTTTTTCATCAGTTGAGTGAAACGGTCCCGTTTGATTTTTTATTCCAAAAACCGAAACTTGAAATATAGACCGATAGTACAGTCCACTACTTTCCGAAGGATCATGTGGTCTCCTTCTAGAACCGGATTTTACCGGATACGTGAAAATTCGACGCGGTTCAGTGAACGTTCCGCGATTCCGACCTGAGCATCCGTTTGCGCTGCGGCCAAATTGGTGTAAGTGGCGCGCCGGCAACTTAGCTCGTGGCGGTCACTTCGAAACAGAAAACATTTCCCGTTGAAATCCTCCACCGGTGGTACAGTTCCGTTGCCGAGAATCGGCAGAAGTCAAAATTTGACCCGTTGAAGTTGCGGTTTACGGGTGAAAAGCGGTTTACTGTGTGGAGTCGATTTTTCTGTTCGCGTCTCTTTCGTTCCATTTGGGGACAACCGCCGGCCGCTGCCGGTTTTTGTTAAGAATAAGACGCATCGGCGTTTTGAAGAAGAAGTGATTGAACAGCTCGGCTAAGGTGTTGTGCGTTTCTACAAAATGGTTTAGTGCGCGAGTGAGACAGAGTATGTCGTCGTCGTGGCTGAGTGAAGATGTTTGCGACGCCACCGCCCAAGAAGGATAAGTTTCCGAGAACGCCGATTAGTGAACAAATACAACAACATAAACAAAGAGAAGAATTAGTGAAAATGGAAGAGCAACTGAAGGTGTTGGTTCATCAGAGAGGGGCAGTGAAAGGGAAGTTGACGCGGGTAAAAAGTGCTTTACAGCATAGCGATGCGGAACCGAATCCAAACATTGTGAATATTCACTTTCTGTAGCTCCACCAAAAGACGGTGGAGAATTGCTATCGTGAGTACAATGACTTTCAAAACAAGAATTATGCGCTACCTCTCTCTGACGAACGTCGTGCTGAACAAATGGATAAGTAAGTCGATTTCGAAATGCTGCTCAACGACTTGGTTATCCAGCTGAGTATGTTGCTTCAGCAAGCAACGTTGGAAGCAAACGCTGGTGCAGCTACCCCTCCAGGATTGGCAAACGCTACTGCGGCGTCGCCTCAGAAACCACTACAGCAAATGTTCCCTGCCCAGCCCTACCTCCCACCGTTGCAAGTACCCCTACCCCTACCGACCTTCCAACAATCAATATGAAACTAGCGATTTGAAATTGGTTCACTGTTGTAGAACCCCTAGTTTCGAAGTTCACCTTGCAGTCTGTACCTTGCTATACACTCTTGCACTTTTCAGTACCTTTCGGTTCTAGAATCTTTGGCTTTGTTTTGATTCGCTATGTTATTTTGACAGAATATTGAAGGTGTGTTGGTGCGAGTTACGTGATTAGGGGCGAATCATTAAGCTTGGGACCGAGCTTGGGACCGGTGTGCTAGTACTGACTGAGCCATGAAAAAAATCGTATTTGTTCGGGACCTACTGGTCTTAGAGTTTGTCTATGGACCTTCGACGGGTCGTATGAAAAGTGGTATTCATTCAAATCGATGTTTACCACCTTGATGAATCGGTACAAGCAAGAGGAGTCAGCTCTAAAACTGTACCATCTAAGGAACTGCCTCGTTGGCCAGGTAGCTGGCATCATCGATCAGGATCTAGTCAACAACAACGACTACGATGCCGCTTGGAAGGTTCTCGAACAAAGGTACGAGGACAAAAGCATCATCATCGACAAACACATCGAGAATCTGTTTAACCTACCGAAGGTTGGACAGGAGAGCGCTGTCAACATGAGGAAGTTGATTGACGTTTCGACGAAAAACGTTGACGCCTTGCGGAACCAGCAACTACAAGTGGCTGGGCTCGGGGAACAGATGCTGTTGAACCTCATTGCTGCGAAAATGGATAACAAGCTGCGGGTAGCTTGGGAAGCCCGCCAGAAGAAGGGAGTTCTGCCGACGTACACCGCTACGTTGGACTTCCTACAAGAACAATGTCGAATCTACGAAAAGATCGACACGAAGCCGATGTCGGAGAGTGTGAAAACGAAAGTGGCCAAAAGCCACACACTAGTGACAACCAGTGACAACAAGAGCGAACAAAAGTGCCAAGTGTGCAAAGCAGCAGACGAACTCTGGAAATGTGAGTGCTTCACGAGCAAAAGTGTGAGTGATAAATATGACGTTTTGAAACGGAGCGGTGTGTGCTTCAACTGCCTAGTTAAAGGCCATCGTACCAGTGCGTGTACCTCGTACCATTCTTGTCGTGAGTGTGGCAAGAAACACAACACCTTGCTGCACGTCGACGACACTGCGAAGAAAACCACTGCAAAGCCAACGGAAGCACCTGCAACATCGGAAGTTAAACCCAGTGAGAATCCGAATGCCGGCAACTGAACCGGTGCGACGACTACGTTGTGTGCAAGTGTTGGTGGTACGATGAAGCAAACTTTGCTTTCGACTGCCGTGGTGTTGGCCCACGGCTTGTGCAGCACTCCCTATCCTTGTCGAGTGCTCCTGGACTCCGCGTCGCAAATGAATCTTGTGACGGAGAGATTTGCGAATCTGCTCGCGCTGAAAATGGAGCCTACTGACTATATAGCGGATTGAACGGCAATAACACACGAATTCGCCATATGCTTCGCACCACTGTAAAGTCCTGCCACGGTGATTATGCTATCGACTTGGATTTGCTGGTGACCCCCCGAATCACTGGTGACTTGCCGGTGAAGTCCTTCGATGTTTCTGGCCTATCTCGAGTAAGCAAGAGCTAGCCGATCCGACATTCTACAAACGAGGACGCGTTGATATGCTGATCGGCGCCGAATACTTTTGGGACCTGCTGGAGAATGACCGATTCGAACCTGACCCGAATCTGCCAGTTTTGACGAACACCAAGCTTGGGTGGATCGCTGGAGGAGTGATCGCAAACGACGCGCCAGTCGTCGCGCGCACATTCTGCCAGACTGTTGACGACGAGCCGTTAATTGAGCTGCTGAAGAGCTTCTACAGTGTGGAGGCCTGCGACCAGATCCGTACACATCCTACGGCGGACGACGAACGATGCCTAGAGCATTTCTGACGCACACATCAGCGAACAGCTGAAGGGCGATGTGTAGTGCAACATCCCTTCAACGAACGAAAGTACGAGCTGGGTGAATCTCGTGAGATGGCGTTGAAGTGGTTCTTGCACCTGGGGCGAAAACTGGACAAGCAGTCGGAACTGAAGAATCAGTACTCTGAATTTATTCGGGAATATGAGCAGCTCGGCCACATGCGTGAAGTGCAGGAGGAATCGACCGAGGCACCGAGTTCGGTATTTTATTTACCGCACCACTGCGTACTGAGGCCAACAAGTACGACGACAAAATTGAGGGTCGTATTTGATGGGTCTGCGAAAACGTCCTCTGGCGTTTCCATAAACGACGTACTGCTGACTGGTCCAACCGTCCAGAACGACCTCGCCGCTATTCTGCTCCGATTTCGGGGATTCCAGTTCGTCTTCACGCTGGATATTCCCAAGATGTTTCGCCAGGTCGGCGTACATTCTGATGATACGAGGTACCAACGAATTTTCTGGCGGTACAATCGAAACGATCCGTTGACAGTTCGTGAACTGCTGACGGTTACGTATGGCTTGGGGCCATCATCCTTTCAAGCTACCATGGCATTCAAGCAGACCGCCACGGATTATGAACCAGAATTCCCAGAAGCCGCGAACGTAGTCGAAAAAGGTACGTACATGGACGACATCCTGACGGGTGCCGACACTCTAGCTGCACCTTGCCAACTCCAACGAGAAGTGACAGGATTGTTGGCAAAAGGTTGCTTCGATGCTCACAAATGGTGCGTAAATCACCCAGACATCCGTGAAGGTGTACCTGATGCTCTGCGGGGCAACTCTTTCGTGGTTACGGATGACAGCTCGAAAATGAGTGTGAAGACTTTGGGCGTGACGTGGAATCCAACCGAGGACTGGTTTTCTGTGTCCATCTCCGAAGACGATTTAGACGTTGTGACACGAAAAAAGCTTTTGAGCCAGCTTGCGAAAATCTTCGATCCACTGGGCTAATTCGGTCCGGTGATTACTACTGCGAAACTCATTCTGCGAGAGGTAGGCGAGCTGCAAATTGACTGGGACGATTCGGTTTTCGCTGACGTTGGCTCTAAGTAATTAAACAAATTACATCGAATTACATTTGGCGCTACATTCCAACACACGAAAATCCCGCCGATCTGATCTCGCGGGGAGAACAACCGAAAAGGCTTGTGGTGTCCAAGATGTGGTGGGATGGTCCGCCCATACTGAATCGCCCCGTCATCCCGACGATCGAGGAAGCAAAGATACCCGATGAAGAACTTTCTGAAATGCGGGCTGGTGTAACACTGGCTCTTGTGACTCCCCAGCGGTTGAAGATTTTCGACGAGGTAAGCAGTTTCTCTAAAGTCGTGCGTTGCATGGCCTACCTGACGCGCTTTGCAAGGTACATCGCGTCCAAGAAAACGAAAGTGGTGAAGGGTTCGCTCACTGCAGAAGAAATCACGAAGGCGACCCTCTTGGTAGTACGGTTGGTCCAATACGAGTCGTTCCAGCCCGAAATCCTTACTCTTCGTGACGGTGCGGATACGAAGCATCGACTGAATGGACTGAAAGCTTTTCTGGATCCCAGAGACGGTATTCGACGAGTGGGAGGCCGTATCAAGCGCACCTTCATTCCCTTCGATAGCCGTCGCCAAATGCTACTCCCAGCGAAGCATCCGATTACCGAAGCGCTAGTTCGCCATTTGCATCTGGCGACTTTGCATATCGGGCAGAAAGGTCTGCTCGCGCTTGTTCGCCAGCGATACTGGCCACTGAATGTGAAGGCTACAATACGTAAGGTAATTCGAAATTGTATTGCATGTTTTAAGGCCAACCCCCTGAAGACAACACAATTGATGGGCGACTTGCCGTCGTACCGGTTCGAACAGCTCCAGTGTTTTCTAATACCGGAGTGGACTACGCCGGTCCGTTTTGGATCAAGTCGTCATCTACAGCACGAAAACCGACGATCACCAAGGCCTACGTCAGCCTGTTTGTATGTACGCAGACACTGGCAATCCATATTGAATTGGTCTCAGACCTAACGACTGATGCGTTTCTCGCAGCGCTGAAACGTTTTACCAGCCGACGCGGGTACCCAAAATCGATGCGTTCCGACAATGCGACTAAATTTGTCGGGGCCAAATCAGAGCTTCACGAGTTATGGCAGCTGTTCCAGACTCAGTGTGCTACTAAGAAGATAACGAGCTTCTGCACCGAAAAGGGGATGGAGGAGTCTTTTATCCCAGCACGCAGCCCCCACTTCGGAGGCATTTGGGAGGCTGGCGTGAAGCAGGTAAAGCACCACCTAACTCGAATCGTAGGCGATCGCAAATTATCTTACGAAGAGTTATACACAACGTTGACGCAAATTGAGGCGATTCTTAATTCACGGCCTCTCGCACCGTGTTCTGACGATCCGAGCGACTACACCGCCATAACACCAGCGCACTTCTTGATTGGGCGTGAAATGCAAGCCATTGCTGAACCGTCCTACCTGGACCTGAAACAGAATACCCTCTCGAGATGGCAACTGGTGCAAGGCATGGTGCAACACTTTTGGAAGAGATGGACAGCGGAACGCCTGCCGGAGCTCCAGAATCGGCAGAAATTGTTGAAGACGAAGCAGATTGCTGAAGGCGCTTTCATGGACAAGAACCTCCCACGATGGCGTGACTCGCGTTGTTACGGTGAAGCTTCCGAACGGAGGAGAATTCAAAAGGGCAGTTACTGAAATCTGCATGCTGCCATTGGATGAAGATAAAGTTTGAAATAGGTATTTCAACCCGGGGATGATGTTCGACTACTTGAGCACCCCCACGTAATAGACACCCCTAGCACCCTCTGTGCCGAAAAACTAACTCTACACTTGCTTTGTATCTCTCCCACCAAACATGAAAATACACGTTCTTTTTCATCAGTTGAGTGAAACGGTCGCGTTTGATTTTTTATTCCAAAAACCGAAACTTGAAATATAGACCGATAGTACAGTCCACTACTTTCCGAAGGATCAGTCTCATACCAGGTATTCAGCCTTGTAAATTTCACCATTGAGGATGCCTGTTGTGACGAATATTTTGCGTTCCATAGGTGCAAATTGCCAAATAAGGTATTTCGACATTTTCTTGTTTTGGAAAAGATCATCCACTTTTAATTTATCTTTTCCGGTTTAAAACACCTGTCCTGGCATTTGTTGGAGGTAAGCTTTGACGTATGTTCCGACATCCACCACACAGAAACTGTATTTGGTCGACATCTCCGTGTAGAGATTCCTAGCACGGGACTTGGCAACAGTTTGCTGCCGTTCATCGCGGTTTGGGATGTTTAGTACCTTGTATGCATGTAATCCAGCTCTCGCCTTGACCTTCTACAGGGTGCGGCAGAAAATAATGCGAAAATTTGTTCTATTTCTTTCAAATCCCATTTTCAACTAATTCAAGCAATAATATCAACATTTTCGAGTGCAGTTATCTTTATAAAGTCCTTTTAAACAAATTTATTCAATGTGTCCTCCATTTTTATTAATAACATCCTCGAGCCGACGCCGGAAGCCAGAGCATGCCTTTCGGACGTAGTCCTCCGACATTGACTACCATGTGCGTGTTATGGTTGACTTCAGGGTTTTCACACTAGGGTGTGATGTTTTGCAGGCTCGTGCTTCAACATATGCCCAAATCGAATAATCCAACGGATTAAGTTCTGGATTGCTAGGGGGCCACAAATCCTTCGGCCAAAACTTCATGTTATCGTTCAACCATTGTTGGGTTCGATTGAACGTGTGACACGGCGCTCCATCCTGCTGTAGGACAACGTTTTGGTCCTCGGAGAAGTTGGCTTTCACCCAGGGAAGCACTTGGTCCTTTAAAATACCGATATACAATTCGGTATTGGTTTTAACTCCAGCATCAATGAAAACAGGCGGCATTTTCAAACCGTTGGACGTCACCAAGCAGAGTAAAAAAAATAACTGATCCATAAAATAAAATGCAACCTACTTATGAAGTCCATGAATTTAAAGAATAAACGAGTATATTTTGGTCTTCGTGCGTCTTATAATTCGTTCGAGTAGCGCAGAGTAGTGGTGAACGGAAGGCAACGAAGGACAGTTGCTTCTTCCATTGCCTTTTTCTTGCTAGCACACGCGATGGAATGGATTCATTTTTTACTTGCTCTTTCCTTCTTACTGAGATGTGAGTTAATGTATTAGTGTGCGTCCTGGTGCGTCGTTAAACGTCAAGAAAAACTCAATGAATGCGCAGTAGTAGTTGGCTCATTTGTTTTGTCTTCTTTTACAACTGAACTGGCCATTCACGCGTCGAGTCGCGAATCAATCAACCGACCAATTTGTTGCTTCCACATTTAAAATTTTGCTGAGATTTTGGTTTAACGCTGCAAACTAAATATTGTCAACTTGAATCGGTAAAGTATTCAATAAATTTAAAATAGTTACAGAAAAGAACAAGATTATGTTGTACTTTATAGACGGCCTCACCACGGAAAAGAAACGCAAGTATTCCGAGGATTATATGAAATTCGGTTTCACAACTATAATCGTTAATGGCGTCGATAAGCCACAGTGCGTGCTTTGTGGCGTTGTTTTGAGTGTTGAATCAATGAAGCCATCAAAATTGAAACGGCATTTGGATACCAAGCATGCCGAGCATAGTACTAAGGATGTGGACTTTTTTCGGCGTCATGAAGCTGGCTTGAAACGGCAGAGATTCGATGCCACTGGCACTGGCAGCATTCATCAACAAAACACAGCAGTAGTGCAGGCGTCATATGAGACAGCACTGGAAATCGCTGAAAACACAACATCTCATACGAAAATGGTGAATTTGGTTTTTGGGGAAGCAAGTGAAAAGAAAATGCGGCAAGTGTCATTATCAAACAACACTGTGCAAAGCCGAATTGCACATATGTCCGAAGACGTGAAAGAGCAAGTTCTGGAAGAAATAAAACAATCTCCTTTATTTGCAATTCAAATCGATGAATCCACGGACGTCAGTTCCTGTGCGCAGCTGTTGGTGTTTGTGAAGTACGTATGCTCTGCTGGCGATTTAAAGGAGGAGTTTCTTTTCTGTTGTGACTTGGAAACTACTACCAAAAGTGATGATATCATGGCTAAAATCAAGGCGTTTTATTAATCCGTTGACTTGCAGTGGAAAACAAATTGTGGGGTTTGCATCGATGGAGTTCCTGCAATGTTTGGCAAGAAATCTGGATTTCAGAAGAAGGTCAAGGAGCTTGCCCCACGTGCCGCAGGTGTCCATTGCATGATCCATCGATATGCTCTTGCTAGCAAGACGTTGCCGGAAGGGTTATTGAAAGTACTGGAATTGATCATAAAGATTGTTATCTATGTTAAGTCTGGAGCCCTGAATACACGTTTATTCAAGGAACTCTGCAGGGAAATGAACTCAAATCATGAGGTTCTTCTTTTCTACACTTCCGTACGCTGGTTGTCGAAGGGTAATGTACTCAACCGTGTTTTCGAGTTGAAGGATGAGATCCAAACGTTTTTGAAAGCTCAAGGGAAAAAGGTGAAGGATGAGATCCAAACGTTTTTGAAAGCTCAAGGGAAAAATGATTTCCTTGCACATTTTAATGAAGGAGACTTTCAGAAGCGTCTCGCTTACTTAGCTGATGTTTTTGAGCATCTGAATTTGCTGAATTTGAAACTTCAGGGCAAACAATCCAATCTTGTTCACTTCCAAGATCATCTTCATGCATTCGCGGAAAAACTAAAAAATTGGCGCCAAAAAGTTAAGATGGGAAATGTTGCCATGTTTGATCGTCTGTGCAATATGACCGATAAAGGAGCAAGCGAGCTGACTTCGGCTCTCCAAGCAAAAATTATTGCACATTTGGATTCACTGGAGCAGCAATTTGAGAAGTATTTCCCCGAGTTGAAGCAAGAAGTAGCTGCTTTAGTACGCAACCCGTTTTCATCTTCATTGGATGTGGCTAGCCTTCCAGATGAGATACAGGATGAATACTTGGACCTGAAAAACGATTCTTCGTCTTGCGATTTGTTCCACGAAAAGGAACTGAGCCAGTTCTGGTGTGCTATGTATGGCTCGTACCCCAAAATTTCCATGGAGGCATTGAAGATCCTAATCCCATTCGTGTCAACATACCTTTGTGAAAGCGGATTTTCAACTCTACTTCAAATCAAAACGAAGACAAGAAACAGACTGAACGTTGAAGATGACATGAGATTGGCGTTGTCTCAAACATAGCCCCGAATTTCAAATCTAGTGTCCCAAATCTAGGCGCAGCAATCACACTGAGAGTGTTTTTCCCTGGTTATAACATAAAATGTCGTAATGTATCAAAAAGATCGTAAATTGATGTATTTCTTTATTTTTTATCGCAACATAATCACATTAGTTTCCCAAGGGGGTCGCGGGGCCATTACTGATTCAAAAAGAGGGTCGCGAGCCCAAAAAGGGGGTCGCGAGCCCAAAAAGGTTGGGAACCACTGGTCTATGTTCTCTGTGCAATTACACTAGTTCTGTTCAGTAACGGAGTAGCAACTACGAAACGCACGGTGTTTAAAAAAAATAGCGGGAAGGGCTGTTGAGCATTCGCTTTAAAACCTACTGTTTGCAAATTACGTGGGCGGTTCCAGAAAACAAGTCGGACAATCATCCACACCCGCCAGCAATCATCTGCATACTGATCACCCTTCGTTGTCCTCAAACCGTCAACGTAGTTTTAGGACAGACCGTTACTTTTACATGTACCTAATCATCATTTTTATCTCCTCTATAGTTTGCAGAGAGTCGTTCTACATCCTATCGGCGTACATGAACCATCTGTCCAGCCATGGAGTGGCTATCATCAGCTGCCAAGTTTGCAATATGGGCATTGACAAAAAATGCATGGCCCGGCATCTGCTGTTACATTCGATTGGATTGTACGAGTGCGTCTATTGTTTGTTTGGTGCCAACACGAAATCTACTATGGCACTTCACGTGAGCAATGCACATTGCTCTAAACCACTGTACTGTTGTGTCCGTTATAACAAAAAGGTGCGTTGTTCGAGGTTTTGTTCTAGCTAGGAAAAATATAATTCCCTTTTTGCATTTCAGAGACCAGACGGAGTGGACTACCCGCCGAATAAGATCGAGTCAATGGAGCTGAAAACAATGAGTTGCACGGTATCTCCTGATCTTTTCAAAAGGTGCAACTATACTCCTGAACAGTTAAATTTCAAACCAATAAGCTTGCAAATCAATCAATCTATGGAATATGGGGACCACAGTCCTATGTTAAACAAGATCATGTCGAATGCAGTTGTATCTGCTGTTTCCGCAGGGCCAAATTCATCTTCAGAGTCTGGTCCGGCTTCGAATATACAGATTCAAATTACCGATGAAGCGGGTCGTCCATTGATCATATCCATCCCAGTTCAGAATGCTAAACCACCTACTCCTTCAGGATCTGCTCAACCTACGAGCGTAATGGGACTATGTGCCCCTGCTCCACCTCCAATTCAAATGCCAATGATCAGTTCTGTACAGGGTGGTGTCCAAAGTTTTGCTTCCCCACTTCCGGTGATAAGCAGTGTTCAAGGTATGGTACCGTTACCGCCACTGACAGCCATTCAGCGGAATGATGGACTTCCTGTCATTAGTTGCGTTCAGAGTGTGGCTCAACTTCCACCGGAATCATCTTCGATAATTCCACCAGCCAACACTGTTGTGCCAAAACCCCCAACGCTGACAGCCTTAACTTCCGGAGGTATAATAACGTTGCCCAACATTCCCGGTATTACAATCACCGCCAAGCCAATCACAACATCCGCCATGAGTTCGACTCCGATTATCACAAACGTACAATCACTTCCATCGATTCAACAGACATCAGCAACCCAAGGGCCTCTTCCAATGGCGACGACGAGAACAAATCCACCACAAGAACCCGTGAGTAGCAGTTCCGTTAGCTCTACCGAACCCAAAGGTGATATGTACAAAACTACGGTAGCTGAAGCGGATACGCAATCGAGCAACAGCAATGGAGCCGGTATGGAATCTGACGAAGACTCTCGTGCAGATTCGAGTAAGTCCGGAACGCCTGTTCCGTCTCCATCTCCCCAGCCGGGTTGTTCCAAGGAGACTACGCTACTTAAGAAGTTTTCCAGCACGACTCAGATACGCATTGATTTTCTATTCAAGGGAAGTATTGACAAGTTTGACCGGTTGGAGAAGAAAGTTAGCCAAATGATTGAGCACACGGGCTTTTGCGGCATGACTTTGAATGTCTGCGGGGTCGACGGATGTCACAGCAAGTTTACGGATCCGGTAAAACTGAATCTGCATTTGCTCAAGTTTCATAATTTATCGAATTACAACTGTTACCACTGTTCGGATCGATTCAAAACTGCGCACGAATTGATCACCCATGTAAAGACTCATGGACGGCATCGTTATTTGTGTTTCTTGTGCGACCGGAAGAGCCACTTTCTGAAGATGATGATTCTACACGTTCAGCATGATCACAACAGTACCGATGTCATCTTGACTTATCTGCACCCTAAAAAGCGGGACATTCATAATGACTTGGTGGTCATTTGTCCGCAGAATGTGACTGCTGGGCAGTTGCAGGATTATGTGAACAATATTCTAAAGGAGGAAGGTATTAGCGATAAAAAGCGGTTCGCTCCAAGCGAAATCGATCAGCTTCCCGTGGAGGAGATTTTCACCGAGGACTTGTTCTGTGCCAGCTGTGATTATACGACAAAAATTAGGAAAAATCTCAAACGTCATTTGGAAAAACATAACGAAACGTCTGCTGTGAGCATATCTACTCTACCAGAATTGGAATGTATGCCACCAGATGTATCTGAAGAACCTGAAATTCTCTATGCGTCTAATGAAGAGGCTTCCAGTGCAAGCATTCCTCAGAAGGTTGATCCTATCAAGCTGTATCAGTGCGGCATATGCAAATTTGATTGCCCTCCAGTTTTTTCCGACCTGCGAACTCATGTTTACCGAACACATCGTAACGAGAAGAAGTACACATGTCCGCACTGTAATGCTGTTCTCAACGATGGCTTCATTTGTATGGACAAAATTGCAAACCATTTGAGACTACATGGAGCTAACCTGTACAAGTGCAACTACCAAGAATGTGACTATCTTCGTGAGGAAAAGATCCTTATTCTGGCCCACATCAAGCATAGCCATTGCAACTCGGGATCTGTTCTAGTGTTGCGAGAAGCACACTACACCGCAGACCCGGAATGGCAGTGCGATCTTTGTGAGGTGATTCGTCCATCCAGAGCCGAGATGGTGCAGCACATGACGAAAGATCACAAGCTAACCAACAATCAGTACAAATGCTCATATTGCGCCTATAAATCGTCCGATAATAATTCCTTCAAAGCTCACTTTGCAAGACATCATCCAAAAAGCGAGATGCTTATTATTTCTTTGTTCCATGAATTGCCGCCCAAGAAAATTCCAGTCGTTCAATCGGAATCAATTAAAAAAGAACGATCGAGCGAAGGTAGAAAATTCAGCTGTGGAATTGAGACATGTTCCTTCGTATCTGCGAATTCCGGAGATACTAAGAAGCATTTTCTCGAACAACATCCAGATCAAACTTTGGTTGTATTCGACGATTCGGCTATAGAAAAGGAAAAACGAAAGCGATTCGACTATTTCGTGAAGTATGTCTGCAACTACTGTCAGGTGCAGTGTGACTTGATGGACGACATGGTAGAACATTGGAGCAAATTGCACAAGGAGGACAGTGGTGGCAAGCCCCTAATGTACAAATTATTCAAACTCGTCCGTTGCTTCTACTGTGACAAACTGTCGACGTACTATGATATCAAAACACACGCCATGGTCAATCACCCCGGTCAGATCTTTGCGTGTGTGGATCATCAGAACGCATTTAAGTGTGGTGAGTGTCCCTATGTTGTGACTGGAGAAAAAATCGATTTGCTGAAACATTTCAAGGTGTATCACAGTGCTAGCAAAAATGAAGACCCTTGCGACTACATGGACGACGAATTCCTTCATAGAATGCTGGAGCAGAACAACAGTCTTTACACGTGCAACCACTGTAATTTGACATTCGAGAGTCGCTATGAGTACGAAAATCATATTGACGTATGCGTTTATGCCGGCGAACCGAGCAGTTTCTCCTTGACACCGAAATCCGTTCGAATTCGACACATTTGTAGCTGTTGTACTGAGGTGTTCAGTAATGAATATAGCATCGCCAAACACATGCGAACGCATCTTGCTCAGTACAACTGCCGCTACTGCAAACGGGAATTCAAGCAGCTTAAACTCCTAAATCAACATCAGATTCTTCTGCACAGCGCTCACGACAAAGATTTCCTGTTGAAGGATCTCAGTCAATTCAGGAGCCAGTTCCTTAAAATCAAAATGTTATTCCCGAATGGACTGGTACTAAGCAAGGTTGACGCACATCGTACTGTTTGCGGTTCTGTTGAAGACATCATCAACTATGCCCGTACTGTCAACGATGAAGAGATGTCCGAACTCTTGTACAGTCGAGCTATTGAGATGCCACTTATCTATGAAAATGAAACTGGAGACACCGTCCATACAATTTGCAAGGATTTCCTGGATTCTCGTCCCACCATGACCTTGGAGTTGGATCAACTCTCACACGAGCAATTGGAGGAAATATGCGAACAAGTTTATCTCCTCGCTAAAGCAACATCGGGCAGCAGTAGCAGTTCCAACTCCTCCCGTGCTTTGAAAAGGCGAAGTCGGCCGAGAAAAAAGATAACAGCCACTCCCAGCAACACGGACGATGATGACGATGATGATGATTGGAAGCCAGATCGGAAGCGGCCCTGTTCAAAAACCACCTTGCATAAACTGCCTGCCATAAAAAAAGAAAAGCAAATTGATTCGGATTTTTCGGCTTCTGACGACGAATTGTTGATAAACTTGAAGAAGGAATGTGCCGAGTAAGCTGTGAAACATTTTATTTATTTTAAGAAACAATGGCATCACATCTTTGCATTTAAAAACTGCGAATAAAATCAAACAAGTATTACCATTGAAGTTATTTATTATTAGTTTTTTTTTCGAACACCCTGTGATTACCTAAATAGAGTACAACTTTAATTCTTCGTAGGAATGGAACATCTAGAGGTAATTTGTTTCCCCATCGATGACGCACTTGTATTTTCTACAGCATTCCGGGTAAGACTGGCTTAGGTCCTGTTCGATTTCCACGCAGTCTGGACTTGAAACATGCACCGAACCACATCTGAAATCGAAAAGAAAGTCACATAAAAAAAACATTAAATTCAAAATAAATAAAAATCAATTACAATGAAAAGAACGTAATTTTAACGTGAACCGGTGGTTAAAGGTTTTATTTTGCTTTGTTGAGGAACGAGAATCGCTTTAGAATCCTATGTCATATATCACCTTCTCGCAATTTTAGAAGCTCTAATCTCAGCAAAAAAAAAAAAACAACAAGCAACCGCGATCTACTCAGATTATCTTTGTTGCGATACAGTTAGCTTAAGGTTGAAGACTGTAATTATTTTTCGAAATCAATGATTGCATTGTCCATGTATTGGTAAATATATTTGAACATATGTGTAAGAAACTGAAAATCAAAATCTAGTCTGAATCTTACCACTACACGTGTATCCGTATTTGAGACGTGTGTTTTCGTTGGAAGTATGTATTGAAATTTCCTGCAATATATTTATTTTTAATAACTCACGAGGTGAAATTGCTTGTGTATCTCACAATTGTCTCATTTCTTGTCTCATGTGACATGTTGTTTTCGTGGGTAGTGATTTAAGAAATAAATTACTCACGAACATGACATTTAATGATATGATTTAAATACAGCGAGGCGATCAATGATCGTGTGATGGTAATGAGCTACCAGATGACTGAAGGAACTCCGAGATAAGTGGTATTCACAAATAGCAGAATCAAAGGCCTGATATTTATTAAGATTTATTGCTTTGAGAACCTTAAGGTTGAGCTGAACTGAATTCCCTGACAGATGATGCGGGTCATTTAACCCATTTGGCATAAAAGTCATATGGCGTAACGGAAATTGGGCATAACTAACATTTCGCAGAATTAATACTTGTTCAAAAAGCTAGTGTTAAAAAACGATATTTTTAACTGGGAAATAACTTATAATATAACTACAACTAGAGAATGAGAAGAAATATTCCCTGGGCTCTGGCAAAACCTTGAGGTAGTTTAACTTCAACTACCAGGACCCAGGGCTGGTCTGGTTCTTGACCATTTTGGAAAGAAGCACACTAGTGTTGCCAGATCAGTGGTAATGCAGCCCAAAATGCTTCTGAAAATCCGCCAGTATTTCCTATCGACAAACATTATAATACTGAGATAGTGATCGATGGTTAAGTACAGGATTTGCGAATAGTTGGAATGTTGCACTTGATCATATAAACGCAGTTGAAAAACCTGCATAGTTTATTATCACAACCTAGCGCACTTTTGGAAAGCATTATCACATAGGGGAACCTGTTCCATTATTCATCTCATGATCCATTATTCATAATATTCGGAATTATAGGAGTTTGATGTATGAATTCCAAAAAAAAAAAAAAAAAAAAAAAAAACCTTCTAAAAAAAACCCAACTCAATTCCCCTTTTCTTACTTCATTCTAGATAGAGTAACGGGATGTAATGTCAGCCTAGCTCCTTCATTCGGCCTATGTACCAAAAATGTCATTAATTCGCCGATAATCAACAAAATTATATTCCTATCAGGATGACCGATTTATTTCAAAGCAGTTGATACATTATTAATCAATTAATAGTTGCTCACTTCCGCGTAATTTTCGATTTCCTCAACTTTTTAGACAATATGACTTTACTGGTTAAGCTGAACAGATTATCTACACGATCTTCGAATGATCTTAATTTGCAAAAATTGAACCTATAAACCGAATAATACAGCCAAGATGTACAGAAAATAGTCACACGTTATAAACTAACAGGTCACATAAGTAAAATAAAAACGATTTAACAAGAAAACCATAGACCCAATGTTAGGAACATATTTTTTTCCACGTTCCCAACTATGGCCTGTTATAAGGAAAGCGTAGTAATAATGTTGTTATTGGTAAAATTTACAATAAAAATGTCTGAGTTTCGATTGAAAGTTTTCCATATGGGTCATCTTAACACAAACTAAAGGAACAAAATCTGTGTAGGGTGAATTATAATGTTTTGATTATCAAATGATCGCTAAATCATATGTGAAAATCACTTAAGTGTTTCTTAGCAGTTTTAGTATAGTTTGATTTATGAAATTGGTTGTTGGGTAGAGCGAATACAGTTGGAAACGCATTGAATCAGGAAATCAGAAAAAAATCGTACGAAGACAACATTTAATAACAAATCTGTCGAATGGGACGAACTTGCATCCACGAATAGACCCAATTTGGCGCTTATAGACCGACATTACATCCATATCCCTCGAAAGTTTCTGACTTTATAAAATGAGTTGTGTAACTTTTCGTGATACATACTACCAAATGGCATATTGAACATATCTAAGCAAGTGTATAACTAGTTAAATATCGCATCCAGCTCAAATACTTTACGAGTTATAGTAAAAAATGTAATCGATTGTTGCATATTAGGCTGAGTCAAGGGACACATACCCTATTAAAAAAAAAAAAAACCCTATAAAGCCCCCCCCCCCCACCCCCCCCACAAAAAACCTAAAATCAAAAAAAAACAAACACCCCCCCCCCCACAAAAAAAAAAAACCCTCTCTCTCCACACAACACCCCCCACAACAAAACCCACCACACACAAAAAAAAAAAAAAAAAAAAAAAAAAAAATATTATCCCCCTCACCACAACAAAAAAAAGCCTCACAATAACATTAGTATCGACATAACTCATCCATTATCCAGCTTTCATATTTTCTCTCGGCTATACAGCATTAATATCACCATGGTTACTTGGTATGTATTTCTTGAAGTAAAACTAAGCAACCGGTCTGTACAGTTGCGTGGAATTAGTGTCATTCGTTTTGAAACACAACCTATAACTGAAGCAAGATGGAAGTTATTCTACAACAACGGTTCGGCGCTAGTGAAAATCATCCCAGGATATGGACACTGTCTGTTTTCGGCAATCATACATCAACTCTACCATATGGACATCCAGAGTGAAGAACACTACAGGATGATTTTGGGAAACTAGACACCTGATAGTTCAACACATAAAGAGAATTCTATGGTCGTTTCACAATATCTGGATAATCACTGTCAACGAGCCGGGTGTAATAGTTATCGGAAACACGGATGAAGAAAAAATACAGAATTTTCTTCAAAACCTGGAAACCAAAACTGAATGAGGAGGTGCAGAAACAATCGTTGCAGCATCAAAATTGTTGCAGAAACGCATAGATATCTTCTGCGAAGGCGGTAATGTCCTACAGTTCAACGAAGAGGCAACTATCAATGGAGTTCTGAGGATTGCCTATCGGCTCTCAGCACATACAAGAAGCAGCAATCATCGCAACCATTATGACAGTATTGTGCAAAAAATGAACACAAGTAATTTGCCTGCAGCTTCAAATTTGAATTCGAATCGTAGTTTCAACGCTCGGCACATGGCAGACTAACCCCAGAATTGACGCCTCGCAAATAAGTTTTCTTCTGACATGATCACAAATGGATCAAATGTATCAGTTGAACAGGATAACTTTAAATTCGCAAGTTGGATGCACAGCAAGTGAAAAGAGAAAGGCAGTGGATGACGCTTTGGCAAAGCAGAACATCCAAATAGCAGCCATTCAAGAAACAAGAATGCCAGGCTGTACTATGGTGACCGATAATTATGTTTGGTACAACGTAAATAACGATGACACTATCAGGCAGCGTGAAGGAGGAGGAACGGCTATCGTCGTGTACAAAGAACTACACGAAAACAACATGTTCAGGAAAATTAGTCACAACACAGCATCGTATATGTGCAAAGTCCTTGGCCAAACAATACTTTTCATCGCAACATATGTGAGAGCAGTATCCACCGAGACAAATGGAGAATTTGCTACTTTAATTGCGGAGCAAAACAGTAATACTTACTTTTATTTATAATTTTGTTGTATTTTCGCAAAAATCATATAATTTATTATCGACTTGAACAACACTAACTTGTCTTGTTTAACATATATATAATTACAGGCAATTTTAGGGGATTTCAACGCACATATTGGAATCAAAAGTTCAACAGACAATGACAAGAAATTCATCGGCACAAATCTTTTGCATCAATATTGCAACACAAATGGTCTGGAACTAAACTACCTTATACACTGCCTAAAGCCTAAAAATTACCTAACATTCTCAAAATATCCGTCGGTACAAGTGACCTGGTTCAACAGGAGAAGCGAATCACAAATTGATCACATTCTCATGTCTGTCATGAAATGCTTCTAACACCCAGAAGTTAAAGCATCCATTCACCCTGGCAGATTAAGCGATCACAAAATGATTGTTGGTATATTAAAAACCAGTAACATAAAAAACGCCAATTCAATCAATGTGGTGGTACAAACTGCTAAGTCCGGTAAGCGTCTTAAACTTGACATTGAAGCACTTATAACAAATGAAGTAACACGGGGAAAATATCAGCGACAGCTAGATGTAAACATCCATTGCTGCAACTTGATGAACCAGACTAATCCAGACTGTTGTGACCTTACCGTGGACGTTCCAACCGTGATTACGTCTCGTTTGTAGATTCAGGACTTCTTGCTCAGTCGCGCCCCGACTTCACCTTTTTACCTAAGCACAACGACGACGATAGCAATACTAAACAACGCACGGCGACAACCAGATCAATCGAGGGTGGTATTCAACGCTAGTCCTCCAGATGAACACACAAAACAACCGCTTGATTAAAGTACACTTTATTAAGTTACTAGCACCCTTTATGTATTCACAACCAAAAAACTACTACACTAAGTTTATTGAACCGCTCTTCTCGTTGCAAGGGTCAGACTTAAAGTAAAGATTACAAATATGGTTTTCTTATATAACTAGTTCAAAAACATAACGGACATTAAATCTAAAAGAGACACATATATATATAGCCCTCACTGTAGGTGACCGCTCACATCTCGCGTCTAACCTTTCTAACAGTTAATTTTTCTCTATCTCTTTTTCCTCCGATTCCTTTTGACCTGTCAACACAGACGAAAAATGGAAGGATCTATCGAGCGCTATTATGAATGCAGCAATCGCCACCCTGCCGAGGCCCTCATCACCAATGACTCCTAGAAGAGCACAGGCATCCAAAATTTATGTTGACTGTCATCAGAAGCTGCTTAGAGACGGACACAATAACGTGTTGAATATACAGTGCAACAAAGCAAGAAAAGAAAAACAGAATGCATTCGAACAACACTTCGAAGAGAAAGTTCAACAATTCATCAATGATACAGTAAACAATAATGGACTGGACAAAATGATCAAAATATTTCGCTTTATCAAAGCACATCGAAGACAAACTAACAAAGGACGACAAAAAATCATTCATGTACGAGAGTGGGACAGAAAGATGAGAGAACAATCATCGGGGACTGATACGGAGTTGATACAGGAAATGGAAAATCGTTCTCCCGAACCAGACCCTACCAGGATGAAAATAGTAAAAATTCTGACCAGTATCAAAAATAATTCAGCCCCGGGACTAGATGGGATAGCAGGCGAGCTGCTAAAACACGGTTCCGAAGAAATGTTGGACATCCTAGTAGACTTGATGGTAACAATCTTTCGAACTAATAATGTTCCTACTAACTGGATGAATACGTTACAGATTCCTATACCAAAAATCAAAAACGCACAATCAGTCAATGATTATCGTTATACCACGCTGTGTTCAATTGCGTATAAAGTATATGCAAAGATACTACTAGATAGACTTGTTCAACAGCTCCCGTCACTACCGCAATATCAAATGGCATTTCAGCAAAAGCGTAGCGCTAGCGATCTTATTTTCGTTCTACGAAGAATTTTGGACGAAAGATGGTGAAATGGGAAACCCACAATATTGGTTTCTTTAGATCTTCGACAGGCGTTTGACAAAATCGACTCTTCAAAGTTTCCTATAAGCCTAAAATCAATAAATGTTTCGGACGCACTCATCAATCGTATCATAAAAGCTTGCATTACAGAAAGAACTTTCATACAGTGGTTCGGCAACAGAACCCCCTCTATCAATAAGAACCGAGGAATTAAACAGGGGTGTCCTATCAGTCCGATCCTATTTATTTTAATGCTTCACCACGTTTTATCTACATTGAATAAATTAATACCAGAACTGAATGTAGACAATGTCGGACCAATAATACTTCCATTCATCCTTGCATATGCTGACGATCTATTATTTTTATGCGAAACAGTCGAAGATGTAGAAAGAATCATTGATCTTCTGGAACCACTTCTTGCATCAATAGGCTTGGAAATCAATCACTCGAAATCTAAAGTATTGTTTATAATCCCACAACAAGCAAACAATTTCAGTCGGGATCAACAACAGCAGTTCGGTAAATACAAGCTAACGGTTACTTCTCAAATTAAACACCTTGGAGTCTACATAACCAGCAGTCTCTCGAGGAAGAATACTACGGCCGACCGTATTAGAAAGGCATACAAGGCATTTTATTGTCTAAGCAACTTCCTCAGAAGTCATCCTCTAAAATGGAACACAACAAGAAAACTCTACCACTCGCTCATAACTCCAGTTGTAACGTACAGTATGGAAGTAGCAACGCTATTAAAAGGAAACCGAAACTCACTACGGCGAATGGAAAATACCATTCTCGACGTCTTTAAGTCTCTCAGCATTCAAGATGGTCCAGAAATATTGATCGTTCCAACCAACCCGAAGGTGACAATACAATGAATAAACAGGATCAAATTTCCCAAGCTATAGCAGTACAAGAACTTGGAGGACACATAATCAATAACAAAATTCGAATCGCCAGGCTGAACTTCATGGGACATGTATTTCGGAGTCCTCGTAACGAAATCAAACACAAAGCTCTCAACTACAGAATCCCGGAGAAAATTGGAAGAACGTGTTGCACTTGGAAGACTAGCGCCAAGGAAGATGTAGAACGTACTGGATATTCTATGGATTATTGGTATGATATTGCTAATGATAGGATAAAATTCAAGGAAGCAACCAAACGTCTGTACTAGGAAATGGTGGAATCAGATTACGAAGACGATGACGACTTTCTAGAAACGGACAGCGACAATGATTTTCGATTGTCGGAGTTCGAAGGCTTTAGTGATGGAGAAGACGGTTTTCAAGGATTCGATATGAATTAATACATTAGAAACTTTCATTTCATTTCGATTATCAATCATGGTAATAAACAATAGGCTTAAAAATAACCGGATATGACAGTAGGGTCTGAAAAAAAAAGAAAATTTGTAACAATTATACACTATTTTAAACACATATAACATTTCATATTGTATTTCTTTCTTTTTATATTTCTTTTTACGCCCTCATGTATTAATTGATCGCGAGGAACCAATCCACGGAACGAGAACAATTTAATGCTAAACAGCTTTTAAGGTGCGCATCGGCAATGGACGATTTACCTTGTCATCAAAAAGAAGTTTTCCTGAAGAACTCAAAAAAAATTTCAAGACAAACTCGCGAAACAAGAAGCAAAATCTCGACTTGAAACGAGAGAGCAACCTCTGAATTATAGCAATATCAAGCAAAACAGGTATTTTGGAAGATATCGTTGACAATCAATCACAAGGTAATAGATTATATTTGCAATTGACTGATGTATACTCTTTTCCCTACAGCCTTACCAACAATTATCCCCCCCTCCCCAATCCTGTGGGTAGTGATGCAATATCATTGTACACTTCTAGTGTGCACTAATAGCAACAATCATTGTGCAACTAGTGATTTGAAATTGGTTCACTGTTGTAGAACCTCTAGTTCCGAAGTACACCTTGCCATCTGCACCTTACCATGCACTCTTGCGCTTTTCAGTACCTTCTGGTACAAGTATCTTTGTCTTTGTTTTGATTCGCTATGTTATTTTGACAGAATATTTGAGAGTGTATTGGTGTGAGTTGCGGTCTTAGGGGCGAATCATTAAGCTTGGGACCGAGCTTCTCAAGTAACCATAAGCATTATATCATAACACTAATTCGACTGACTATCAGCAACAGTAATGCCATATTACATTTTTTCAACAACTCCCATGCTATGTAGTATTACGTTTACATTAAAACTGTGATGATGCATTACTATATATCTAATACAACTTAACATTAAATACGCATTCAATGATGCATTATTGCATTATCTCAATAAATGCTTCATTGCTAGTTAAAAAGTAGCATTGGTGCTGTATCATCTGGATGCCATTTTCTAACTTGACTTTGGAAATGAAAAACAAATGAGCTGGCTGGCCTCTCAGATCCAGAATTTTCATCTACATTCTTCTAAACTTTGGAATTTGCAGCAGCAGGTTTGGTTCTTGAAATTTCTGAAAAAAAATATGGCTACATTATAGAGAGCCACGGGCTTATTTTTTATTTTTTTATTTTTGTTGATTTTCAGAAGGCTGAGCGAGGAATCTTCATTCTAATATCGTTTTCTTTTGTTATCCAGTTTAAACCTGGTCCGCGTATCAAAATTGTGTCGGCTTGTTGTGTAATGAACGTCGGTGTGTGTGTATGCTCTCATTTGTAGCTCGTATCGGGTTGAGGTTTGCACTGATAAAAAGTTCGGGTATCCCTGTCTCTACGACGTGTTTAGCAAGAATAATCTAAAAATAGCTGCATGATACATGTTTTTCTAGAACGACAAAGAGAACAGAGAGTATGCTTCCTTAATATAATGCAGTTGCCCTTTGTAATTCTATTGCTCTCTTAGCTCAGAGCGTTAACGCAACCGGCACTCAGCGTTCAGACGTGAGAAATGTTTGTTCGAATCCCGCTGGAAGGTGAAACACATTTGTTTATATAATAAAATATATCCCATAAATGTTACGTGAAGATGCCATATAATATAGTATGAAATAACATCCTCTAATAAAAAATAACAATGAAAAGATCTTAACTAAATTAGAAATTTGAAACATTTTCGATGTTTTTGTTTTCAAAATATCCCATGCTCTATGTATGCTTTCAAAAATGCAAAGAAAAATTTCAGTAGAAGCAGTAATTCAACTGCTGAAAAAGTAACTATGCCCTAAATATACATGTTTTATGGTTTCAATAAAGCATGTGCGGTAGCTTTAATTTGACAGGAGTGGGGCCCTTTTCGACTTTAATTCTACTTTCATGGCGCATGTACATTAAACTGCTTTATACCATAAACATATATCGTAATATAATGCAAAATTGATGTATCTTTATAGAGCTTCATGGTTACTTGGGTAGTGAGCGAGTTGTTTGTTTACTATTCTTGCTTTACTCCATTCATCCTTGATCCGCCAATTTCGTTCGTTACGATAGATGATGCTTGGGACTACCCAGTAAACCAGTTTATACGTATACCCTAAAATGCAAGCGCGATATACATGTATATATCCCCTGTGGTTAAATCGTATACAATGCCATAAAACTCCTTGTACGTGTAAAAGTGGAGGTGATATCAATGCATTGAATGAAATTTAGATATCGACAACGATGTAAAATCAAATTCGTTACGAGTCCAAAGTTTTTAATGTGCATTGTTACGATGCTTTTCATTAAACTCTACGACTTTATGACCATACATTTGCCACTAAACAAAAGTATGAGTACAAGTTATTTTATTATAAACACGATAGTAATAGGATGGATATACGACCAATGTCATGCTTATATACCGATTTGGATTGGTATTTTATACGACTTGATCTAAACATTTCACAAAAATGAAAAACAAGGCCACAGGTCTTGCATCCTTATTGAAATATAGTGAAGCAGCCAAATTCTTGTTCCTCATGATTGATCTGAATTTTTTTAAATACTTTTTTCCATATAACTAAACCACTTTAACTCAGTCTCGAGTCGAGCACTCTTATGTCGGTAAACGTCATGCAGTACACTGCACCATATCCTAGATATGAAATATACTGATATTCGGCCATCACATTTTACATTCATCGTATAGAAGGCCAAGGTAAATCGTTTAATTTGTTGAATTAAATAGATTTTGTTATACGATTTAAAATAAAATCATATGCGGAAAACTTCATTACTTTGTGCGATTTAACTTGTAAACATACACGATATTCTCCACGTATGCATTAATGTTTTCATTGGTTTCAGCGAGTTCATCTGATCAACCGTTCATCTAAACATTAAGTGTATTCAACTGTCCGATAAATTATCCGAGTTAGCACCAAGAAGTAAGTATCTAAGTACAAATAAATGTATTGCTAATTGAATTAAAATAACAGTTCATCTATAAATGGATTAATATGTGTGACGACTTCACATTACACACGATTTAAAATATACATAAAATGATTTGGCTCATACATATGATGCAACTTTTATTATTATTATAATTTAAATCGTAAAGCAGGTTTTGCGTTACCACTTTGTACGATGTGTTCCATATATAGTACATATATTAAAAATAATTTGATAATGTATGTATATTCATAGATGCATGGAATATATACGACTTTTCACATTCATAATCCGGGGGTTTTCACATCATTAAGCGAGTTTAAATGAACTATCGTAATAAGTACTAAAAAAATGCATTCTATGCGATAAAATATGCACATCGACCATACATAGCATATAGTTATATATGATAGTGATTTCAACTCACATTTTATACGATATTATCTGTGAAATCTTATACGACTTCTGGTTGTCTGGGTAACATACGTCCTCAATGTGTAATAACCGGTGATCCTTATGGCGGATTCCACACCAAATGACCGATAAAACTCGATTTTTTTAAATGATCATCTCCGACTGGAGTAAAACATTGCATAGGCTTCCGATCTAAATTCAGATTCAAGATGATCGAAAAATCGCACGCTAGCGAATCAATCTTTGAAAAATCTTGTTTCAGCTTGTGAATCTTAATCCATCAACTTGCATCGTGCTGCATCTTTTTTGAGTAAATCTTCATCAATCTTCTTCCTATCTACTAAGCGTGCCACAAAAACTAGACATATAAACGCGCATTTCCATGACTTCAGGTGTATGGAGAAGTTTTAAACCAAAAGGTTTCTGAAGAAGCAATTTTGGGATTGTATTCACATTTTCGAAACATTGATTATATGCAAGAAAATACATGTGTTTTATGATCCTCATCACCTGCCTCATCATATGCCTCATCATATGCCCGATAACAAAATATGGCTCAACAAAGCATCGACACAACCGTTTACAGCCGATGCCCGACGCAGGCTCTTTGTTTTTAGTAAACTTTCAATTTGTATAACTACATTCTACAAACTTTTTTACTACTGGAACTGATATCTGCAACTAGCAAGTTGAACGTCCTAAAGAGCAATCTACACCTTAAATTACGATTGAAGCATTTGGTGAAATTATCGTTCATAGAAGCACTTCGTGCCTTTTGTCAACTTTATGCTTCTATTATTTTCCAACCTCATCTGTTGAGTACCAACCGGGGGAAACTTGGTCCTATACACAATGATTTAATTATATCCAATCCGCTCAACCAATCGCAATGGGGGGAGTTTTCCCATTAAATCTTCCGGTCCGCTTTCTAGCATCTTCCTATGAAGTACCTGGTGGTCACTCACCCACCGATTAACTGTTGATCTGCCAAGTTTTGGTAAACCGACTGCTTCGAATTATTCTTTAATTGTAATTTTACGCCCACTATATCACAAAATATTGCGAGTAGTTGAACGGATTGGAGATAAGGAAAGCATTGGGCTTAGGACCAAGTCTCCCCCGGTTGGTACCAAATCAATGAGCGTAGCAATCAATAGAATCAATATCAGTTACTAATGCTATGATGGGCCACCAATCGGAGGGGCGGCCCAAGTTGTCTTATCTCTATTTGCAGGAGATCGATAGAAAAAGGGGAATGCCGCCGCTCGAAAAAAAAACTTACTCTAGTGAAACTATTACCTACAAAGGCAGTCAAAGCAATCACCATTATTTACGAGTTTACGGTGATTAGGTCATGCCGTACTATTCGGGGTGTGGTGCAACTGGCGTTCGATGTTCTGTTGCTTGTTGGAGTGGTCCCATGCTTTTGGTGGATAGTGCTAGTTACATACTTGCAGCGTGTCGTTAACCAAAACGAACCCTGCTGCCAACCTTTTCCTAACTTTCCAACATCCCAGTGATCTCTCGTGGAAGTGCAGATCATTTCTCGGCTTCCTTCAAAGCGAGTATCACATAAACACGTTCCTTCCCATTCCCTACTTGACCAGCATTCGGGCACGGCCGGCCGAGTCTCCAGTTTTTACACATTCAGGGTGTATGTTAGTCCCAAACATCATCTAACGTTCGTTTGGATAAAAGTATAATTAACGTATCGAGCACAAGAAGGAGGTTTCAGAGCGGGATGTGGCCAAACAAGTTGGCACTTCGAAATTCAATGTTCATCGTACCGAAAAACGTTTGAGTCTTCAAACCTATAAGAAGCAGAAGCAGCCGAAACACGAAGCATCGATCAGGTCCAGAGTGCGAAAGTTGTACGATCGATGCTTCCTGGGAATTCGAACTGTAATTCGACAAATCCTTGTCGGGGCCACAATATTATAAGGTGCGTGAAGGGGGAGTATTGAACCAGTTTAAGACATCCATTCAAGTCAAAAAGTTTGGTCAAAAAGCTATGGTCTGGCAAGCTATTTGTGGCTGCGGAAAGATTTCGCAATCCTTCATTACAACTGCTTTGATGAACAGTGAAATATACATCAAAGAGTGCTGACAAAAATGACTTCTTCCTATGATTCAAAGCCACAAGCATCTTGTTGTCTTCAGGCCACATCCCTGAATGCGCCAGCTAGCATACAATCGTTGGATTGCAAATATGGAGAACACTAACCTTGTTACGTTATAGTTTATTTGAATAGTTTGTAGCTTTTCAGTACCAAAATTTGTACAACTATAGCACGTAAGCAGGAAAATACGCTCTACCAGCCATCCGGAACTGCAACACTGGCGCCCAACTTAAAAATCCACACATGGTAGCACTACCGTTTAGCGAATTATTTGATGGTTTGTCGAAATTTTGGTTTTGTGCTCTTGATTACCAGGCCGTTGGTAATTTTAATTCAACCCTTACGCATATAAGTTTAATATGGATTACACACACCTGACCGACGAAGAAATCGTTTACGAGTTGGCTCTACGACATGTAGTAAACTTAGGACCAACCACACATAGAGGGAAGGTTGTACGCCTCAAGAGAAATCCTTGAGAGCCCACTAGTTCAGATCATGTTTCGAGTTCACAGTCCAATATTGAGCAATGTGAATTTCAGATTCATCAGCTGCACATCGGCAATTCGCACAGCCGATGCTGCGGCTTTAAATACTATCCGAACGCGTCTTATCCACTATCGCGACCGGTTAAAGTTGATCCGTTCTCCGGTCGAATTGAGAGAGACCCACGCGATGCTCACCATGCATGTGGGAGCGTTACTGAACAAAGTAAATGACGAAAGTGTAGTGAACGAGGAAAGATGTGAAAGTGTTTTGAACCAATCACGGTCATCTACGGTGCGGTGAGAAGAAGCTGCGGAGCAGAAGAAGGCGCAACTGAAGGGGCAGTTGATGAGACGATTCCGGTCGGCAACTCGAATCAACAAACACCACCATCGGTAACAAATCCACCAATGATGACATCATTCTCTGCGGGACGAGGACGAGGATTGCTTTTGTCAAGCTCCTTCGCAGCACGGGATGTTGAAAACAGGAGGAAATATAGTCCAGGACGGCGAAACAGTGCACCATCACCTCCCAACGTCTCACGGCAACACGAAGATGGGAACCTACCAGCAAGAGAGCTCCACGCGCGAGAAGATCTAATGTACTTTTTTAATGTTAACAGCATATCTAATAAAAATTCACTTTCCAACACTTGTGCAGTATTTTTACCGAAAACAGGGTGCGTCCGTACTTTTTGGGGCAGTCTGAAATAAATTATACATATAGATGTCCATGTTTACTGGCAAAACTTTCTGATCCAAGTAGGTTTTCCAGTATGGCTGTCACAAAGTTCCAAGTTCAAAGACAAGTTCTGCATTGAAAACCTCAGGTATGAAGACCTACTGCTGCAGAAGAGTACGTTGAAAACTCATTACAAAAAAAAGTATTATTGCGGAAAAAAATGTGGCTGCATATTATGCAATTGTTTTTTTTTTTTTTTTTTTTGAGCAAAAGTAGGCTATTATTCTACACAGCAGCGTGATGTACCAAGTCCATTTACACCTATTTTACTTGCCGAAGAAAAATGTAAACACTTTTGGATATCGATTGTTTTGATGGTTTTAATTTATTTCACTGTTACAAAATTGTGGTTAACTTTACTGATAAGAGACTACTCCATCATGTACGCATTTATATTTTTTGCAGCATTCTGGATAGTCCTTGCTATAGTCCTGTTCAACCTTTTCGCAATTTGGGTCGTCTACCGTATACACAATACAACTAAAATGATAAATTTTGAATAGTGTTTCAAATTGTATGCTTCCGAAAAAAAAAACAAAAGAAATACTTACCTGGTGTAGGTCAATGAGAAATCCTTGGAGCAAAAAGCTTCACTACAGGTCCCGGGAAGCGATTTCGTTTCATCTGGATTAAACTCTACATTCGACGAGGAGTCGAAACACTTGCCCGGATGATCTGCAATTAAATCCCAAGCTCTATCATTCGTTGTCATATGATTAAGCTAGGATTACGAACCTGGATGAGTAGCGTTCAGGAGGATGCTTTGCCCGGCAAGTGCTACTGCGGTTAAAGAGCACAGAGCAATAATGACTGGGAATACCTTCATCGTTCACGATTATCGAGAAAAATACGTTGTGGCTCACGAGAACTACCAACTCAAACTGTGCTCGTTAAGTCATCGATCACCGATTTTAACGAATCTAGCAGTACTGTGTTGTTGATAATGAACGTCAATATGTAAATGTCCCGATCAGGTTTTTATGGCTTTCTTTGTATATACCGTGGACATGTGTCAATCTATCCTCCCATGACCTCAAGTTAGTCTACAGTTCTTTTTTGCTTTTTGTTTTGTTTTTCGGTGACAGGTTAAGGCCACGGATGGGCCATCTCGACTAGTCTATAGTTCGTAAAATGTTCTGTGATGTTTCGAAAGCGAACAAGCTTATGTGGTAAATATTATTTATTTATGCAGTATGTTGCAAAAAGAATATATTTTCAGCATGAGTCGTGAATTCATCATACGAGACAAAGGTTGGATCATCACGATGAGTGCTGAAAACCCCGAGTTTTGCCAAGAGAAGCGCACGACATTTTTTCAGATGAGTTTCATAATGAATATATGGAGATGCATTTTGACTCTCAACAGCATTGCATTATGTAGCTTGTAATGCAGCTTATTATTGAGTGTGATAAAGTAGGCCATTATTCAAGACTTTTGTATGATGATAAGCAATCCCTTATGATGCGCGGTTTTAATAAGTAATTCGAATGTTAAATTCGATTCTACCCTTTCTACCTGATTTCTATTCATTCTCAGCACTAATCAATAGTCTGATACTAATCTTATCTCCAATGAAGTATTTAGCAGAACGTTACGGTGGTCAACAGTCTAAATTAAAACAGCAATTTGAATCACAAAGAAGCTGAGATAAAAAAAAATGCAATAGTTGAGATAATACCAATTAGAATTAACATTCTTGAAATATTCAACAGTATTCGATTATACTTTAAACTAAATTAATTCAAGATCTTCTATCTCCTAAGAAACACCATCAAAGTCGTATCACATATGTTTTACAAATAAATTAGTTTAATGCTAGTAATCTATCATTTTGGGTTTTACCAATCCCTTAAAAATCAATTCAATTACATCTTATACCTTTAAAATCTAGACAATTACATCAGCTCTTTTTTATCATCAAAGCTTATTTGATTGGTTGTTTACTACGATCTTTGAGTGTCACAAGTGAAAATATTCGGAATCAGTTTCAAGGTGATCTAATCTCGTCATGTGGTCACATCTGAAATTCTAAATATTATTGCATATATCTGAACCCCAAAACGTTCAGCTTGAACTATAAAGTACCGTAAAACCGGTTATTGGCCAATGAATGATACCTATAGCTCATTGAGATTTTCTCTCTGCGTTAAATTAAAAAAGGTTATTATTTTAAGGTTGCTAGGCTAACAAATAAAATTAAAACTTATTTGAAGAGTCAATGTGACCTGCTACCACAGACAGCAGACATTGATGTCCATATACCTTTTCTTGACAAACGTGTGTAAAAGTATAGGGGGGCAACCGGTATAAGAAGCAAGTGCAGAGAAAAACAAACAAAACTTTTCAGATTATGTGCTAGGCTTTTTATTGATAAACATTGAAATAACAGTTAGCGCACAACTGCAGCGCCCAACAAACATCAGTGTCGAATAACAGCTTGTTAAAACAAATTTGGAAAAGTTATTCAGCTTTCTAGAAAAAAAGCTGAACAACTTCTCCAAATTTGTTTGAACAAACAGTTATTCATCATTGATGTTTGTTGGGCGCCGCGTACCAGGAGCATTTACGATATACATTTGAAATGTCAGTTAAAAGTTTTACAAAAGTAGCAGACCGAAGATAAACGTCTGTTCTCTATGCTGCTACTATCATTCACATTACTTTTGCTGGTTATCGTCTCACCGGTATCTCAATGTTTTTCAGATCCTTGAGCCTTCCACAGCTTCACTAGTTTTTTTTAAAGTTTATTTACTTGTGCAGGCTCAATTGAATCAAACACACAGAGCCAAGTTGGCATGTTCAATATGCATCAGTGATACTTATAAAAGTGTGGAGGGGAAGAATCGATTAATGTCCGTTTCAGTTAGTAAAGCCTGTCCACGTTAAACTGCGCATACTTTTCTTTCAGTGTTGTTTTTGAATTATTTCACGTATCGCTTAAACGTTTCAATTATATGACAGCTGAAACTTTCCACTTTATTTCATGGTACAACATTCTTGTTGCATTTGGTAAAATGGCGTCGGATTAAGTGGAAGTGCCCAAACGCATTTCGTACGAACGGAAGCAAAATCCGACGTTCTCGGTACGTGATTGGCAAGAAACTAGACTACCAAAACGTACCGTGTTTAATGCTTGCACATTGTTTGGCCAGTGCTTGACTGTGGATCGGAAGGTTGGAAGCGGAACAAATTGAAAATTATGCTCCCACCTAACGGACAAAATGGTGGTAGCCATTATTGAGAAAAACCCCAACCTTTCTGTGCAAAATGTGGCTCGCAATGTTGGAAAATTAAAATCATATGAGCAGAAAGTAAAGCAGAGGCACGGAATGAAGGCGTGAAAAAAGTGAAAGGGGCTCCCAACCAATGAAAAATTTCATTGCAAAAAGTCGTGCTAAGCATCTGTACACCAAGTTTTTGCAAAAAATGTCTTGTTGCCGTTGCCGAGTATTTCCGGACAAAGAAAGTGTCTAAATTCCCTAAGAAGTATTTGGTTTGGCAGAACCGCTCTGTCCAGCTCGGTTTTGGCTTGACTTTGCCTCTTGTCACTATGCAAAATCCGTCCGTATAAGGCACAAGAGGTCAAATCTGTGCCAAAAATATTCAATCTGCCTAACTGTCCAGAACTTCACCCGATAGGAAAATACTGGGCTCTGTTTAACCGGAAACTCTTCGAAGCTAAGAAGACAGTAAATGAGATAAACGACCTCAAGAGAAGATGAAGAACCGCCACCGCTACCGTATCTGGGAATTCTCTAAGCAATCTGATGGAGGGTGTACCACAGAATGTTCTTGAAGTATTAACATCTCAATCAACTGTTTTTACTGTATGTATAACTCTATTCTACTGAAATAAACAATCGGTTGAGTTGAATTATGTCTAGATTTTTTTTTGCGGTCTTAATCTTAGTGTCTAAAATTTATCGTGCACAGGCTTTATTTCACCGCTTCTTTTTGATGATTATAGAGTTCTCCAGATGCACAATAATGTGCATGAGACCGCGGGATACCTTTTTGAGTAGTTGTGGCATCGCGGGGTGCCTTTTTTAGTAGTTGTGATGCCGCTGGATACTGTATTTAGTGTTAGTGTTGAATAAGGAATCAAGTCACAACAAACTGCTGTCAAACGTAATGGAAAATGGTAAGAACAAGGAAGCCAATTTTGTTTAAGTTAATAAGTTAATCTCTAACAACTGCTAGGATTCTTCTGAAGCGACGGTTCGATACCAGCAACAGAAAGGCCTTTGCCATGGACTTGATCCATACAGCATCAAGGTGACGCAAAAAAACATTCCGTTGAATGTGACATTTGCCAAAATTTACCAGTTCTTGGTGTTGGATCCATGCCCTTTTTCCGGTAACCCCAAGGATTGTTCAAAGGCAATGGACGCATTCCTTTACTATAAGAACGGCTGGGTGAAAAATGTGGCAGGAGCAAAAATTCAAAACATCCATGTCGTACAGGAATTTCTACACCACTCGTTTTCATTCAACGAGAAACCGTTGCAGCCGTGGATAATCGTGAACGAAGAAGGCACTATAGTAGAGGCCCACTGTACTTGTGCCATCGGAATTATGGAAACCTGTAGCCACAATGTGTAAAAACTGGAGACTCATTATAAAGGAATACCAGCGCCGGCCGTGCCTGAATGCTGGTCAAGTAGGGAATGGGAAGGGACGTGTTTATGTGATACTCGGTTTGAAGGAAGCCGAGAAATCCTCTGCACTTCCACGAGAAATCACTGGGATGTGGGATAGTTGGGAAAAGTTTGGGGCAGCAAGGTTCGTTTTTGTTAACAATACGCTGAAAGTATATATCTAGCACTATCCGCCAAAAGTATGGGACCAGTCCAATAGGCAACAGAACATCGAACGCCACACCCCGAATCAACCTAAATATAAAATGATGTATGTGAAAACATGTATGTATCCAACTATGTAATAATATCTGTGAATAAATATGATATATAAAAGAATATTTAAATATGTATACCGAAAATAAATTTACATGTATATAACAGTTGAAATTCTACATCCTGAAAATTTAATATGGTTATAAATAATAGATATACAATTATATGATGAAAATAAGGCTTGCTTCATTTAGAATTGGAACAAACTTTTGCTCATATTGTGGCGCTCCTGGTGGACGGATTTGGAAGTTCTTGGCGCCCACGTGTCGGGAATTTTGTCAGCTTCTCGTATGTATTTTTGACATTCCGCAAATCGACTGTACTTTGTAAACAATCAACATGGAAGCCGAAAGAAGGGAAAAAATTGTGCACAGTTATTTGGAAAATCCATTGTGGTCTGCATCTAGGCTAGCTAAACAGCTGAAAGTGCCCAGAAATACCGTATGGCGCGTTATCAAACGGTATAAGGAAACATTGACGACGATTCGGAAGCCTCAAGCCAATCGTCGGAGTGGAACTGTCGACCGGAAACTGCGTGGTAAGACTTTGAAGACGATTAAGAGGAATCCCAATCTGTCGGACCGTGATTTGGCCAGAAAATTCGGTGCTGCCCATAGTACCGTGAGGAGAACTCGACTCCGGGAAGGAATCAAGTCGTATCGAGCTAGCAAACAGCCAAATCGGACCATAAAACAGAATAGTGTGGCCAAAATCCGTGCTCGGAAGCTATACGACCAGGTGCTGACCAAGTTCGACGGGTGTCTTCTGATGGACGATGAAACCTATGTCAAGGCTGACTTCGGGCAAATCCCAGGTCAAAAATTTTACTTGGCAACGGCTCGGGGGGATGTTCCAGCCAAATTTAAATTTGTTTTTGCCGACAAATTTGCACGAAAATTCATGATTTGGCAGGGCATTTGCAGCTGTGGCAAAAAAAAAACGAAAGTTTTCGTTACAAATAAGACAATGACGTCGGAACTATACCAAAAAGAGTGTCTCCAAAAACGAATTTTGCCGTTCATTTGATCCCACGACCATCCCGTAATGTTTTGGCCAGATTTGGCAAGCTGTCATTACAGCAAAGTCGTTCAAGAATGGTATGCAGAGAAAGGGGTCCAGGTTGTTCCGAAAAACCTTAACCCACCCAACTGCCCCCAGTTCCGCCCTATTGAGAAATACTGGGCAATCATGAAGAGGAAGGAAGGCTTGAAAGGAAAAGGTTGTCAAAGACATCAATCAGATGAAGACCTGGTGGAATAAGATAGCTAAAACGATGGACGAAGAAGGTGTGCGCCGCCTAATGAGCCGTGTTACAGGAAAAATTCGAGAATTCCTTCGAAACCGTGACGAATAATTTTATCCGTATTTTTTCTTAAAAGTATGAAGAAAACGCTACATTTGTATAAAAAAAGATCTTGAATTCAATAATAAATAATTGAAATACAGGCAATTGTTTTTGTTCCAATTCTATCTGAAGCAAGCTTTAATACGATGTTATAGTGAAATACTAAATAATATACATTGTTTTAAAAATAAAACATGTATTTTCAAAATACACCTGACATCATAAAAGACACCTTATAAAAAGTTTTCTTTTAACATCATTTCTGTTTTCAGATTTTCCAGGACTAGTAGGACATTAATACAATAATAAATTATTTTTTTCAGTGTCAATCCGGTGGATGTCAGATATATTTTGTATACGCATATTATATTCTCGTATTGTCTTACTGTAGCCGCCTTTTACATGGTCAAGTTATTTAATTTGTGTCTTTAAATTCAATTCCTCGTTCGACATTTGTATGAATAGCATTTTTGATATGATAAGATGTTATATGACAACTTAATTTTTTATTCAAGTAAGTAAGACCTTTTAAAGAACGAGCGACAGTTAAATTGCATCACTTTAAACTCGTCCTCAAAAATAAGTCTCTCAACCCATTGTCATGAAATATTCAGGGAATAAAATACAATGTATAATCTTGGTTTAGGTATTTTTATTTCACTAATACAGTGAATAAGAATAATAAGGTAAAGAAATACTCTTTAACAAATCCAAAAGCCCGAACTTTTTTCTAATAACACGCATAAGATTTTGTACAACGCTTGAACTGACATTTTTTTCCGCTTTCAACCATGACTTCAACATTTCCTGTTCTGTAGTGACAACTTTAGGATGCTTACAAAGTTCGTGCTTCATTATAGCTCAATATTTTTCAATTGGCCGCAACTCTGGAGAGTTGGGGGGGATTAAGATCCTTCGGCACGAAATTGACACCATTCGTCTTGTACCACTCCAGAACATCCTTGGAGTAGTGACAAGAAGCTAGGTCCGGCCAAAACCATGTAGGAACGTTTTGTGTTTTGAGAAACGGAAGCAGTCGTTTTTTCAGGCATTCATTCATGTATACTTGACCATTTACAGTTGAAGTTGTCACGAAAGGCTTGCTCCGTTTACCACACGAACAAGTCCCCTGCCAAATCATGAATTTCTTGGGGAGCTTTGACACTGGCTTTTTCCTGAGGGACTCTGGAACATCGAACTTGTCTTTCGCAGTCACATACCCCAAGTAACAATTTTAGTTTTATTCTAGCCGTATAGCATTCCTCCCGGCTTTGTTGATAAAACTACATTCAAAACTGTTTTGTCTACCAACACCTCCTCTATGCTTCTTTAAAGCCAAAATTTGTACAAAGTGGCCCACTCTATAGACGGTTGTGAAAACAAGTTAATAAAACCATTATAAGACCATAAAGATTTTGAATATATTCTAGTGATAGATACTATGACTACTTGAGAACCTTCATAAAACCTTTTGGCTGCCATGAAAACCGGCATGCGGCCAAATGGCCACAGCTGTAAAACTTCACTGTGGTTGGTTTTTGTTGTTCTGCTTTGTTCGAATCTATACTCTTCTGATTCATTTAGCAGTAAATAATATCGAAGAAAAAAGGTCAATTGATGCGGGAAATTGTGTTCGATAGCAAAATATCCTAAGCAAATTGAGTTTTTTTTACAGCGTATCATGCTCCAAATCATATGCGCATTTAATTTTGTGGTGAATATTGGCACGATAAGAGCCGAAAATTAATGCGCCTCGGAAATTATGCGAGTTCACAACAACAAACACAAAATTAATACAAATATATTCGATAAATTAATCATGAATTTATTGAAAATTGATGGAATTCAATAAGGTTATCTAAAAAACTGCAGATATTGGTCTCCGATCTACAGTTCATTTGCATTACATTTAAAATTTGGTGCATTTATTTTTCCCTATTTCAATTATTTCGTATATTTCAATATGGCGATTGGAAAAAAATCACAATTTTGGCATAAAGCCATATTATCTTCGCAATGACTACTTTAAAACTATTTGGTTCTTTGGTGGCTTCCCTTAATGCCAATTTGCCGTTTAGTGCATTTACTGGATGCAAAATGGTTTTAAAAGGGTTTTTCAACTGACCATAATAAGATTGTATAAATGAGTCCTAAAACGGCATTTCAAAACAGCATATTATGAGTTTATAAAGTCAAAATAAAACCTTTGATAGGAGTAAAAGGAATTTGAAAAAACGAGGTTTTAAGTTCGTTTTAAACAAGCTGTGTAGGTTCCCATAAACCTGACTAAAGTATGAAACCTATTGGCAGCTCTTGGTGTCATAATAAAACCAAATTGATTTCTAGTGGCTTTGATAAAACCTTAATAAAACTTAATAAAGCAGTATGGTTTTGGCAATGTTACTTGAGACTGGTTGCCGGGAATTTGTTTAAAGTCCGCTTTTACGTGTGTTTCATCGTCCATAATGCTGCAGTGTGGTTTTGTCAACATTAGTGTGTACAGCTTACGCGCACGTGTTTTAGCTGTCCTATGCTGTTTTTCATTGCGGTTTGGAGCTTTCTGAACTTTGAATGAACGGAGCCCGGCTCATTTCTTGGCTTTCTGCACGAAACTTTTGCTCAAGTGCAGCTGTTTCACGACATCCCGAACGGAACAGTTGGGTTTGCGTTTAAAGGCAGCAACCACTCGCTTGTGATCCTTCACACAGTACGGAACACTTTTTCTACCACTCACCTTCTTCTGACAGTTAAACGTTCCCCGAAACATTTTATGACACGAAACACTGTAGACTGGTGAATTTTCAACATCTTTCCAATGGCTCGGTGGGAAAGAAGTGGGTTGTCGAGGTGCGTGTGCAAAATGTTCTCGCGCACTTACTGTTCCTTCGACTCCATTTTCGAAACTACGACACATTTCACAACGAAACTCACGCAGTGTAAACAATACACGCTGAGGTCAACCGAAAGGGTGAAATGTTACAGCTTATTGAAAGTGATGCAATTAAACTATCGACACCCTTTATGTATTTCAATTTTTGATCCATATCATTTTGGATCAGCTTATATCAAGAAGGTGGGATCCTCCCATAAGCAAAATGCCATCTTTTACTAAATACGACCAGGGCATCGTCCGCTGGCTATTGCCGCGGGTATTGTGGGTTTCCCAGGTACCCGGTTCAAGCTTTAGTTGGTGACGATGGCTCTTCTTGACCTTCTATTCCTGAGTTGTAAGTGTGAATAAGAGCGTCTATGTAATGTTTTGCTGTACCTGTTGTGGACTCCCAGTACCTCCCATTTCTTCAAAAGCTTTGAGGATAACGTGTCTTGCCTCAAAAGTTCTCCTTTTTATTGTATTGGCCTCCATAACAAAAAGGGCACCATTGCAGAGCATATGATTGATCAAATTATTCGTAGTTCTACTCGCCCAACGCTCCCGGTTGGGTGAGGGATAGAGGATGACACACACTCAGTAAGGGTAAACAGATTGAAAAATGTTAAACAACCAGATACGCAGGAGATGATTAAGAAGAAGAATCCGTGAGGCTATTACAAGAAGTGCCTAACAACTGTGGATGATGTCAACTTAAGCGCATTAGTTTGGAAGCTCAACAAACCCGTCAACTTGCTGTCCACACATGTTGGAGCAGAACTAATCAGCACAATCACCCGGTATGACAAGAAAACGCATAAAAGAGAATCTATAGAATGTCCGAAAGCAGTACGGGAATACAACGCGCACATGGGCAGAGTGGACCTCATTGATAGTTTCATTGGTCGTTACCGAACAACAGCCAAGAGTCGTAAGTGGACAAGGCATCTATTTCATCAACTGTTAGACATGACGGTCGTAAATTCTTTGATAATTTACAAGAATATTTGTCTGGAGCGCAAATCACAATTTTTGAATCTAAGGGAATTCAGGCAGCAGTTGGAAGACACTCCTCGTAATATTGGATTACCATCTGCAAAACGTGGTAGACCAAGCGGAATAGAGAAGAAACTTCAGCAGAAGAAGCACAAAGGCCCTGCTCAGCCAGTCCCCACTAAAGACGTTCGGCTGGATCAAGTTTCTTATGGGATGCTGCGGTCAGATTAGCGAAACCTATGCAAGTATCCTAGCTGTGAGGTTTTACGTACATTTTTTTTTGTCAAATATGTGGAGTTTCTTTGTGCAGTGCAAGAAAAAATAATTGTTTCTTTAAATATCATCAAGACTTGTAAGTATCCACCGCTGTAAACCCGAAAATAAAAGCTTTTTTGTTAAATACTTGTTTTAAATTATTGCATATCATTATCGCAGTGTTGTTTTATAGCAACATACCAATATCTGCATATTAAATGTATATCTTCTATATTTTTTGTGAGCATAATAGTTAGTTTAAAAACAGTGAACGTGTTTTATAAAAAAAATATTTTTTATGATGATCCTTTAACATCGTGTGCATTTAAGGGCTAATATGCTATGATATCCATACAATTGCTAAATATTCAATCAAACACACGATAATTTGTTAACGAACGAAAAAAAAACAAAAATCCAATTCAAATTGAATTTTGACAATGCGCTTCAATCGCGAGTATCTCATGTGCACGCAATCTCCACCGCTTCATGCGGATTTCTTATAAGCGCCGCAATATTATACCATGGCAAAATTAGATTGGTTATTCTCTCCATAAAATTTATGAATAAATAACAACATAAGTTGTCAAGTAAATGAAAAGTGCACTTTTAGTCGTTTCCTTTAGATTGAGTTCATGAAGTCTAAGAGTAAATTGCGGCATATTCCGCCAGTATCACACCTGATGTTAGTGCCTTGATATAAACGTCCTACGACGTGCCAACAAAATAAATGATCAGGCTATGTGATATTTTCACTACTAGTCAAATTCTTGATCCCACATGCAGATCTATAGCATGAGGCAGCCTTTGGCTAGGTGAACAGTTTGACCTATTAGAGGGAGCTTTGCATCAAAACTTGGCATCTTCCGTGCGTGTTCCTAGATCAATTGCTTTACCATCTTCATCGACAGTGTCATCGCCAGTAAGGGCCGGTTCATAAACCACGTAGACTCATTTTTGAAAATCTTGGACCCCCCTCCCCCCTCGTAGACTTTTCTGCATAATTTTTTTTTAAATTTTGTATGGAGCGTAGACTTTGGTCAAACAAACCCAAAAAAGAGGACGTGGTTTATGCATAGCCCCTTAGTTGCCTGCAACAGAAACTGCGATTATCTCACACTCGTTCGAGAGAAGATTGCCGTTCAAGTTTAAGCACATATTGGCTTGCGGCACGTAGCCTTTGCACAAGCTGGTCAGCTTCTCGTAGAATTTTTCAATGTCGTTAGTATGATGAGTTGTTTTTCTTTGTTAGCGATCTCAGTTTGCCAATAAACAGCGATCAGGGATTCTGATGTTTGCTGCCGAAATATTTGTCGGGTTCTTAACAGAAATTTAATGAAAAACTTTTACAAAGCTCCTTCGAATGTTTATGTTTAAAGTTATGCATTGATGTGAAGTTTAATCCTGCTGTTCACTTTTTCCATTGTAACGTGGTTTTCACTTGGGTTAGACGACGAAAAGAAATAACTTCAGTTACGTCGTTAAGGCATAAAGCGCGAGGTTTATCGTTCTAAGTCACTCAAGTTTTTGGGATTCGAGCCATATTCAGAGTAATTCATATTCATTTACTCTCCAACACGTTGTTCAAAGTCGCAACCATTCTTTTCAGGTAGTTCGACCTTCGTGGAATTAATCTAAATAGTATGAAAGAGTAATCTCTGTTTACTTCTGTAATGAACCTAGTTTATAATATAATATAATGAAACCTGACTGATAACAGTACCTTCGAAGGTGAAGGTGACTAAAATAATTTTTTTTTGAAATGTTTACGCGTTTCATATGTCAAGTTTCACGATGAAATAACATTTGTTTGCTGAGAGATATCTTCACTATTATTTGCTCTAGCAATGTCAACAACGCTACTTACCCGTGGTATTCGATGGAAAGATCCTGTCCACATGTCATTTCCTCACAAAATCCGGGCCGTTGGCGGACTTCAGTTGGTTTAAAATGGATTTTCATCTGGGGATCATAACACTCTCCAGGAAATTCTGCAATATTAGAAGTTGATATTTTCAAATTTTCCAATACATCCTATTGATTTGTACCCTTAATTTCTGCGTTCGGTAGTACTGCCGTGTAACCTTGACAACACAGAATCACTGCACAGAAAAATATTAAGCAAATAGATTTCATGTTGCTGATCGTGCGATCGTTCGTTTTGAATATTTTAATCAACGAGCTGCTCGAGGGAACTGTAAACAGATGACTGATATAACTTTCAGTGTTTGATTACACGAGATGCTGTTAGTCCAGTTTTGAGTTCCGTTTTGTGCCTAGATAGACATTCGACTCTTATGTAGGTATGTTCTAGAATATTCTTCCTTGCTTATTACGCTTCAAGTTTCAAATTTGTTCGTAATTTCAAGTGTGCAATAAACGTTATTAGTTTCAGCACGTCTACAGTTTTTTTTTCTTGCTGACTTGTTAGGCCTTAAATTGTATTCCACAATCTAGCAAGCACGATGGAACCATATTCCTTGAAAATTTGTGAAGACTAACCTTCCTGGTACGCATGTGAAAATTGAATTCACCACTACTTAATTTGATTCTATATGCTCGCTACCAAACGCGAGCCCTCGTTGCTAATTAGGAGAAGATTATTCACAGCGTATGCTTTCTTCTTGAAAGGTTATCAATCCAAATGTGTGATTTTTGAGAAATGCTCACCGGGCGGATTGCTACTGCGTTGTATAATGATGACTAATTCATTGAAGGGGGAAAGTTGTGATTTTGTTGTTTATTTAATATAGATATTAGTCATTTTGGAAAACAAAGATGCGGAATTTAGTAGGCAGGGTAGATGACCACTTCGGCTCAATTACTTTACATCGGTTTATCGAGAAGAAAAATTCAAATAGATCTGCGATATTATCGTTAACTATTAGGTTGAACGTTTTTACGTTAATATTGAAATTCTAGAGCTACAACCAGTGCTGCCAAAGTTATTTGTACTGGGACTCAAAAACAAAAACCCATAGCAAACAGTACCCACGACCAAGCTACTGGATCAAGTCCAGCGACAATAAAACTGCCACCGCTGGTTGTGAAAAACGTTCCGCTCAGCAAGCTCGTGAGCAATTTCGCATCGATGGGCATAGCCGCCGAGTTCAAGCTTTCCCGCATCGGAACCAAAGTGATGCTCCGCACGAAAGGGGAATACGATTTGGTTAAATCGTTCCTAAAAGATTCCAAGGTGGAATTTTTTACGCATGACATTCCTGGTGAGAAACCCTTCAAAGCTGTCATCAGAGGTCTCCCGAACTACGACCCAAAATCAATCGAAGAGGAAATTAAGGACCGGTACAAGATCGCCCCAACCGATGTTTTCCGAATGAAGAGGAGGAACGAGAATGCTAAAACGTACCCGGATAGCCTTTTCCTGGTGCCGACTTCGTCCGCAAGCAAAACATCGATGTGGGCCTCCTAACCGAGACCCACCTAAAGTCTGGCGACAGCTTCTGGTTGCCCGACTACAATATCATCCGGCTTGATCGCACCAGCTCCAGGGGGGGTGGTGTAGCGATCATCGTGAAGAAAGGGATAAAGTACCAAACTCTGCCACATATCCGCACATCCGTTATCGAGGCCCTTGGTGTGGAGGTGGAAACATCGACTGGAAGTATCCGGTTTATCGCTGTTTACTGCTCTCGACAGTGTGCTGCCAGTAACGAAGTGTCAATCAAATTCAAGAACGACCTAACCGCCATCACACGTACTAGCTCTCGTTTCGTCATCGGAGGGGACCTGAACGCCCGCCACGAGGCATGGAGGAGTCACAAACGAAACCAAAACGGTCGGCTGTTATTCGACCACTCCCAGCATGGTCTGTACACGGTGCAGTTTCCGGACGAACCGACATTCATCTCTCCGGCGGGAAATCCGTCCACGCTGGACTTTTTCCTGACGAACATCACATTGTCAAAGCCGGTGGCGCACAACGACCTCAGCTCCGACCACCAACCGGTGGTGGCTGAAGTCGGTGTCAACGTGATTCCTGCTCCATCCTACCAACGTAAAGATTACCACCATGTGAACTGGGTACAGTTCGGCCGAATTGTGGACCGGAACATCGACGAAAATCCACCGCTTGACTCCGTCGACGACATCAACCGTGCGCTAGAGGGACTGCAACAAGCCATAACCGTGGCTGACGAGGCGTGCGTCCGAAAAGTTCCTGTGAGGGGTAAGTTTATTGCCATTGATTCCCACACTCAACTTTTGATCCGCTTACGAAATGTTCGTAGACGCCAGTTTCAGAGGACAGGTGATCTGGATAGGAAACAAGAAGTGGCCGATCTGAACCGGCAGATTGCTTCCAGAATGGAATCGCTCCGAAACGAGAGTTTCGGACGTGTCATCCAAAATTCTACTGACCCCAGCGGAGAAAGCAAATGCGATCGGCAATCATATTGCCGCATCGCATTTGCTTGGCTCAAACATCCCAAGTCCACTTGAAGATCAGGTTGAGCAATGCGTCAATAATTTAGATGTCTCCCCTTGTGCCGTTCCTCCGGAGGATAGGGTTACTATCGAACAGATTTGCTCAGCGCTGAAGAACACTAAAAACATGAAGGCTCCCGGGTTTGACGGAATCTTTAATTTGATCTTAAAGAAGCTTACCACCAAAGCCTTCTCGCTCTTGAGTGCTGTCTTCAACAGATGCTTGGAACTGCACTACTTTCCAAGCATCTGGAAAGAAGCCAAAATCATTCCGATCCACAAACCCGGGAAAGATCCAACATCGCCTTCAAGCTACAGACCAATAAGCCTCCTCTCAGCGCTGAGCAAATTGTTCGAGAAGCTAATTCTTAATCGTTTGCTCAAGTGTGTCGAGGAAAATAACATTCTACTGCCGGAACAGTTTGGGTTCAGGAAGGGGCATTCAACCACTCACCAGCTAGTTCGGGTGAGGAACAACCCCCAAAAAAAAAAAAACAACCCCAACCCCTCCATACCCCCCTCCCCATTTTCGAAAAAAGAAAAAAAAAAAAAAAACCTCCAAAAACACACCAAATTTTTTCCCCCCCCCCCCAACACCCAAACCGAAACCCCCCCCACCGTGTACAGTAATCATGGATGGCACAAGGGTTGAGTGGTCCGCCGAAGTAACGTATCTAGGTTTACTGTTTGACGAAAAACTTCTCTTCCGATCGCATGTTGAGAGAACGTTAGTCAAGTGCTCCGCCTTAGTTAGGTCGCTATATCCGCTGATTTGTCGAAGATCCCGCCTCTCAGGGGTGAACAAACTGGCAGTCTACAAACAAATAATTGCGCCTGCGATCTTTTACGCAGCTCCAGTGTGGGAACAATGTGCACAAACTCACAGGAACAAGTTGCAAGTCGCGCAGAACCGAACACTGAGGATGATACTGAACCGTCCCTTCGACACTAGGATAACCGACCTTCATCGGGAGGCGGACATCCTTAACATAGATATGAAAATTAGTGATATTAAGAACAAATTTGTATATAAATGTAACATATCGGAACATGAGCTGATAAGCAATCTGTATATAGTAGGTTAGTTGTACATAGTAGGTTAGGTAGTTGTAGGTTGTATATAGTAGTTTTAGGTAGTTTCTTTTTAAATTTAAAACAAACCAATCCCACCAAGGTGATAAATCGATAAACAAATCTGATAGGACTAGGAATTTTTAACTAATTATTATTTTATATGCAAAACCAAAGATGAAAAGACAAAACTGAGTCACTTAAACTAAGAATATGTAAAACCATCAACAAACACAAGAAATAAAGATCATTTTAAGTAACTGATTCAGATCATTCTTGAAACGAACTTTGACAGCGACGGACCAGTAGCAGCAGCCACAGTGAAGCAACATAATCGAGGCTAAAAACATCGGTCAGGTCACGACAGTAGGTAATAAATTAAAAATTTTGATGATAAAACACGCGTTATACAAGTTCACTATTATTTTTTGGACATGCTTAGAAAAAATATGCACACTTCAACAAACCAATTTGTGGAATTAAAGAACATCATGGTAGATCCATAAGAAAATATTGTTGATTGGACAAAATACGAGGGCTAAATGATTAGTACCCGTGCTAAGCGATTGATGGCATCACTGGCGCAAAATGTGTATGGCATCATTTAACGCCATCTTTAAAAAAATAGCTGTTAAAATTTCAGACAGATGTATCGAGTAGTTTTGATTTGATAGCAGTTGACAGTTGTTCAGTTCGCTTTTGTTTGCAATCATGGAGAAAGAGCAATATGGATGAGTGATTCGCTTTCATTTTTTTGATGGAAAAACGTGTGCGGAAATCAAAGTGAAGTTAAATACCGTTTATAAGGACCATGCACCTTCGATGACTACCATCAGATATTGGTTTTACTGAATTCAAGCATAGCCAAACATCCGTCTCGGATGAAGATCGTCCAGGCCGTTC
>JAHHFK020000994.1:0-126856 GCA_024533555.2 Aedes koreicus | reverse complement strand
CAGAGACCGAAATTTTCGCCTACTTGAGAAGAGAAACGTCCTTTTTCACCCGCTTAGAGAAACAGATGAGAATGTGAGAAGCGAGAGACTATTATACGCTCACAGCAGTTTTCGCGAGAAAAGCAACAGCGATTTATAATTTTCGGAGAGCATGAGTAGCTGATAAATCGTTTCTTGTTCAGTGAATCCTTGATGCCGATAATTATTTTTCACTTACTTTTTGACACCTGAAAATGCACCAGTCTTCATTTATCATTTATGGTCCATGCACCAGTTTTTCATTAATGGTCCATGGCGGTACCAGTGTGCACCGGCTTGGCCTTATTTTTGGTTTTTGCTCCTCTTATACGATCTAGGTAGCATGTTTTCAGTGAAAAATGTGACATGAGAAAATATTTTCGTTGAATTTTGGAGAGATGATGAATTATCGGCGAAAAAGGAGAGATGAAAATGTGAACGGTTCGCTACTCATCGACAACCTGCTTGAGAGAGAGCATGGTTTTCACCCAGCTGAGTGAGAATTTCGATCTCTGAAACAACCCGGGGGCGGAGTTAAAAAAAAAACCCCACCGTTTTTTTTTATACAAAAAAAATAAAATACAAAACAAAAAAAAAAAATAAAAAAAAAAACTTTCAAAAAAAAAAAGGAGTGGGGCGTTTTTTTTTTTTTTTTTTTTTTTGGTTAAAAGCAGGCAGACCCGCTCTCGGTTTTGCTTGTTATAGATAAATCTGTATACATTCTGACTTCCGTGCAAAATCTCTTTTATAACACACACACCCCCATTTTTTTCCCCTATTTGGTTTTTTTTTTCCCCTCTCCGCCCCTTTTGGTCGATACAGCGGGTCCAGCGATTTTCTTATTTTTTTATACCATTATACTTCAAGATAGCCATCGTTTTCAGCTATGAGCTCATCATTTAAGTAAAATCGCTTACCGGTTCCGATGGCTCATCTATTCAGGTTTGGGAATAAATAGAAGTCACTGGGAGCCAAGTCTGGCAAATACGGTGGATGGGGAACCAATTGATACCGAATTTCATTCAATTTTGCTTGAGCAATTGAGGAGGAATGAGCAGGCGCATTGTAGTGATGATAGAGCACACTTTTTCTCTGCAAATGTGGCCGTTTTTCTGGATTTCATCCTTCAAACGATCCAATAACGCTGCATAGTATGCGCCTGTTATGATAGTCGATGAATATTACATCTTGCGCATCCCAAAACACGGAGGCCATAACCATTCCCGCCGATTGTTGCGTTTCCGGGCGCGTTGAAGCACTTTCGCCCGGTGAAACCCACTGTTTTGCCTGCTGCGATGACTCCGGTGTGTAGTAATGGATCCAAGATCATCCATGGTTATGAATCGGCGCACAAACTCCTTCGGATTGCGCGTAAACTCTCCAAAAATCCCCTGAGGGTGTAACAAGAAAGCGTGTTTTGGTCCATTGTAAGCAAACGCGGCGGCCCCCGCGCGCAGAGCTTCTTCATACCCAAAACGGACTGCATGATCACCGAAAAACCGACATGAAACTCAATCTCCACTATTGATCAAGAATCCATAACGACCGATTCAAATGTGCAGCGATCCCATCTGTCAAAACCTATAGAATCATTTTATCTAGATCAAATAAATGTGTCCAGAATTGCTCAGACATGAACCTTCTTATCAAGTTCCCAAGCGTGTTCGTGGCTTCAATAAACATTCTCAGCGAACGCGAAGATAGATGTCAGTAATATAATTTGAACAGAAACATTAAGACATTTTCTATTGTCATTCATGATGGCATGATGTTGCCAACTCATTCCATTGAAATGCCTTAAGCCTTAGCTGGTTCTCTCAATTTCACTTTTGGATCCTCCTATACTATATCATGGATTTTATAGACGTTCAGAACGCGGTGCGTCAACGGTGCTCGTACGGCCACAACGAAGATCAGCAAATCACTTATGAATCGTTTGAATCGACGGAGCAGAGTCTGGAAAATACTTATCCCGCTTGGCTTTGGTTTCAGCAGCCGTTTTCTTAGGTAGAAAATAGTATTTTATCAAATCTCGAAACTCGGATTTTTTCCATTTTTAAAGAAACTTGCTGATCGGTCTCTTCTCACGGTTGTCACTAATGAATGCGTGGACAGAAATGGCTGAAATTTTGACAACCGTCATTCAAGGAGTGAAGCACATAGAAAATAATTCACATTGGCGATTACCAACGCCATCTGTAGGAAATTAATGATTTAGGTAAATGATATTTCCTCCCCTGTATAGATTCACAAAATGCGTTGTGGTTCAAATCTAATTGTTTGAATACAACTCATTTTACAGAATCATCTTTTGCGGTAAATGCAACGCAGTAGGCCTGGCCACGTTGACACTTGTATCATGTCTTTGACATGCTGCAAGGATCAATATTGACAAAAAAAAAATAATTGGGCGTCATCTAACCCTATTATATCCAGGATGCTTTCTCGTACTGGCTGCGTTTGCATTAGATTAGATTAGATTAGATTAGATTAGATCTACAAAGTTTCAGGAAATGACCTAATCTACAATGTTTTCATACATGGTCATGAATTTGAACCAGAAATAAAAAAGTTATTTTTTTTATCTAGGTGTATACACCCCTTAAATCAAAGTTGTTAACACAAAAATAAAGAACTAAACAAATGTAGAAACATTCTAGAAGACATCAAAGGGCCACACCTAATAGTTTCGCCGAAAATACCCATATCCCACGTTTTTTCAATTCGTCCCACTCCCAAGAAACAATTTCAGTTCTATTCCAGCCGTATAGCACTCCTCCCGGCTTTGTTGATGACACTACATTCAAAACTGTTTTGTCCACCAACACCTCCTCTATGCATCTTTAAAGCCGAAATGTGTACAAAGTGGCCCACTCTATAGACGGTTGTGAAAACAAATTAATAAAACCTTTCTAAGACCATAAAGATTTTGAAAATGTTCTAGTGAAAGATGTTATGACCACTTGAGAACCATCATAAAACCTATTGGCCGCCATCAAAACCAGCATAGGGCTGAATGGCCACAGCTGTCAAACTTCACGGCGATATCGTGGTTGGATTTTGTTGTTTTGCTTTGTTGCTCTTCTGATTCATTCAACAGCAAATAATGGCTCAGAAAAAATTTCTTCTGTTGCGGGAAATTATGATTGATAGCAAAATATGTCAAAACAAATTGAGTTTTTTTTATAGCGTATCATGCTCCAAATCATATGCGCATTTAATTTTATGGTGAATAGTGGCACGATAAGAGCTGAAAATTAATGCGCCTTGGAAATTATGCGATATGAAAAATTATTTACAACAACAAAAACAAAATTGAAAGAAATATATTCGGTAAATTAATCATGAAACTCCTGAAAATTGATGGAATTCAATAAGGTTATCTAAACGAATACCGAAGTTTGTCTCAGATCTACAGTTCAATTGTATTACATTTAAATTTGGTGAATTTATTTTTTCACATTTCAATTATTTCATATATTTCAACATGGCGATTGCAAGAAATCACAGTTTTGCCAAAAAGCCAATTTATCTTAGCAATGGCTACTTTAAAACTATCTGGCCGCTTGGTAGCTTTTCTCAATGACAGTTAGCCGTTTAATGCATTTACTGGAGGCAAAATGGTTTTAAAATGCTTTTTCAACTGACCATAATAAGATAATATGAATGAGTCCTAAAACGGCATTTCAAAACAGCATTTTATGAGTTAATAAAGTCAAAATAAAACCTTTGATAGGAGTAAAAGGAATTTTAGAAGTCAAGGTTTTAAGATCGTTGTAAAGAAGCTGTGTAGGTTCTTATAAACCTGACTAAAATTTGAAACCTATTGGCATCTCTTGCTGCCATAATAAAGCCGAATTGATTTCTAGTGGCTTTCATAAAACTTTAATAAAACTTAATAAAGCTGGATGGTTTTGGCAATGTTACTTGGGACTGTGTGCCGTTCTAAAGAACCACGAAAGTTCTACGCATCCCGCAAAGACAAAAATGTTCAGGGATAATGATGGAAGTATCTGGACGGACGAACGTAATGTTATTGGAAGTTGGAGGCAGCACTTCGGCGAACACCTAATGGCACGGAGAACGTAGACAGTGGGGACCAAGACAGCGAAAACAATGACCACATCAGTATGGCAGATCAGGATATTGAACCCACTCCCACCCGAAGGGGGGAGTTAGGGGTGCCATCCAATAGCTTAAGAACAATGTGGTAGTTGGTAGAATGGTGTCGGAGCTGCACCCATAAAGATGGGCCCGGGAAAGTTTGCCATTTATCTGCACCGGCTGATAGTCAGAATCTGGGGAGGTTATTTTCAAGACAATCAAATCAAACAAGTACCGGGTCAATCAAAAAATTGTGTCTAGTTTATCACTGCCAAATCATCAGGGTCTTTTTTGTTGAGAGTCACGGTAATGTGTACGACAACGATGACCAGTGTGTTTACATTGAAGGTTGCCTTGGAAATTAAAATAAGAGTCTATCTATCGCCGAAGCCAGAGTTGTGGGTGGATTTATCGAAATATTTACGTATCCTGTCTAGTAGCAACCGTGTAAAGTAAGAGGTCATAAGCGAGTTTATTTTTCTCATTGATTCTGTTTGCTGCAACCAAAAGTGAATTTTGATTAGATGTGCAGGCTTAGTTTGTAAATTAATCGGTGCAAGACGAGCGTATTAGACGCAGAAATCATGGTACAACCGGAAGGTTTCCGACACTTCGTCGACGACCGGCTTGATGTGAACGAGTGCCGACTGCCGCAGCTGCGGGTCCAGCGGATCTAGGCCGGGATCTAGGACATAGAGGAGAGCTGGTTTGCAAAGCAACAAATAATTTATTTCTACCATATTTTGAAGACAATATCTGATATCCTGTTTTATTTTGTCTATTTTGTTTTGTTTTGTTTTTCGTTATGCTTGTCTCTTTTCAGTCACATTGGAGCGGTCCATTGCTCTTGGCGGATAGTGCAACATACTTTCAGCGTATCATTACCAAAACGAACCCTGCTGTTAACCTTTCCCCAACTATCCAACATCCCAGTGATTTCTCGTGGAAGTGCAGAGGATTTCTCGGCTTCATTCAAAGCGAGTATTACGTCAACACGTTTCTTCCCATTTCCTACTTGACCAGCATACGGGCACGGCCGGCGCCGGTATTGCTTTATAATGGGTCACCAGTTTTTACACATTGAGGATGTATGTTTGTCCCAAACATCATCTGTTGGTTCTTTGTGTAAATACAGCTGATCTGGCAATAACGGAATTGCATCCGTAGGCGGTCAATCATGCTCAATCATGCTCATGCTCATGCTCACCGGCTGAAAGTCAGAATCTGGGAGACAGAACAGCTACCGGAGGAGTGGAAGGAAAGGGTCAACAAGAAAGTGCGACAAGGTGGAATGTGAGAACTTCCAAGCGATCATCATTCTGAATGCCGCCAAAAGGGTGTTCCACATCAAATTGCATCATGGAAAAAAACGCTGTAGAAAGATATCCATTGGGCGTCTTCTCTTGAAAATTTGGGTAGAAGTAGTTTAGAGTGTTTCATGTTGTTGTACTTTTATCGCTGTCAGTTTTCCAAAAATTCGAAAAAATGGCGTCACCCGAAAAGCAACGTCACGAATTGATTTTGCACAAGCGCCTGGATAATCCTCAACTCTCTCATCGGAAAATCGTGCAGTCAACGATGAGTCGTGTGATTAAACGTTACTATGAAACTCTGAGCATCGAAGGAGAAATGCGGTCAGAATGGATGTTCTATTGATGATCAGGATCACAAGCGTGTCGTGAAAGCGTTTATACGGAATCCTAATGCTTTGGTCAGGGTGTGGCCAAAAAGTTAAATTTGTCCAAGCCTTTCGTTCAGTTGATGTTCCAGAGGAAGTAAGGAAGCAGAAACTTTCAAAGTTTGCCAAGAAATACAGGATTCGGCAAGCGATCTGCTCATGTGGTAAATGGAGTGCGCCGTTCGTAACAACCGGGACTGTAAACGGGAAGATCTACCTCAAGGAGTGTCTACAGAAGTGTCTGCTTCCTTTTTTGAAGCAACACGAGGGCTCTACGATCTTTTGGCCGGATCTAGCTTCACGCCACTGTTCGGAAGTAAGGCCCCTCAAAAAAATACTGGGCTATTATGAAGCAGGCACTACGGAAGCATCCCAGGGAGGTCAAATTTGAGGAAGACATGAAGAAAAAGTTGGTTTCCGTACAGAAGAAGCTGCAGCCAGATGGTGCACAGAACGTAATGAGTGGAGTTAAGCGTAAAGTGCGAGCGTACGGTTATGGTATTTAAGATGAGTTAAATTTATTCTGTCAAAAGCTTACTAATGGGTTATTTCTTATTGTCTGAAAGTTTAAAAAGGATCGGTCAACTAGGTTATTTTCTACAGCGTTTTTTCCGTGATCCAATTTTATGTGGGACACCCTTTACAAAGTGCTATCGCAGATCATCCTCCATCGTCTATCACCTATATCGAATGAGTTCGTGGGAAGTTTTCAAGCCAACTTCGTCAACGGCAGCTCGACAACGGGCCAGATCTTAACCGTTCAGCAATCCCTCCAGAAATGCCGTGAATTCCAGGTCCCTACGAACAAAAACGGCTTCCCCGAGATGTTTACGAGAATGATTAGAGCAACGATGGACGGTGTCCAAAGCTGCGTGAAGGTTTCAAGCAAACAATCTAGTACGTTTAAATCTCGCCGGGAACTTTGCCAAGGTGATGGACTTTCCCGCCTTCTGTTCAATTACTAGAAAGTGTCATGCGACGAGCAAAGGTTTTAACAGACGTGGTCCGAAGATCCAGTACACCCACCTGATACGTGTAGTAAGAAAAGTCAGACTGATAGTGAATGCGTCGAAAAAAACGGGCTCGCCTAGGTAGCAGTGTTACGATAGACGGGGATACTTTCGAAGTGTTGGATGCATTCGTCTACCTTGGACAATTGCTAACGGTAGACAACAACGTTAGTCTTGGAATAAGACCTGTCTACGGCCATGAGACCATGCTCGAAAAGGACTTGCAAGCACTTGGTGTATTCGAGCGACGCGTGCTTACGACCACATGCAGCTGTGTGCGGGAGATCGATGTGTGGCGGCAAATAATAAATCACGAGCTCACTCAACTCACTTGACGAACCAAGTATTCTGAAAGTGGCAAAAGCTGGAACTATACACTGGGCAGGGCATGTTTCGAGAATGCCGGATAACAACCCTGCAAAGATGGTGTTCGCTTCAAATCAGGTACTCATCAATCTGGCGAGTGTGAGGCGCAGCCGAGAATGGAGAGATACAGCCGCGAATCGAGTGTTGTGGCGTGAAATTGTAGATTGGGTGGTATCTGTATAAATGTTAACCAAATACATATAATAATAATCAAACTCGTGCTGCAAAACTCATTTTTTGTTTTACAACTCTGCATAAATTACTATTTCTGAGATGTTCTTTGGATCATTGAAATGTGTGCCACTGTAATATATGTTTAGTGTATGCACATTCCATTTCTCTTTTAAACTTCTGTAAACTGATTCTCCTTATATAATGCCACTAGCCGATCACCGTGGCTCCAGATTCTGGCATTTCAAAACTACGTTGCGGCATTATAAATTATCACCAGCTCTGGGCAACACCCATCGACAACATGCCACGTTAATAAACATTAAGATCCTCGCCAGAGGACGGCCCCACGTGGGTCCAAAAACTGCACCGTCCCCGTCATGTCCAATCTCCATATTTCGCACAAATTTCCAAACATAAAAAAAAAAACAAAAATGGAAATATGTCCCCACGTCGAGCGGACGACTCCCATCCTGCTGGGACATGACCTAAGTTATCTCTCCCGGCGAGTTGAGGGGGCGTCCTGCAATGCGCGCGTCCTTCATCACCCGAGGAATGTGCGCTCGGAACGAATGCGACGGGACGGAATACCAGCTGCCCGTTGGCTCAAAAACGGTTGGCATTTATTCGGGCGGGAATTATGTTCGTGCAGTCCGGGTTTTTGGCCATGTTTAAATACCGGAAACAAACACAAATAATTGTTTCCAGGTCTCGTCGAGTGGGGTGGAAGGCCATGGATCGTGGTGGCGGCCAGCGTTTTTCTTCGGCTGTGACTCTGTTAGTTCCCGCTGTGGACAGGAAAATGCACAAAAGAGTCACGCCGCCACTACTGGCTGGCTGGCTGCTTGGCTGGTTGGTAACATGATAAATGAACTTTTGTACAATCAGGACCGAGAACGGTGGTGGAAGTGACGTGAAATTTGTGTCGTCGACAGCACTTTAAGTAATTTCGAGTGGGAATTAACAGGAACTTCGCTTGGTTCGGCGTGTTTGAGAAAAATTGAGGGCGTTCTTAGAAATTTAACAATTCCCTCCCTGAACATGGCTAAAATTCCCACGAGAGAAATTTCGGAAATTAAATTAATTCACCGAAAAAAAAATTTACAACACAAAATCTCAATCAAAAACCTTTCAAATATTCACAGGACTTCGCCAACGATGTTGTCATCAATATCTAATTTGTATCTGTTTTTCGTTCTTTCGCTCTTCCTCAGTTCCACCGGAGAAGCTGCAAATCGTGGATGCCGGCGGTCACAGCATTCCTCACTACATCCTGGGGCCGTACAACGAAGGGTCCTCGGTGAACTTTACCTGTGTGGCGAGTGGCGGTAAGTGAAATTTTCCAGCAAAACTTTTCGATGGTCGATGAATTAGAAACTGACTGATTAGAGAACGGTGGAAGTAGGGGAACTTTTGATTGCTCCATCAAGAGGAGGTTCAAAATTAGGTCCTCCTCGATGGGACACAGAAGCTCGAAGAGGTGGTGACAGTTCAGGTGTGAAAGTTTCACATTGAAGAGGCTAAATAAATTGCTAGCTTGGGGTGCGGAGGGAAGCAGGGAGACCAATGCTCTTTCTGTTACGCTGGAGAGTGAATCGAAGGAACTTCAAGTGATGGAAGTTCTATTGCTAACTATCTGTACAGCATTGAACGTGCGGAGGAAAGAAGCGGACAGAGTGCAGAGGAAGCACTTTTCATTTAGATAGAAGGGTGACACCTTTTGCCTGGCGTGATGTTCATTGTTTGAAGATTTCTTTTGTTCTCGCTGAAAGTTGAGCAGTCGGAACAGAAAAATTGTTGCTGCAAACGAGCAACAAACGGTAAAGGGTGATACGGTCAAAATTTGGTCAAGGGAAAACGCGTGTAAATCGGTGAAATCGTTTATTTAAAAAATCAAATTTAATTTCTTTTTCAAGTTCAATTAGTATAAAATTCAGGAAAAATATTCAGTTAGGCTTCCGCTTTTCCAAATCCGAATTGCCGGGCCTTACGCTTGACCCCTGCCATCAGATTTTGTACAGCCACCTTGTCCACCTTCTTCGCCGCAGAAAGCCAGTTTGCCTTGAACTGCTGCTCGTCCTTAGCAGTTTTTTTGGTCTTCTTTAGGTTCCGCTTGACAATAGCCCAGTATTTCTCAATTGGGCGGAGCTCTGGCGTGTTGGGAGGGTTCTTGTCCTTGGGAACCACCTGCACGTTGTTGGCGGCGTACCACTCCATGGCCTTTTTACCGTAATGGCAAGATGCCAAATCCGGCCAAAACAGTACGGAACAACAGTGTTTCTTCAGGAAAGGCAGCAGACGTTTATTCAAACACTCTTTCACGTAAATTTCTTGGTTGACAGTCCCGGAAGCTATGAAAATGCTGCTTTTCAAGCCACAGGTACAGATGGCTTGCCAAACCAGATATTTCTTTGCGAACTTTGACAGTTTCGTGTGCTTGAAAATATCTGCTACCTTTCCCCTTCCTTTTGCCGTATAAAACTCCTGTCCCGGAAGCTGCTTGTAGTCGGCTTTGACGTAGGTTTCGTCGTCCATTACCACGCAGTCAAACTTCGTCAGTATCGTCGTGTACAGCCTCCGGGATCGCGCTTTGGCCGTCGTATTTTGTTTATCATCGCGATTTGGAGTCACTACCTTCTTGTAAGTCGATAGTCCGGCTCGTTTTTTGGCTCGATGCACGGTTGTAGACGATACACTCAGCTTATTTGCGGCATCTCGGAAAGACAGGTTAGGGTTTCGCTTGAAACTACCGGCAACTCTCTTTGTCGTCTCAGCGGCTTCCGGTTTTCGATTTCCCCCCGATCCAGACTTCCTGGCTGTCGACAAACGTTCCCCAAACACTTTAATTACATTTGTAACGGTTGATTTGGCAACTTTTAGCGATTTTGCCAACTTTGCGTGCGAGTAGCTCGGATTTTCGCGATGCGCGAGCAAAATTTTGATACGCAGCTCTTCTTGCTTGGACGGCATTTTGACAACTGAAGAGTGAATTCCAAAATCAAAATAGGAGCAACATTCTACACACACACACCTTCAAAATGAGGGGTGTTCAGGTTTTTTAAATGCAAAATTGAAAGAAATACGTCAAGTTGATATTGACCAAATTTTGACCGTATCGCCCTTTAAGGGAAAATTACTGAAAACCAAGCTATTTCAACTCAAGGCTCTTCAATGCGGGAAGCCATTAGTAAGTAAAGCCAGTGATGTTAGATTTAGCCTAAAGTAGGTTATCATAATTGTACCTATCGTTGGCATTCCACTACTGCACTGAAAATTCCTAAGTAGGACTGAGCGATGGCGTTTTAGGCAAAGTTGATGGATACGACAAGCTACATCTTTTCAAGGCATGTGTTTTGTGATCAATCCCTCTAAAAGTGAGATCAACAATCTACTTTTTCATGATGATGAGATAGAGAGTTGATGTCTTCAGCAAAGTTGTAAAAAACGTCAATACAAATAACTTTGTTGAAGACGTAAACATCGTACACATAAGAGCTAACCCCCAAAAACAATGTTTTCAACGAAATATATAATTAAAATACAGTATGTATTGTACCACACTTAGGAGCAGACGAGATCAGATTAGGTTAGCTGCAACTTAAAGTAGGGAAGCGGAACCTATCTTGAGCTCAATAAGCAGACCTCCAGTGGAAATCGGTGAATATGCACTGAATACCGAACACTGAGTACACAAGTTATTCACAATTTATTCGTTCACTTACCGTTAATCGTTTAGCAACACGCAAAACATTCGATTCCGATAATTTTTTTTCCAGTTTAATATGGAAAAGTGGCCACTGCTATGTATCTTTTTTAATAATATTACGAAAAACATCAATCCCATCTGTGTACATATGTTAATCGTACTGATTTTAATCAAATAAATATATAAACAAGTTAACTCTCTCCACTACTACACCCAAAAATATAAACGTTAACAAAACTTTTAAAAGGGCCTATTCTGCTTTAACAACATCACTGTTTCTATTGTCGCTCATATACTAAGTCGCACTTGCGATTCGGTAATGATATTTTGACTGCCGAGTTTGCAACAAGCCTAGTTGTTGCACTTTTTAGCCCACTTTGATTGCGCGGTGTGATTCTAAGTGCGACAAAGCGAATACAAGTCCGATCTAACGTTGAATCGTGTGTGGGAGGAAGCTCTATATAGTACACATAAAACGTAACACATAGCTTTATCAATCTTCAAGAAAATTTCAATGCACCGTATAAAATCAAAGCAACTGAGAAAACCCACCAGATTGTTTTTAGTGGGCAACTTTGGAACATTGGTATCAATTTAAAATAATGGCGTAACTGGCTTTAAAGAGCTGTAATAACCACCACAATCAATCTCACTATCAGGAAGCGATCAAAGGATTTGACATTTGGCTTGTGTTGACTAGTAAGTAGACGATGGAATAACACAAGACAAACGTCAAATCGTTCGCTGCCTACCAGAAACTGAGCATGATTGTGGCGGCCATTAGTGCTCGTAAAAACCTGGATAGATCGCTTCTTGCCGACTTCGTATTGACGCATTTGCTCAAAATTCCACGCGTTGTACCTCTGTTAACTCCATCCTTATGGGAGATTACATTGCAACGTTTCGTTAGACGCGGTTGTTCGCTTAGCGCCGCGTAGAATTTCGTAGATTAGATTAGATTAGATTAGATATCTTTATTATCGAGCTTTTCAACCTCGGCTCTGAATTTCGTGAATATGTACATTTGGGAACTTTACAACAGCCACGCGATGTATCATGTTCAAGGAATCCGTCAATATCTGTTGCGAAAACTGTGTCAGAAATCACATCTTTGCGACAGATTTGGAGGATAAAACTTGTATTGACCTTCTTAGTCATAGCTAAAAAGGAACTAAATCGATTTTGTTTGTTGCATTGTTTTCACAAGTTCTTCAAAGCTTTTTTCGTTGTTTTGATTCTCGACTCGCTTTGACAGGCAGTGACAGCCAAATATCGGCTCTTTTTGACGTTCACATGTTTCGTATCTGTTTCTTCCTCTCAGGTGCCGATGTCTTCGCCGCTCTTATTCATCTTACATCAAAGAGAAAGTGCAATGAATATTAGTGACGTTTACTGCACGCACACTGGCGTCTTACAGATACAGTGCAAGCACCCTTTTGTTTTCCTTATTCTAATACATGCAATACATGCAAACAATGTACACATCAATTCGTATTGTTCAAAACCTTGTATGTAAATTCACATATTACCCAATATTCATTGCGAGTGTGTACGCTTAACGTTTAGTTTTAAAGGAAAATATTGGAGAGGATCACTACCACATCTACACAACAAACACTAATACATTTGAATGTAATAACCTCAATAAAAGCTTGCACTTTGATGTCAGCACTTTTTATCTACCTCTTTCACTCTTTTGGTACGCCAAAAGGATCGCCTGGCCCTCAGAAAGGTCAGTTATTTACGGGCATTGTTTACATTTTTTTTTTGTATGAGATTAAATTAGGTCGTTTATTTGTCGTCGCAGCACAAGTCCACATAAAACAATGAGTCTGTTTGATGACCAACTCGAACTAACTCGGAGTATCATGCTAACTCTCATAGGCATCAATCCCTGAACGAATGCCGAAAACAGACAAAAAAGAGGTTGCGAGTCATCGCTAGCTGGTCATTAAACAGGCCTAATATCTCACTTTCAGCCGTTTCATAAGGGCGCTGAAGACAACGACACGATTTGAGACAATCCCGCACTTATAAAATGTAAGTTCGAAGTCCAGTGGTGAGCGAAATGCGCAGTATTGGTTGAGCATCTTTGGGAAACATGGGATATTACTATAAGGGTTCATTGGTTCTCATATCCAAGGAGGACTGTGTCAATTCAAATCAATGATAAACAGTTCAAAACTTGACTGAAAATATTTATTAATTAAAATGCAGAGTGTGGCATAAGTAACAGCTCAATGTTTGCAATCAAAAGAACATCGACTAGGCCCTTTAAAAAAAAAATCAGGGGATGATCAAAAAGCAGAAGACTAGCAAAATTTTGTCCAGATTCAAAGTGATACAGTTCGGTGAATAATAAGCCGTTTTCGATGTTATTAAAAGCGTTCGACGGGGAATTTATTCTAGTTTCAGCATGTTTATTCAAAATTTGATTTGACTTCCAGGCACCGGAGATAGCACGGATACTTTGAGGTTATGGCAAATGTGCTAATTTTCTGCAGCTCGTTATTTTTTATGTTACTTGAAAATCGGAAATATTATATTTTTCTCAGAAACTAGAATTCATAACAAGTCTGTTAAAAAAGTGGTTAAATATCGTGAATCGGCCCATAAACAACCGAGATATGGCCATTTCCGTAAAATGTAGTTTTTTACCCTATTGCCTGACACTTCTTATGTTGAAAAACTCCTTTTTAATTTATCTGTAACTCTGCGTACCCTTAACCAAATTAGATGCAACTTTTTCCATACGATCACAAATTTATCCTAGTTTTTGGAAGAGTAGCGGACATTTCGTTATTTTCCGTAGTTCCGGATTCATTATCGGGAATCGTGAAGGAAGTACCCTACCCGTGTAATGGCCAGAGTTAGGACTGTATCAAACCTGGCTTGCGACATATCAAACTTCATGATTTTACAAACCAATACCACTGGTAGTCAACCTGAGAGTATTCTTTCACATTGGCCACACCTGGTGACGTTCCGGATTCCGGGTTCCCCCAGGGAAGTGGCCAGATTTCGAATGATGTCAAACCCTGGCTTGCGACACATCAAACTTCATGATTTTTCAAAACAATACCTAAATTAAAACTAACTCAAAATTAATTGAAAAATAACTCAAAATTAATTTGGCGTACGAAACCATCGACCTGGCGGAATAGAACTCAAATTGGGTATTATTTTTTATCCGTGTACATGTTTGCATAGAAGAAGACAAAAGGTGACAGGATTGAGTGCTTGCGCATGGGACAAATCAAGGTTAAGTGCTGAAGTGTGCAGTTCGAAATGCCATTAGAGCTTACGGAATTTCAACGGGGCCGTATAGTCGGTGCTCGAGAAACACCCTTTGTTTTCCGCCCCCTCACAAAAAAAAAAAAAAAACAACCCCCCAAAAAAAAACTCAAAAGAAAAGAGACCCCCCAACATTCTTCCGCAACAAAACACCCAACCACATTATTACTTTAACACCCCCCTTTACCAACCCTTCAAACCATTTCTACATCAACTTCCCAAGGAGCTCACGACATGAATCTTTACGCTCGTGCGGCCATTTCTAAAGCGCTAATAACCCAACTAACATTTTTAGTTGCCTAAGCCGAAGTTTATAACTTATAAGCTGTTTTATAATTGTATAAAAGCAAATGAACCTGAATAAGCTACAAGCAGAGTTAAAAAATCGATACAGTACTTTTGCTTAATGTAACACAGCTTTAACACAACATTTAGCTCTCGGTTGCATACTTTGAAAAGAAAGCTCTTATACGAACAATGTTTGTCTACGTTTACACAGCTTGTTTATGTAGCTAAGAAATTAATCGGTTAAGCTTTTGAATTATCATTTTATTTTCTTATACACAGTTTTATTTGTTAGCTTTGTTACAGCTTTTCAAAAGCCTTTATATTAAAAATACCTTAGCCGCTATACAGCTAAGTGATTATAGCTATAGAAGAATGTTGTATAAGCAGTTGCGGCACAGAGTATGCAGCATCTTTGCAGTTATTTATATTGATTTGCAATTCATACATTGAGCGAACGAATCGAGAGGAATTCATAGGAATATCGTATGGAAATTTGCCGGAAGATATTGTTGCAAATTTCATACGATTCTCTAATGGAAAGAAGTTCAGAAAAAAAAGTTGCAAGTGGGATTCGAACCATGAACCTCGGGATCCAGAGACGAGCCACAATCCCACGAAACTATACACGCATGATAAGTGATGTCAAATGAAAGTGTATAAAAGACATGTTTTACTCGACCAATGCATCGAATCATTTCATACGATTTCGTATGGAATGAGTCTTGGACCCTTGCTTTGTGGTTCAGTTCCGATCGTATGAAAACCGTACGGATAATTTCCTGAGTGTAGCTAAGTAAGCACATTCATTTCATGTTATGTCAACCACCTTACAACCATTCGTCTGGGCTGTCAAACGAAATGAAAGGAATACCGTCCATTTTATAAAGCAGAGTATTAAGATTTCATAATGTTTCGAAGGATTTTGAAGAGATATAAGAAAAGCGGTACTTACTACCGAAAAACTGATGATACCTCTCGTGATGATCTTCAGGAATGGGCAATGAAGCATAACATATCCCGCCTCGCATTGAAGGATCTCTTAGCAGTACATAAAAATCAATACAATGACATTCATTTACCATCAGATTCTAGAACATTGTTGGGAACTCCTTCGAGTACTCCGGTTGTCGATATTCCAGGTGGACAATATTGACACCAAGGTCTAAAAAGTTGCCTTTGAAAGTGTCTTGCAGATCTAAGCAAAGGGTTTCAGTTGGTGAGGATTTTGTTCACCCTAAAACGGTTAAATTATATACGGATACAAATTTGTGTGTATAGGATTAAATAAAATCTTGTTGGATTTAAACGAACAATTTCTGTTGAAGTTTATTGTGTTTCATTGTTTTGATAGTATTATGTCACATAAATTCAAAATAAGATTCATTTACTTCTTATACACATTAAGTGGAAAGATTGTTGAATATGTCTCGGTGGCTTAGTGGTTATTCTATCGGGCCACTGAGCAGTAAATCAGGTGTTCAATCCCCGGTCTTTTTTGTTAATCACAGGAAATTCTTGTACCTAATTTTAATAAGATTTTCGTTTTGATTGTACAATTTTTATTACTCTCAGAAGTAATAAAGTATCTAAAAAATAATAATAACAAATGGTCCGAGAAAGGCACAGATAACAACGAAAATTGGATGGTGATCATGTTTAGATTATAATAATTTTGGTAACACTGATTTTCAAAACAGTATCAACCAGTTGATAAAGAGCTTTAGCAATCATTGTTGTTCAGCATTATTAGAACTAAAATCTGGTTTGAACACTTTAAACACGGGTACTGGAATTCCTTACAGCTGATATGGATCAGAGGATACAGTCACGGGTCTTATGCCGAAGGTGCAGAGTTTGAATCTGGTACGCTGGTAAGTGATATATAAATGTATAGATAAAAATCTTATAATATATAATTCATATAGTTAAATGTTAATTGCGCTCTACAACGGTAAAAAAGCAACATTGCCGTAATATCGTCACGAGTATTGTAAAACAGTGTTTGACATACATATTTTTTTCGATTGCTGTAACTATGTTTAAACGTTTATATAAACGTGTTGAGACTAGCAATAAAACCCCGATTGCCTCAGTTCTAAAAATAGAAATTGCTTTGAACGAATAAATATCTATAGAGTATCAGCTGTATACAAGTTGAGATAAAGTTGAGAGAATGATTATCAAGCATAGAAGCTGCAAATTGCTGATAATACTAACTTTTTAAAAGCAATATACACGCTTCTTGCTATCTTTTTGCATTTTCATGAAGCTGTGTAGATTCGCCAGATTTGCCTGTGAAAATGTTGGCTGGGCGTATGTGCAACCACAACTTAACCATTACTCAGTTTAACGCTGTATACGTATTGCCAATGAAGCGTTTACCTAATGAAAAATGTTAGTTGGGACAAAACGCGAAAACAAAAACAGGAAGCGCAGGAACAAGAAAAACAGGACACCACAACAAAGGAAACAAGATATAATGGTGGCCACAAATGTTTTTCCTTGATTAAAAAAATTTTTTAACTTTTATCCTATTTACAGTTAGAGTATCAGTGGGCCGACCCCGAGAAGCGGCCAACCCCCGCACCCCCCTCTCCCCCCCTCAACACACCAAAAGGGGGACATTTTTAGAACGGGGTCAAAATGCGGGGCATTCTCTTGGCCCTTTATTTGCTATGAAGGGAAAAACAAAGGCCAAAGATTATCAAGAAATATTGGATGACCAGGTATTTTTTAGAAAACCTTCACAATATACTTAAAATAACACAATTGCCCAACAGGTGCTGCCAATGATGAAGACCATCTTTCCTGATGGCAGAGGAATCTTCCAAGATGACAACGCTCCAATCCACACTGCTCAAATCATAAAGGCGTGGTACGAAGAGCATGACACAGACTTTCATCACCTTGATTGGCCAGCACAGTCACCAGACCTCAACATTATCGAGCCACTTTGTCTACATTAGAAGCACGCGTGAGAAGTGTATTTCCACCACCATCGTCTCTAAAAGCGTTAGAGAAGGTTTTGATCGATGAGTGGTATAAAATACCTATCGAAACAATCCGAAAATTTTACGATTCCACCCTTAGGCGTATCCTAGCCGTTTTGAATGCGAATGGTGGACCCGCGCCTTATTAAACGCGATTTTCCTTTGAAACGATCTATCTAATCAAAATAACTGAATTATTGTTAGCATATCCGAACTTTTATATATTTTCGAAACTATGTTTGAATAATTTGCCATTGAATCCTGATGCCCACAATAGAAACCTCAGATTCGCCACCAGTGGTATTGGTTTGTAAAATCATGAAGTTTGATGTGTTGCTAGCCAGGTTTGATTCAGTTCTAAATCCAGCCACTTCCCTGGGGGATTCCGTATCCCGGAGCGTCACCAGGTCTGACCAATGTGACCGCAAACTCTCAGGTTGAGCACCAGTAATCTTGATTTGTAAAATCATGAAGTTTGATGTGTCGCAAGGCAGGTTTGATTCAGTTCTAACTCTGGCCATTACACTGGTAGGGTACTTCCTTCACGATTCCCGATAATTAATCCGGAACTACGGAAAATAACGAAATGTCCGCTACTCTTCCAGAAACTAGGATAAATTTGTAATCGTATGGAAAAAGTTGCATCTAATTTGGTTAAGGGTACACAGAGTTACAGATAAATTAAAATGGAGTTTTTCAACATAAGAAGTGTCAGGCAATTGGGTAAAAAACTACATTTTACGGAAATGGCCATACCTCGGTTGTTTATGGGCCGATTCACGATCTTTAACCACTGACAGACTTGTTATGAATTCTAGTTTCTGAGAAAAATATAATATTTCCGATTTTCAAGTAACATAAAAAAAAACGAGCTGCATAAAATTAGCACATTTGCCATAACCTCAAAGTATCCGTGCTATCTCCGGTTCCCGGAAGTCAAATCAAATTTTGAATAAACATGCTGAATAAATTCCCCGTCGAACGCTTCTAGTTTCATCAAAAACGGTTTATTATTCACCGAACTGTATCACTTTGAATCTGGGCAAAATTTTGCTAGTCTTCTCCTTATTGATCATCCCCTGTAGATCATTTGACAGCACTTCACGTGTGTTGGGTAGCATTCATATAACCAAGTCAAAATGAAAGGGTTTGTTTGTTATTCTTCCATGAGAATATTGACCACAAGGCTCACGATAACGTTTGGCATAGAATGCTCTATGAATGATTGAACACGCACACTAGCGTTGATGTGTATGCTAAACTGTATGTGAGCAGTGCTGCCAAATTCAACAGAGATGGAAAAATATTATTAAATGTGGAATTTTATTTCTCGGTAAATATTGAAAATATCTGCAATTAGAAGCATGTTATTATTTATTTAATCTATGGAAAAATAAAATAGTTCAACTTTGGGCGATTTGTAGCACTCCCACAAAAAACGGTGATATTGAAGTACTGCCAAACCCATCCCATTCGAATAAGAGTCATAATAAAATAGTTTGACAACATCAAGCGATTACGTCGATTGTAATCGTCTGTCAAGTTCAGTGGTTAATAAAAGAGCTGTAAGTGAAAAAACAAGTGTCAAGGTGGAAATTGCAGCTTTTAGTGATTAAATAGTGCAAAGAAGGCTGAGAAAAAGTTCTGTGAAAAATACGGAAAAAAATAAGTTTTAAAAGTATAAACTGACTCACAGTGCAGTGAAAAAAAAAAGAGTATAAAGTGAAAGCCATGGAAACAGCCATACAAATGGAGATAAAGAACTGCCAAATAAAGGTAATCAATGTGCCAGGCGATGGTAACTGTCTATTTTATGCGATACTACAACAGCTATCCGGTCGAAAAAATTTCGATACGCAATTCTATAATGAAGCGATGCAGCTACGGATGGAAACCGTCAAATATTTGAGGGACAATTTAACGGAGATGAGAGACTTAGTTTTATCCGAGATCATCGTGACATCAACTTAAACTCTAAATGACCGACAACTGGATAACCGATAATCAAACGGCACTTGGAAAACCTGGAAAAGGCGGGAACATGGGCTGGAGGAGAGGCGCTCATGGCAATGAAGGAGTTATTGAGAGTAAACATCCGAGTCTACAATCACTATCAACCGCTAGAACTAGTATATGGAAATGGAGCAGACAGGACAGTTGAGATTTATTATAATGGGATCAATCATTATGATAGTGTAGAAAAAGGAGTAGATCGAGAAAATTATAAGCAGGTAAAAGGGAGTAAAAAGAATAAGGAAATTAATTGCCAAACAGAGAAAAATGACGTAACATCAAAATCTGAGGATACAAACAAAGCGATACAGAACAACAAGGATCAAGATGTAGATATTGAGAAACAAAAGATTACCAACAGAGCTAGATGGGTTAACACCGAAAACCACAGAATAAAAGTAAGAGAAATTATTGTAGGTGAGGAAAGCTATTTATGGGCGATGCCCCCCAAACTCTCCAAACCAAGATATATTTGAAGATCTACCGAAAGCATTATTAGAAGATATCAACACATTCTCAAACAAAACAGTTAGGGCGAAACCTAAAAAGGTCAAGAGAAGAAACAAGGCAGTTTACTACATATTTTTTTAGAAAAGAGGTAGTAATGTATAGAGAGAGAAAATGAGAAAATAGGTACAACCCTAAACGCACGTCAGAAACCGAATTACTAGGAAGAATAAATTTGTTTCAATGCATTAAGAATGGTTTAATGCAGATTGATAACGTAGAAATGATACAAACAAAGAATAAGAAAATTAACACAAATAACAAATCGTCACAGAATATGAATCGAAAGAAACAAGTAAACAGTGAAAATAGTTCCAGAAGCTATAGGGAAAAAAATAACAACAGGATCACTTTACGTTAGAGGTTGTTGCCGAAAAGAAAAAAAGGTAAGAAATAGATGAAGCACTAAACTATGCAGGTATAGATTTAGTGGTTCTTCAAGAAGCAAACGATCAGGGAAGTTTGATCAACACACCGCACTATAACTGGATGATGTCGGACAGGAGAACCGATAATAATATGAGAGGGTTAGCTATACTTACAAAAAAAGAGGGAAAAACTAAGATTAGAGACACGAGGGATGTAAGTAAAAACATAATGTCAGCTATAATGGAATACAAAGATCAATCGGAAGACTGGCTAATAATAAATGTCCATGCACCAAACAAAAATGCATATTCATTTTTCGCAAAGTTAGGATCTTTAATTAATGGACACCCCAGGAAAAACAGAGCTATCATCATAGGAGATTTCAACTCTCAGATTGGGTCAGTAGATTCAGACAAAGAGGAAATTAAGAGACTAGGTAAATTCATAGGACATGTTAATACAAATGAAAATGGGGAATACATGAAAAATCTTTTAGCAATCCATAAAATGATAGTAATTTCAATGAGATTTGATGATTCAGTGTTAGTCACATGGTCCAATGGAAGAAGTGCATCACAAATTGATCATGTCATTGTAGCACAAGAATCGAAGGTGAAGATAAAATTTATTAGGGCTGCATGGACAGAAATGCAGAGCGATCACAAAATTATGAAAGTAGGAATTTATACAGAGCAAAAAAAAAGGTCAGAAAACAAAAAGTACAAAAAAGAAGATTACAGCCTAGTGTACTAAAAAATAAAGAAAACAATAAAAAATATTTAGAAGAATTAGGTAAGCACAGGCCAGTTGAGGTGGAAAATTTAGATACTACAAAAGCCTACGAATTTTTTACCGAAAAAGTAACGGTTAGTGCAAGAAAGGTTTTAGAAAAAGAAAAATGTCCATTAACACCAAATAGAAAGAGGGCCATGACAAGTCTGATGAAGGCAAGGAAACAAATGAGGCAAGCGAAAGATCGGGGCATGGAAACACAATGGTTTGGACATAACATAAATATACGAAGACAAGATTATGCAATCAAAGTAAAGGAACACAATGAAAAAGAAATTATTAAATTTTTCAATGAATTAAAAGACTACGAGATAGTGGAAAGGATAAAAAAAATCATATAAGTTTCCAAAACAATTTATGTCTAGAAAAGAGTCAAAAAAACCAAACATTTCGATGAAAAAAATGAATCAGAAATCTATCGAACGGAAAAGCAGCAGGACAGGATAGAGTAAAAAATGAATATATAAAATATTCTAACGAAGAAACAGTAGAGGAATTGTATCAAATAATAGAGAAGGTGTGGGAAACAAATTAAATTCCAGATCAATGGAAACAATCAATCCAGATCCCGATTCCAAAATGTAAAGCAGCAAAAGAAACACAAGATTTCAGAAGGATTAGTTTATGTAATATAGGTAGGGTACAAAATATACGCAAAATAGTTAATGGAGAGACTTAGGAAGTATGCAGGAGACCCTGGTTATCATCAAGCTGCGTTCATTAGAAATAGGTCTACAGACGATCAAATGTTTTATGCCAAGAGATGTTTAGAAGAAAGATGGAATGGTGGAGAAACAACAATTGTAGCATCGATAGATTTAAAAAAAGCGTTTGACAATGTAAGATTAGACTCGATCCCAACAGTGCTTCAGAAACTTTCAGTACCGGAACACGTAAGAAACAGAGTAATGCAAGCACTTAATGCAGAAAAAACATGTATATTATGGGATGGAATACGCACAAAGGAAATGACCAAAATGAAAAGGCATAAAACAATGATGTCCACTATCACCATACATATTTATACTTATGATTCAAGATGTGTTAAGAAAAGTAAAAACAAAATATCCAAGAGTAAATTTGTTGGAAGAACATAATGATAATCTACCGGTAATATTAGTGTTTTCAGATGATATTTTAATCATAGCACCAACGCTAAAGGAGGTAGCAATTATTGTTAGGATACTTAAAAGAGAATTAGAAAAATAGGACTACAGATAAACAATAAAAAAAAGCCAAGTTATGATAAGAGAACCAATGTCAGACAAAAGCATCCCAAAATCAGTAATGATAGATAAAGAGGAATACGATGTGGTAAACAATATAAAATACCTAGGAACATATCTATCAGATACACTGAACAGACCAGAAACAACCAGGACTAGATGTAGATTAGCAGTAAGGAGTAGCAAAGTAATGAAAGAATTTATAAAAAGATATAAACCACCATGGAGACTAACAAAATTAATGTTCAAAACAGTAATCTCTCCTGCTATGACTTACGGCCTGAAAGCAGCAGCCTTAGTAAAAATAAATAGCAGGTTAATAACGAGATATGAAATGCAAATTCTAAAAGAAATGTTAAAATATAGTAGGGAGAGACCAAAAGAGAGATTACAGTATCAAGCTTATTAGATGGTAAAACTGCAGTTAAAAAAGTTCGAGTAATGAGAATAGGCTATTGGGGACACATACAGAGAAGACCCGATGGCCACCCACTAAAAATAGCAGAAAAGATTAGGTGCAACAATAAAAAAAGAGGTAGACCTGCAAAAACATGGAACGATTCAATTAAGGAAGAAAAAAAACAAGCTACCATGTTTAAAAGAAGAGGAATGGAGTAGAATTGTGAAAGATAAAGATAAATTAAAATAACAGGCGGAGGATATTTATAAAATAATTGGTAGTGAAGAAGAGTCAGAGTCAGGAGTAGAAGACTAAAAGGCAAAGACTAAAAGAAGATAGCTTAGAAAACACGCTGATCTAAAAAAAAAATAGCGCATGTACGATTCATAATAAATAGAACAGGGAAGAACAAAAAACAAAATGCCATTTCTCCATGAACCATAACATGAAGCAATGTCGTTGAGCACATAAAACAACCACATGTATATAACTGGAACTCAAACAGCACCAATAGAATAATTTAGGTATGGTGTGACTACTCATATAATTTTTATTTAAATTATTTTAGGTAATACTACGAACACGAGAAGAAACAAAAGAGAACATCCAAACAAAACACTCCTAACAAGGGGAGAAAATTCAACGAACAAAGATGGTGAGGCTATAACAAAGGGAACAACGCAATCCCAGAAGAATGAGTCTTATAGCGGGCATGCGATTGATGGTGAGACCTAACCAGTTATAACAATTATATACAATATATACGCGCCAGGTTTGATTATTTTGAACCTGGAAGTATGTTAACTCTACCGTTATCCACATGAAAACGCTCATGTTAACATGCGGGACTTTTTGCGTGTGAAAGTAACCTCGGATTGGGTGTGACTCTCCAGACATTCTGAAATGGGTTACTGGATCTGCAATAGAGCTAGCACTTTCTAACTCCCGGATTAAAGCTGCTTGCATTGGTCACAAAAAAAAAACTAAAAAAAAAACACTATTGCAAACAGATTTCTTCCATAATACCACTGCCGGCCGGTGGGTGTTAGATTGGACACACACACACACACACACACACACACACACACACACACACACACACACCCCCCCCCCCCCCACACACACACACCCCCACACACACATAACGCCATCATAACAACGAACAAAAAAGCAGAAAAGGTAAAATAATATATAAATAATATAAAAAAAAAATTTTTTTTTTTTTTTATTACCCCATTATGTATTCTTACCGCGTGGGTAGTATAAGAAATGAAGTGTTTTTTTTTTTAATATTTGCACAACCGCAAAAAAAAAGTGTGAGAATATAGTGTAAAAAAAAAAAAAACTTGAATCGCGCCACTATATTTTCCCTAGTACGGTTAAATCAATACGACGAATTTGTAGTGCAAATGTAAGAAATTGTGTAGAAAATCTGACTGCTCATTAGTTTTACGAAATTAACGTCTCCGAAACGTTTTTGTAGCTTTTAATTATATTCAAGACCTAATTTTATTTGCCAGGATTATATATCCTTGGTTACTGCGTTCATTTATTGGAGAAATTAAACATCTTTTGAAGTTGGATGACTGCAGAATGTGATGAATATATGTACTATGGTGAGCATAGCTTCCGCTTCCCTACATAAAAAAAAAACTTTCGAGTGATGGTAAGTTTAGCCGTGCACGACCGTCTGCTGGGGTGTTAAACTCAAAACAAATGCTCTTCGATAGGTTTTGATGAAAACACTAAGAATGAAAGTATGTTGTATTTTATACCATACAAGCAATACATTCGTTGCCTAGGCTACCGTTTGACAAAACAAACTTTTCATTTATCAGAGCATACTTATATATAGGAAAAACTATATATTTTTCATTCAAATGATTCTCAAGACTGAAGCAGTCAAAACTGAAGTACCCCAAGCAAATTTCGTAACTCATTGCCAAACATTTTTTTCATGGTCAATCTGTATTTACATCCAAAAATCTTTTTTATCTGAATCCGGCTGTTGAAAATCTGTAAAACAAAAATCTATACCTTATATTTATCTACTGTTAGGTGCCCGTTCACTGCTTGAAAAATAACCAAGTAAGGTACCAGGATGTTAAGTCAGCCTAGCTCCTTTACTCGGCCTATGTACCAAACATGTCACTAATTCGGCTATAATCAACGAAATCATGTTGCTATCAGGATGACTGATTTACTTCGAAGCAATTGAGACATTATTAATCAATGGTTAGTCTTCATTTATGTGAATTCTCATTTTCTATTTAATGTTCTATAGTTTGAATTAGTTATGACTAGGATTCTGATGCATGGTCAGTATCGGAGTCATTGTTTGTTTTGTTTGCAATGAATCCGGTTTTGACTGATAAAGGGGCGCGTCACTCACAAAGGGTTTAAATAGCGGAAACTTTCAATAAAAGTCGATTCATTGCCAACAAAACAAACAAAGACAACTGTAAAAAAACACCGAATACTTCATCATTTCTCAATAGTGATGAAGTAACTCGACATGCACTAAACAAAGGATACGGGATATACAACCAAAGATCAAATTACTGGTCGCAGTAGTTTATGTCCCGAACAGAGGAAAAAAAAATCTATGTATAGTTGTTCCAGGGGGTAAGTCTCTCGGCCACCCTGTGTAACCACCCTAAAAAGCGCAATCCGCCACACTTCAAATACACACGACACCACATGAAAGATAAATTCATATCTGGAAGCACTTGCACGAATCGATTGTTTGTTTTCTCACTGTTTTGATTCCCTCTCGCTTGCACTCATGTGATTTAAAAGATGCATAAGTGTGCGTGAATGAACCGCCAAAAAGGTCCACGGTTGCCAATAAGCATACATTTTCGATTGTAGTATTGACAGATAAGTTGAAACACAGAAGCACCTTCCGACACACTGAAACACAAACACAACGTGGCAGAGTGTCTAGCTCCCTGAGTTGTTCACTTTCACGTAACATCCATAACTTTTTAGACATCATGATCTCACTGGCTAAGCTGAACATTAAGCTCTGTATCCGCAATAATCCGGACACCTCAAAACATGAATAAAACATAAATTTCGCATTATATTTCCGTCGTAGTTGTTTATTTCAGATTCATGGGATGTGTTTTAACAATTCGTGAGGACAAAACAAAGTTATTCGGTATTTGCATAACATTTACGAACTTTGTGCTTAACTCCGTCCATTAGGGTTTGTACAGACTCTTCAGAAATTGTAGAAGCCGTCTTTGTCCAAATTTGCTGGAAGTGTTTGATGTCTTTGATTCCTTGCTTCTTTCCAGAAAGCTTCCGCTTCATCAGAGCCCAATATCTCTCGATTGGTCGTAGCTCTGGGCAATTTGGCGGGTTTGAGGTTTTTGGTACAATGTTCACTTGATTTGCTTGGTACCACTCCATCACAGTTTTTGCATAGTGGCATGATGCCAAATCGGGCCAGAACAAAGGTTTTTCTTTGTGACTTTTGATGAAGGGTAGCAATCGCTTCTGCAGACACTCTTTCTGATAGATCTCCTTGATGATTGTGCCTGTAGTGACGAAAGATTTACTCTTTTTGCCACACGTGCAAATTGCTTGCCACACAAGGTATTTTTTGGGAAATTTCGATGCCTTCTTCGTTCTGAAATGCTCAGCTGTAGCATTTTTGGCCATAGCAGAATAAAAAGCCAGCCCTGGAAGCTGCTTGAAATCCTCCAGGACATAAGTTTCACCGTCCATAACAACGCATGAAAACTTCGTCAAATATTCGCAGTTCAAACGTCGAGCTCGTGATTTTGCTGCCAAGTTCTGTTTGTCGTTGCGATTTGGAACTGTTTTTACTTTATAAGACTTAAGTCCCAAACGTTATTTTGATTTTTGGACAAAACCAGGCGATATCCCTATTTTACGAGCCACCGTGCGAATGGAGAGATTTGGGTTTTTCGTTAATATCCTATTCACCTTTCGGTCCATAACAGGATCAGCGCGTCCAATGTTTTTGTCACTTCTCGGTTTCCTCTCCACCGTCAAACGTTCCGAAAATGATTTGAGCACATCGTGAATAGTGGATTTAGGCAAATCCAATGTTTTTGCTAGGTCCCGTATTGACAAATCAGGATTTGCCGTACGCCCGTACAAAATTCGCTCGCTCACTTGTTTTTCTTTCGTCGCTATCTTGAATACTAAACATGAAATGTAAACATCAATCATAGTCTTTTTCATCATAGACTCTCAGCTATACCACAGTGAAATTGTTCATTCCTACGTGCAATATTTCAAAAGTTACAATGATTTGAAAGTGTCCGGATTAATTTGGATACAGACCAGAGCTGGTAAATCGCAAGGCCATCGTCTGACAATGAAAAAACAGGCCATCTCACTGTCACGAGAAGAAATGAACTATCATGAGATTTTGTCTCATGAGATTTTGTTTTACAAATTTCTAACTAGTCTACTTGAAATTAGCCAAGCAATAATATGTAATCGACAGAGTGGACGATTAATTAAAAGTTTTGTTTTGAAACTTACAATTATATCAATAAATGTGGTTGTAATAGCGATGACCAAAACAGTGTCACGTGCTGTCATGACGAAAAATTCGATGAAATTTAAAAAGGAAATCTCCATCGTCGTTTTATCGCGCGATGAGATTATCAGATGTAGTTCGGTAAAAATCGTAGGTCATTTTTCATTGAAAATGACATTTGCCAGCCCTGGATATAACTCTATTATTGTGAAATAAACAATCGGTTTTGTTGAATTATGTGTAATTATATTTTGCTGCTATTATTTTAGTGTCCGAAATTTAACGTGGACAGGGCTTTATTTGTACAATTGGTTTATATCGACTCTGGTTGATTGTTTAAAATTCCACGGCTATGACAAGAATGCTGGCGTAGTGATACCATTTACTTCTTGGATGAATACAGACTTTCAGGACATTATTCAACGTTTCATTTTTCTGTGGAAGCAATTATGATCAACGGTTCAGAGAGTTTTTACAGCATTGAATGGTTTATTGAAACCGTTCGACATAGGCGTAGCCAGGATTGTAAGTAGGGGAGGGCAAGCTTTTTTAAAGAGAGAGAGAGAGAGAGAGAGAGAGAGACCGGATTACCTTTCTTGTCAACTCTAACCCAAAGTACATATTTTACAATATCCGGCCGATTTTGGCAACAAGATCATTCATTTAGTTTCGTTCGTTTGTTTCTTTGTTGGAATAATGTCTAATTACTTTTAAAACACTTTCGATTGCCCATGGTACTATTAAATAACAATGAATCAAACAACTGCTTGAAACTGCTAGTTAAAAAAAAAAAATGTGCAATTAACATAATGTGCTCTAAATTTACTAGCAGAGCAACTTTTTTGAAACAAATTTAGAATGAAAAGTAATGAGCATGACATTGACAGTAGCTTTCTTCTTGGTTCATGCGTGTGTTCTCGACTTGTTGTGGAATTTATTTGGTTGGTGGAAATTCTTGAACCTATTTAACTTATTCTTGTTTTATGCTATTGTCATGCAAAACCGTAACCGAGCATCTACGCACACTGGATTCACATAGATTATTCTAAAGAAGTTTCTACTTGATTGATAGAGTTGTAAAAATTTAAAGTTTACGAAGAAAGAGTTTGCTTCGAGCATCGGCAGTGATAGGTTGTGTCGATCCTTTATTACGCACTATTTTGCTATCTGGCATGGCGCGTTTTGTATTGTTTCGGTTATATATAATTCGGCGATGCGAGTGATCGAGTGAGCACAGACAAAAAACAACAAAAATGTTTCACGGTGAGATGTGGTTCGACAGGGTTGTGGACCGGCTTTGGGGATCACAATTATTTGTGACCCATAATATTGGTTTGCAAGCTCGCCGTGCCATTATATCCCAGAACAAGTAAACCACTACCTAACAAACAACTATGCTGTATAGCTGTTTGTTCAGACAAATTTGGAAAAGATGTTCTGCTATTTCTTCTTGAAAGCTAAATAACTTCTTCAAATGTGTTTGAACAAGCGGTTATTCGACGCTGATGTTTGTAAGTTATCTCATATTGTGAGTGATTCCAATAGCATCCTTACTGTTAGTATAAATAGGTTCAAATCAGAAATCGGTACTAATATTTAAATGTTTTAACAAACGCCGCTTTAATTCAGCTAATCGTTAACTAAAAAGAACCCTGCTGCGACCAAATCCTGTTATCCTATATCCCAGCAATTTCTCGTGGAAAGGCAGAGGCGGTCTCGGCTTTCAATCAAACGAATCTCACATATTCCTACCCTTTACTTATTTGACCTGTATGCGAGCGAGGCAGGCGCTGGTTATTGCCTTAGTTTGGGATCACCAGTTTTTACACATTGAGGATGTATGCTAATCCTAAACATCATCTGTTAGTTCTCTGTGTAGTAACAGCTGATCTGACAGCAACGGAGTAGCAATCTCGGGCGGTCAATCATGCTCGTGTCTTGCATGTAAGAATACACCCAGGTATCCAATAAACAGGTCCAAAGCGTATTTACAGCAACCACCCCACACACTCCCCCCCTCCCCCCTTTCCCCTCCCACTCTTCTTTACTTTCCTCATCTCCCATCAACAAAACCATTTACAACAACTCCATCAATCCAACACATCCTATAAAACCTATACATTGATAAACAAAATCAGTTAATTTTTTATATACAATATATTTATTCTATGCCCGTCAGGGATACCATTACCCAGTTTGCCCATATCATCAATAGTCCACATAACCAGTTTTCGTTGACACACTTTCTAGCTATCAATTAACGGGTGTCCACTAAATAATGAGAACGAAAAGAATGGGTCAGGAAAAAAATACCAGTGAAGTTTTGTTCAAACTGATTTATTTTATTAAAAGGGTCAACTTAAATCTTCAAACTAAGTTTAGTGAATATTGTCATATGGTCCGTGGTCCGCCGTGCGGCGCAGCTTAGTCGTTATGCTGGAACATGACCGTTGGACGGCAGCCACATCGATTTTTCGGATGCAGCTTTTGATCCTGTTGGTAAGTTGCTTGGTGTTCTTGGCCTTCCAATTATCCTTGTATACCATGGAGCTCAAAAGACCGAAGAAATCCTCGATAGGACGGCACTGTGGCAAATTTGTCGGATTCCGGTCTTTTGGGACATATGGTATATTTTGGCTCTCCAAAAACGTTAGCGTTTTTTTTGCGTAGTGCGATGATGCCTTGTCCGGCCAAAACACGTATTTGCCATCCGAGTGATGTTGTTTAAGAAATGGGATGAGTATTTTCTGCAAACACTCTCTTTGTTACACCTCCTGGTTGATGGCCAAACCGCTTGGTTTGAACCACGGCTTCGAAATACCCTTATCGGATATTACGATGTATAACATAACCTTCGATTCAAATTTGTGCTTGAACTTATACATTACTTTTGGAGGAGTAGTAGATTTGTCCTTAGTGTAGAATCGGTCGTTTCCCGGTATCTGAGACGTCGAAAGAGGAAAGTAGCTTTCGTCGTCCAGAACGAAAGATTTTCCGCCGTAATTCCGAGTCATCCAGCGGCATTGGGATTTCACGGTTTGAATCTGCTCATCTGTGTACTCTGGGGATCTGGTTTTCTTTCTACACACTATTCCTTCTTTCTTTAGCGTCTTGCAGATGAGTGACTTCGAACAATGGAACTTTCGGGCTGCTTCCCGTTGACTTACCGAATCCTTGTTGTTGAACATGCTGCGCAGCGAGCGGAGCGTTTTCTCATTCATTATTTTCGCTGGACGGCCGCAACCTTTCTTCCGGGTTACTCTCATGCATGCCAGGATACGGTATACGGTGGATACCGGAACTTTTTCACGACAAAAATGGTCCACCGTGTATTTTTTTCCACGATCTTCGTTCGCTTGAAAGAATTGTACAACGCGTGCGCGCAGTTCTTCCTGTTTCGACGGCATGCTGAACACGACTGAACATGTTAGAGTGAAATAAGAGTGTATGAAAATTTTCTGGAGAGTGCAACGATTCATTCATCTAAAGTGACATTTCTATGCGGCCGTTTTTGTTCTGATGGAAAAGTATTGAAATCATTCTCATTTTTTAGTGGACACCCGTTATATCCCCCTTACTTAAAAAATATATCCTGTCCCCCCTTCTTCCTTTTTTCCACCACCTCACAACACACGCAACTCGCGCTTTTTCATCGAGGCAAAGCGGGAATAATACAAACATTAAACATAAGTAATAAACAATTGAAACAAACACAAAAAAAAATTAAAAATAAAATCAAAAGTTAGGGGGGGCAACGGCCCTCCCCCGCCCCCCCCTTGGCTACGCCTATGCCGTTCGAAGTAGTGCCTGTTACCAATGATTACTGATGATGCGAGGCCCTTTCGAGCATCACGAAGTCATGGAACCTTTGAGAGAAATAATCAAAAGTTCATTGATCCAGTAGATCTCCAAAACCTTCAATAAGCACATCAGTAAAAGTATTCTTAATTAAAAATCCCAAGGCAAAGGCTAGAATTATCAACAGAGTCAAAGATAGCTAGAAAATCTGTACTTATTCGTCAGATATTCTTCTAGATTTTTTATTTTTTCAAATCTTGCTGCTGCATGCCACACTAAAACGAATTTTTGTGTTCTCATTTACTATGTACTCCAATCTTAGCCTTTGTCATAAAATTTTCAAATTATTAAATTTACTCCTAGCAACATCTTTTTAAAGTATGAACTTGATGAATATGGTAAACTTTTGATCACGAGACGCCCTCTGTCCTGTACTTATAGTTCAATATTAATGGGTCACGAGCTCCTCAAATTTTCAAGATTTGGACGCAGCCAAAAAAAGGAATAAAAGGACGAAATTTGCTGCAAGTTTCTCGAATACCAATAAATCTTCCCACCCAAGAACAGCGCTCAAAAATTCAAAATACATAAATGACTGACAGTACTGAAATTGGTGTCTTTTGTTGGCTCCCCAGCTGAGAACACCACTGGCCATCATGATCCAAAGCACATGTGTCACCAAACCAACAACCATGCTCGACCAGCGACGACAATGACGAAACACATCTGCCTGCTGCGATCTCGAAGTAGTGAATTGCAAAACCAAAACACACAGATCATATTCCTCTCATTGTCGCACGCTTTTCAACGCTTGGACCGGGGGGACAGGGCTGTGGAAAATTAGCTCGTATGAAACGAAACGGTCTAGAAAGCGCGACGACAAAAACGATTACGGTTCCGACTATCATCCTATTCTGGTTTCGATACGGAAGGCCAGGAAAATAATTTCTCGCGTGCTACCGGCCACACGCTTTCGCTCCGCTCTCTGTTGGTGTTTGCTCATTTGGCAGGGCGTGCGCTCGCTTGCAAGTGCAGCTAGTGGACAAATATTTGCCATAGCTGTGTTTTGCTTTAGAATGTTTTTAATGATCATATGAGAAGAGCATTTTTCAGCTAGTTTGTTATTATGCTTTGGTTCCCAGCCGCAGCTGGAGTTCCCTTTTAATATCGTCTCCGCAAGTGTATGCCGGTGCGTCCTCATGGCACGGTTCTGGGGAACTGTTTACTCTGGTGGATTCTTTGCTATAGAGAGCTGCTCCGGGATAAATGGCAGAATGCTCAAAGTCTCCCACTTCTTCTTGGTCCCAATTACAACAAATGATTCTAAATTTCGACATAACACAGTGAAACGTCATTGTAACGATGCTGGAAGTTTTTAAATAACTCAGAAATCAGCGCCGAAGAAGGGCCCTACACACAAATAAATTATAGTCGACATCGGAAATGTTTACCGGAAATCTGAACAGCACAAATGTTGGGTAAAACCAATGGTGGTAAATGTATTGTAGTTTGATATTTTTTTTTTTTTTTCATAACATTTTACATTTTTCATTACGACCAAGTTGAACATACGCCGAAGTGAACCATCGTGGGAGAAAATCTCATGACATTCTTATACCGTTTTCTATAGGCGATGAAACATTTCTGCTTCCACCAGACGATGGTTTGAAAAAAGTTGCGGCATAGATTTTGTTTTTTTTGTTTTTTGATATATATTTATTTACCATGTAAAGACTGTATTCGATGAAATTTAGACACACGCAATTGTTCGTAACTTTTTAGCGTGTGGGTAAAAATTATTGAAATTTTAACTGAATTTATTTCATTGTGTTGTCTCAACTGTGTAATGAGTTTCGTGAAAATCGGTCGAGTGGTTTCAGTGATGGCTTCGAATGAAGAAATAGTGCGCCAACAAATTTTGGGCACTCACTTCGAAAACCCAAACGCTTCTCATCGATGGATCGGAAGACAGCTCGGAATCGCACATTTAACCGTATCTCATGTGATCAAAACGTTCAAGGACCGTAAGACAACCAAGCGGAAAAATGGTAGTGGCAAAAACCGTGGCACATCAAATCCGGAGAAGGCCAGGATGGTATTGAACCAATTTAAGCGTTATCCCAACATTTCGATCAGGGATGTTGCGAAAAAGGCGAAAGTTTCATTTTGTTTTGTGCAGAAAACAATGAAACGTTCTGGATTACATGTGTACAAGGTCCAGAAGGCACCGAACCGGAGCGATAAACAGAACTCGGTGGCCAAAACTCGTGCAAGAAAACTGTACAGGGAGTGGCTCACAAAACCGTTCTGCATTGTGATGGACGATGAGACTCACATTAAAGCCGACACCAAACAAATGCCAGGACAGGAACACTACGTCATCACCTCTAAGTTGGCCGTTCCGGAGAGTGTACGGAAGAAGAAACTGTCGAAATTCGCCAAAAAATTCCTTGTCTGGCAAGCGATCTACGGATGTGGCAAAATGAATCAGCCCTTCATCACCTCTGGGACCGTCAACGGACAAATCTACAAGGACGAATGCCTCCAAAAACAACTTCTGCCCTTCTTGAGATCTCACGATGGCCCGACACTGTTTTGGCCGGATTTGGCATCTTGCCACTATGCCCGGCCCGTATTAGACTGGTACAAAGATAATAATGTAGTTTTTGTACCAAAAGACCAAACACTCCGGAACTTCGCCCAATTGAAAAATTTTGGGCAATCATGAAGGCAAAGCTCGTTAAAACTCCAAAACTGATAGAAAACGAACTTGAACTAAAGAAAGTGTGGTTAAAAGTAAGTAAGCAAGTCGGTCCTATCATTGCCCAAAATTTGATGAAAGGGGTCATGGCAAAGGTGCGGGCATTTGGGTTGGGAGAAGAGGTTCAATAAACCAATGATGTCAAAACTTAACCATTAAGTAGTACTTTATTTCCAGAAAGTTTGAAAAGAATCGGGCTCAAGGAAAATTTTTGGTGACCTATTTTGTGTGTCCAAATTTCATCGAATAAAGGGCGATACGGTCAAAATTTGGTCAATATCAACTTGACGTATTTCTTTCAATTTTGCATTTAAAAAACCTGAACACCCCTCATTTTGAAGGTGTGTGTGTGTAGAATGTTGCTCCTATTTTGATTTTGGAATTCACTCTTCAGTTGTCAAAATGCCGTCCAAGCAAGAAGAGCAGCGTTTCAAAATTTTGCTCGCGCATCGCGAAAATCCGAGCTACTCGCACGCAAAGTTGGCAAAACCCCAAAAATTTTCCAAATCAACCGTTACAAATGTAATTAAAGTGTTTGGGGAACGTTTGTCGACAGCCAGGAAGTCTGGATCGGGGGGAAATCGAAAACCGGAAGCCGCTGAGACGACAAAGAGAGTTGCCGGTAGTTTCAAGCGAAACCCTAACCTATCTCTCCGAGATGCCGCAAATAAGCTGGGTGTATCGTCTACAACCGTGCATCGAGCCAAAAAACGAGCCGGACTATCGACTTACAAGAAGGTAGTGGCTCCAAATCGCGATGATAAACAAAATACGACGGCCAAAGCGCGATCCCGGAGGCTGTACGTCAAAGCCGACTACAAGCAGCTTCCGGGACAGGAGTTTTATACGGCAAAAGGAAGGGGAAAGGTAGCAGATATTTTCAAGCACACGAAACTGTCAAAGTTCGCAAAGAAATATCTGGTTTGGCAAGCCATCTGTACCTGTGGCTTGAAAAGCAGCATTTTCATAGCTTCCGGGACTGTCAACCAAGAAATTTACGTGAAAGAGTGTTTGAATAAACGTCTGCTGCCTTTCCTGAAGAAACACGGTTGTTCCGTACTGTTTTGGCCGGATTTGGCATCTTGCCATTACGGTAAAAAGGCCATGGAGTGGTACGCCGCCAACAACGTGCAGGTGGTTCCCAAGGACAAGAACCCTCCCAACACGCCAGAGCTCCGCCCAATTGAGAAATACTGGGCTATTGTCAAGCGGAACCTAAAGAAGACCAAAAAAACTGCTAAGGACGAGCAGCAGTTCAAGGCAAACTGGCTTTCTGCGGCGAAGAAGGTGGACAAGGTGGCTGTACAAAATCTGATGGCAGGGGTCAAGCGTAAGGCCCGGCAATTCGGATTTGGAAAAGCGGAAGCCTAACTGAATATTTTTCCTGAATTTTATACTAATTGAACATGAAAAAGAAATTTAATTTGATTTTTTAAATAAACGATTTCACCGATTTACACGCGTTTTCCCTTGACCAAATTTTGACCGTATCACCCTTTAGGCGATGAAACATTTCTGCTTCCACCAGACGATGGTTTGAAAAAAGTTACGGCATAGATTTTGTTTTTTTTTTGGTTTTTTTGATATATATTTATTTACCATGTACTTAGTTTTAGTCAAGTTCAGAGTAAGGCGATTGCCTTATTTTAGTAAATAGGAAGACAAAAATTGGTCCGAATTACTGAATTTATAAGCAAAGATATTGTTGCGATCAAGATGGAGGTAAAGGGTGTCCACGATGAAATTGCCACACTCAAAATTGATTCGCAAAATTCGAGTTATCATCCGATTGCCATCAAATTTTCAGGGATTGAGAAATAACTATTAAACTTCATTTTACCATTTTACTCGTATTTTATTTACAGTCCATACGCAAATGCCTGCACCTTGGCCTTAACCCCGGCCATAAGATTCTGCACAACCTGTGAATCAACCGTTTTTTGCATGTAAACCCATACTTTCTTCAGTTCCTCGACTGTCTTCACTACCTTAGGTCGTTTAAGAAGGTGCTGCTTCATAATCGCCCAGTACTTCTCGATGGGGCGGAGCTCCGGAGTGATGGGAGGGTTGAACATTTTCGGCACGAAATTGACCTTATTGTCCGCATACCACTTCAGCACGTCCTTGGAGTAGTGGCATGAGGCCAAATCCGGCCAGAAGATTGTTGGGACGTTGTGGGCCTTCAGGAGAGGAAGCAGCCGCTTCTGGAGGCACTCTTTTATGTACACCTGTCCGTTCATCGTGTCCTGGGTCACGAAAGGTGCACTCCGCTTCCCGCACGTGCAGATGGCTTGCCAAACCAGGAATTTCTTCGCAAATTTGGACATCTTCTGAGTGCGGACATGCTCCGGAACGCTGAACTTATCCTTGGCCGTGAAAAACAGGTTGCCAGGGATCTGTTTGAAGTCGTCCATGATGCAGCATTCAACTTTCGTCAGCATGTTGAGGTACAACTTCCTGGCACGGGTTTTGGCGGACTTGTTCTGCTTCTCGTCGCGATTAGGGGCCTTTTGTACCTTGAACGTTCGAAGCCCAGCCTTAGTTTTGGCCTTTTGGACAAAATTTCGGCTTAGGTGCAGCTTCTTAGCCTCATCCCGAACGGAGGCGTTCGGATTTCGGTTGAAGGCCCCAACTACGCGGTTGTGATTTTTGGTGTTGTACGGAATACTTTTTCCTTCACTTCTGGGCTTCCGATCGGTTCCTCGAACCGCTTAATCACTCGCGACACCGTGGAATTCGCGATTCCCAACGTTTTAGCGATGGAACGATGCGAGAGATCCTTGTTCTCGTGATGAATGCGCAAGATTTTATCACGCACGAGCTGTTCTTTCGACTCCATTTCCGCGAGTTTTGATCACAGGACTTTAAAACTTGCAGGATGTAAATAATGCACTATGAACTAAATCCACCCAAATTTTCATTAAATTCTACCCAACGGTTAAAAAGTTAGAGCAATTTCATAGTGTGGCAATTTCATCGTGGACACCCTTTACCAACGACCCGAGGGAAAACAGAATTATGTATTGCTTCGGCTTATTTTCCTGGAGACACTGATGATATTCCTCCTCCGACAGTGGTAAACTGTATAAATCATTGTAATAAAATTAACGCCCAATTTATAATAGGGTGTGATGCAAATGCCCATCATACATTGTGGGGTAGCTCAGATATCAATAAAAGAGGCGACAATCTTCTGAACTACATTTCGTCCAACAATATTGACATATGTAATAGGGGGAATTCGCCAACATTTATAAACTTTAATCGTGATGAGGTTCTCGATCTCTCGATATGCAGTGACCTTTTGTCAGGAAAGATTGTGAACTGGCATGTTTCTGATGAAGAATCATTGTCACTGGAACAAATACAAAAAGGCTCTGACTGGATACAACAGAGAATTGAGGCACGCCAAACGAAAGGTCTGTGAAGAGATCAACAACGCTCCAACAGCTGCAAGGCTGCACAAAGTTCTTTCAAAAGATCATTCAAATGGTCTTGGCAACCTTAAAAAAGAGGATGGTAGTTTTACAGTCAATTGTACCGAAACTTTGGAAGTAATGATGAGAGCTCACTTCCCGGGGTCAACATCTGTATTTGCTAAAGCACAGGACTTAGATGAAGTAGGACGCTTATGGATAGCAGATGCTTATCTTAAAGCTTGTGAAATCTTCACGCCATCTAGTGTTGAATGGGCACTGAGTTCTTTTCAACCATTAAGATCAGCTGGGAGAGATGAAATTTTCCCAGCTCTGCTCCAGCAGGGAAAAGATTTGCTTACTTCCTTGCTGACTGAATTATTCAGAGCTAGTGTTACTCTGAGTTATATACCAAAAGCTTGGAGAAAGGTCCGGGTTGTCTTTATTCCAAAAGCGGGAAAAAGAGATAAAACGACCCCTAAAGCCTTTAGACCTATAAGTCTTTCCTCTGTTCTATTAAAGACAATGGAACAAATTGTGGACGACTTTATTGAGTCAACAAGCTTAATAGAGTCTCCCTTGAGCAAAAACCAATTTGCCTACTAATCTGGAAAATCTACAATAACGGCGCTACAATCGCTAGTTAATAAAATCGAGAAATCGCTTCAAGCCAAAGAAGTAGCTTTGGTAGCATTTTTTTTTATATTGAAGGAGCATTTGACAATGCATCCTATAGCTCAATGCGCTCCGCAATGGAAACAAGGGGCCTGGATAACTGTATTATCGACTGGATCATGGCGATGCTAACAGACCGAGAAATTTCTGCTGATCTTGGAGGTGCGCAACTAACTATTAGTTCGATTAAGGGCTGTCCTCAAGGAGGATTCCTATCGCCCTTATTGCGGTCCTTAGTAGCAGATGAACTGCTTAAAAGACTAGAAGAGCTAGGGTACGAGGTGATTGGCTTTGCTGACGATTTAGCTATAATTCGTGGGAAGTTTGATGACACGATATCTAGTCTGTTACAAACTGCTCTCAATATAACTGTCAAATGGTGTAGAATAGAGGGCTTAAATGTAAACCCTTCTAAAACTGTTATAGTACCTTTTACCAAAAGGAGAAAGTTAAATTTAAAACAGCCTACTCTCAATGGAGTTCAAGTTCAGTTTGCGGAAGAAGTTCAATACCTTGGTGTTACTTTGGATAAAAAACTGATCACTAAGGTTATCACTAAGGGTACAAATGCCTTATGGGTATGTAGTAAAGCAGTGGGCAAAGCATGGGGACTTCGACCAAAAACTGTCCATTGGATTTATTCTGCAATAGTTCGTCCAAAAATTACATATGCTTCGCTTATATGGTGGCCTAGACTTGATGAGGTAACCACCCAAGTAAAGCTAGGTAAACTGCAGAGACTTGCCTGTGTATCAATAACTGGGGCAATGAAAAGTACACCATCTGTTGCTTTGGATGCCCTTCTTAACATGTTACCTTTACACCAATTTATAAAGCAGCAGGCAGCGAAAAGTGCCCTGCAATTCAAACGATACAACAAGATTTTAGATGGTGATCAGGTTGGACATTTAAAGATCCTTAAGAATTTCAAGCTAAACTCAGATGTTGAAACAATAGAAGATTGGATGACAACGAAGACAAACTACGACGTTCCTTTCAAAGTGGTTAAATCAAGCCGCTATGTATGGGAGTCTGGTGGGCCTAGTTTACGTCCAGGTTCCATTGTATTTTACACGGATGGGTCGAAAATCGGAGAAAATACTGGAGCCGGGGTTTATGGCCCTGGAGTCAAGAAAACTATACCAATGGGACATAGTCCAACGGTATTTCAAGCAGAAATTCATGCCATTATCGAATGTGTGAATATTTGTTTAACGAGGAAATACAGATTTGCAAAGATCTGCATTTTTTCCGATAGTCAAGCAGCTCTCAATGCGCTTAAAGCTTTTACATGTAAATCTAAGCTAGTGTGGGAGAGCATTCTTTCTTTAAGGCAATTGGCCAGTAGGAACGAAGTTACTCTATACTGGGTGCCCGGCCATTGTGGTATTGAAGGAAACGAAAAAGTAGACAGCTTAGCAAGAGAAGGTTCAGCATCAAATTTTATTGGTCCGGAACCATTTTGTGGAGTCCCAGAGTGTGCTCTGAGGACTGAAATAAAAAATTGGGAACTGTCCATGGTAGAGTCAAACTGGAACGCTACGGATACATGCATACAAGCCAAGAAATTTATAAGACCAAGTGCTTTAAAAGCCCGGATCTTACTTAATCTTAATAAAAAAAAACCTTCGGGTAATTACTGGTCTATTGACCGGTCACTGCCCGAGTAGGTACACACTACCAAAATGTCATGTAAATTTCTGTCCGATTAGACCGACACATGCAAGCGTCCTTTAGCACATAAGAATGAGTTGAAAGAGATGAGAAAATAAATTCAATCATACAAATCTTTCGTCGAATTGCGTATGTGTCACTTCCAGGAGACATAATTTTACATTAAATCTTTGTTTACGTTCCCCGACATTTTACAAACATGGATTACGTCTTGTGTAAAATTCATAATTTCTAAGTGTGTATCACCTAAACAAAATTGGTAGAATTCATTCTACAGAATGTCGTTTTTGCCAATTGGAAAATGAAACTGCAGAACATATACTCTGCAGCTGTGGAGCATTATTCAATCAAAGAATGTCAATATTTGAAAGGAGGTTACTAGAGCCCCCAGAAATCTGGCAAAACGATCCTGGTAGGGTATTAGACTTTATGAAACAAGTCGAGCCTAACTGGAATCAGGGGCTATGTCAACCAATGTCCATCACACCTTAATTGTGACAGGATATTTGACTTGCACCAAATCAAATATGGGTCATACAACAATAATCCTAATCAGTGGATGTAGTTGTGTTTTGGCTCTACAGAAAAGAAAAAAAAGGCGATTGCCGTTTAAGTATTCTATGAGCTTTCCTGGATCTAACTAGTTCTAACTAACATAGTTCATTTCATAAACTGAATATGTGACTCTCAGAATTATCTCTCCGACTCCTCACCAAGTGTGAAGTTATGAACCCCCAGGTGAACGAAAATTTTGAGAAGCTCCTTGAGTTGAATACTCAAACCCGCTTCATGACCTTGTACCATTTGTACATAACACAGGATGACAGCCCTTCTCCGAATATTTCCAATCGTGTTTTCTTCTCCGACTTCGACAATGAGGTTCATTTTGATTTATCCATCGTCCTATGATTGCTCCGGTAATATTTGCTGCAAAGTTTGGCCAAGTTGATTCGACTAAATCGTTCTTCACTGGCGGATCTTTGATAGAGGAGTCCGCCGGCTTTGGTATATTTAATGAAATTCATAGCGCCACTCGAAAACGACAAGCTCCTGTAAAGTGTATTGTCGCTGAATTAGCGGCAATACACTTTACGCTAGAAATTGTTGCCTCACTTACACCGGATCAGTATTTCATTTTCACGGATAGTCTCAGTTCTTTAGAGGCTATTCGCTCCTTGAGGCCGGTGAAGCACTCCTCGTATTTTCTCATGAAAATACAGGATCTTCTGAGTGCTTTATCTTCGCGTTATTTTATCGTCACCTTTGTATGGGTCCCATCTCATTGTTCAATTCAGGGCAATGAGAAAGTGGACTCGCTTGCAAAGGTGGGCGCTATGGAAGGCGATATTTATGATCGGCAAATCGCCTTCATCGATTTTTTTCCTATTTTTCGTCAACAGTCACTCGTCAGCTGGCAGTATAAATGGAGTAAAGGAGATTTGGGGCGATGGCAACATTCTATCATTCCAAAGGTGTCGAAGAAATCTTAGTTTAGGGGGATGGATGTGGGTCGAGACTTCATTCGTGTGATGTCTCGTCTCATGTCCAATCATTATTCTTTGAACGCTCATTTATACCGGGTTGGGCTGAGTGACAGCAATCTCTGCGAGTGTGGACAAGGCTATCAGGACGCAGATCACGTTATTTGGTCTTGTGCTGAACATCGTGGAGTCAGATCGGAGCTTTATGATTCCCTTCGGGCTCGAGGTAGACAACCCAATGTGCCAATTCGAGATATTTTGGCTGTACGTGATTCGGAGTACATGAAACTCATTTATGTGTTTTTGACTAACATTAGCCTTAGATTGTAGTTAGTTTAACCTGTATGTTTACTATAAGTTTTTTTTTATCTGTGTATGTGTGTTTTTTTTTTCTTTTAATGTCCAAGTCAAAAGAAAACCATAAATTGTATAGTTATAAGTGTTTAGATAATTTAGAATTTAAATTAAATGTGTTATGTAAACCATACTTTAAATTCCCACCCTCTTTCCCATCCGTAATTTGTAATTCCTATTAACCTCGAGAACGGCCGCGAGTAATCGGCTCTATCCTCCTAACTTTAGTTTTAAGATAAATGATGTATAAAAATATGAAAATTTGGCTCTGTAAAGTTGATTTGATTGAGCCTGTACAAATAAATGATTATTTAAAAAAAATAAACTGAATATATGGAATATCAAATATTTCTGAAGTTTCCTTTAATTACTGATGAAAATAAGTATACAGTACCATATTTTCCATTTTTGAGTTCGTAATCCTGGGGGTTCAGTCTTACCATCGGTGAATTAATTTGGGTTTTAATCAAGCTATCAAATACTGTCACCCGCAATTTCTATACTGTTTCAAACTGTCGGCCGAAATAGGGTGACATTTTTTTCTTCCTGTTTTCTATCATCCTTGTTTGCTAGAACTGTATACCGAAACTGTTGGTGGTGTGCAGGCCTCGATTTCGCAAAAAAATGTACGTTTACCACCTCTGGGTAAAACACTTTAGTTTTTACTTAAGACTTTACTTATCCCCAAACACGTTAAGCCTCGGTAAAATAATCGAATCTTGTAATCGTAGTTGGAAATTAATTTAGAAACAACTCAAACGCAACTAAATTGACATGCAAACATTTTAACTAACAGTTTTCCTGTTCAGATTTCAGTGAAAACTATCGAATTTGGCGATAATTTCTTACGTTTGTACGCCTAACATGTTAACTTCTCAACCGGATTTTTTTTTCATGCCATTTCGGAAACGTTCGAGTCAAATCGATAGGCCACTCGACGTGGAATTGATCGCAAAACAGTCGAATAAAAAAACCTATGCAGATGACGACGTTTGTGTGCATCCATTACGATGGTTCCCCAGCGATGATGGTGACGACGTCTTCTGGTCGTCGTCGTCGTCGTCGTCTATTTATTCAGCCGTTGCTTAATTTAGTACAGCTGCTAATTCACTCTCGTTTTCCCACCACAAAACATAGTTAGTCATAGTTGGACCGGGGGGAGGCCAGGGGCACTGTCGCAAGATCAACCAAACTTTCTTCGCGCAGTGCTAGGGAGAAGAGGAGACACGCGATTTGTAAGGAAATAAAAATCCCACGGGGGGGGGGGGGGGTATGGGGCGTCAGAGAAGAGAACTGAAGAAGACGGTGACAGAATTAGGTCAGCCAGAAATCTTGGGGAAGTCAAGCGGAAATCAACAAGTTAATTTGAGTGGGGTACGGGGAAAGAAATGGCGAAAACGTGCCAATGCAAATGATAGAAAGGGTATAACTCGTTCCAGATGGGAGTTGAGCCGTTTGTGGTAAATTGTGGTTTTTTGATATTTATGATTAAAATGGGTGGATAAGAGTTTTAAAATTGAGTACACTTGACGGACTACGATTGTTATGTTATTATCGAGTGGATTTAAGGCAAATGGTTTTATTCTGGGGCTGCTGTTCCTCCTATGAGTTTTACAATTGAGCTTCAATTGGATTCTGGAAACATGCCCTGAGTGAATTCTCAACATATTCTACACCCAAAAGTTGAAAAGGTGGCAAAAAATCCTACACGCAAGTGTTGAAATTTTTGCCATCATATCTTGCGATAGCCGCATGATTCGGAAAAGGCGATTCTGCCCATCTTGATCCAACAAAAGTTTAATGAAATAAACGACGCCATGCAAAAAAAATCATCTCTGTACCGCTTACCGCTTGTATGCATATGAGCTACTACTTTGCTTATGTTGTATCTCGAGAGCCTCCCAGTTGAGACATTGCTTCCTTTAGCAAACTTGCTCTAGTGACCAAGCGCATCCGGATGGTGGTCGCATACGTTCGGAGTTCAGTCACTACGCGGCGCTAGTGTGGATATGAGATGCTGTATCGAGAGAATCTTATCAGTGAGGACCAGAACTGTAAATAGTCATTTCGACCCAATGCGCTAAACTTGCCAACAGCTCGTTCCAAAAGCTGATTTTCACAATAGCACGTATGAAGAAATTGTTGTGCTTGATTATTTTCATAAATTTGGTTCACAATGTATTGTTCTAACTGTAAAACCTAAGACGTGAGAGCGCATTATCTATTCATATTCATCATTGGCAATCATTTGAATATAACAGTGGATATCTTTTCTTTTTACGTTGGTTTGTGTATGTTATCTATATACATACATTTGTGTGTTTGGTATGTATTTGTGATTGTTTTTCATGCTGTGATCACTGCTTGCTGTGCGTTTGGCTGTCAGTTTTCTTTTGTTTACTTGTTTGTGCGGTTCAAATTCTGCGTTTTCGAAATGTTGGAAAGGAAGTGAAAATTAAGGTTCTGGACACATGGCTAAGTGAGAAGGGTATTACTATGCGAAAATTGGTGAAGCGGTTTGGAATTCATCATGCGAGTTTTAAAACCATCATTAATAAGTTTGGGGAACACTATTCTTTGGATGTGCTACCAGGAGGAGGCAGAAAACCCGGTTCTTCCAACCCGAAACTGGAGCAGAAAGTGGTATCTCCTATCATGAAGAACAAATCAATGTCAATACGTGATTTGGCCAAAAAAGCAGGAACGAGTGTCGGAATCGGATCCAGTGTATCAAGAGGCGAAACCACCTGAAGACCTACAAGAAGCAGAAAATCTCGAAACAAAGTGCAGAACAGAAGAAGCGAGCAGCAACAAGGGCCCGGAAATTGTATTCGCGTCTTTTGCAGCGTCCGGATGCATGCGTTTTGATGGACGATGAGACCTATGTAAAGGAGGACTCAAAAACCCTTCCAGGTCCACAATACTTTACTGCCGTCGTTGGGGAGGATATGAGTGATGCCGACAGGTCGATTCAAGTGGAGAAATTCGGTCGAAAGGTACTTTTATGGCAAGCAATATGTTCCTGTGGTTTGAAGTCAACCATTTTTTACACTACCGGAACTATAAATGCGGAAATCTATCGATCGGAGTGTCTCCAGAAGAGATTGGTGCCTTTATATAAGAAGCATAGTGCACCTCCACTGTTTTGGCCGGATTTAGCGTCGGCTCACTATGCCAAAACCACTCTCAATTGGCTTGCGGAAAAGGGTATAGATTTCGTTGAGAAAAATATCAATCCACCAAATTGCCCTCAGCTTCGACCCATCGAACGTTACTGGGCAATCGTGAAGAGGATCTTCAAGAAGACTGGTAAGGCAGCTGGGAACATGCAGGAGTTCAAAAAAAAATTGGGCTCAAGCGTCCAAAAAATGCGATGCAACACTTGTCCGGAACTTGATGAAGAGCATTCGATCCAAAGTTCGAAAATTCGTAAAGGAATAACTTAAATTTCATCCGGTCTTCATTATGTTCAAGTTTAACCTCGTACAATAGAGGATGTATGTATGAATAAAATATCGGTTTTCAACATAATTTGAAAGAAAGGTTGTGGATAGCTTATTTTCGATACACTCCTTACCAGATAGGGCAATGCACTGCTGGACATAGTTGTAGAATTTGTCAACAACTACAATTTTATCATACACCATATTCATACAGTGAAGGACAATACAATATGACCAAAGCCTGATTTTCATACAAAATGGTCATGTTAGGGGGCTTGCCTTTCATTTTCTCGAGAACCAATTGAGATGAAATTTTGGCTGTGGTCCAGAAGTAGCCTAAATTCTCATCTGCATTAAATCCATCATTTTCCATTCACCCCTTTAAAACTTACAGACGCCGCATAAGACAAAACAATAAGACCACTTTTTGATTTCCACACAGGATGCTCGAATTTGTGGATCTGAATTTTGATTATTGATGCGCGGGTCATTTTAATATCAACATGGCCTAAACTATGGATATCAAAAGGAGGTCTTATTGTTTTGTCGTAGGTGGTGTCTGTAGTTTCTGAAGAGGTGAATGAAAAATTATGAATTTATTAAAGATGAAAATTCAGGTTATTTCTAGGCTATTGCCATAATTTCAGTTCAATTACTTCACGGGAAAGTGAAAGACAAGCCTCCAAACATGACCATTTTGTATGAAAATCGGGCTTTGGTCTTATTGTATTGTCCGTCACTGTAAATTCAGCTGTTGAACGAAGTTATCGCTAAATTTATCCAACTGCACGAAATGACTTTTTACAGCACTGGTTAGGACATTGATTCCTGCAATGGTGGTTGTAACCATGGTGGTGGTTACATTTGTTCCGAATTCTCTCACTACGCGGCGCTAATGTGCATATAAGCTTCCAATTTATGTATGATATATCTAAATAACTTGTTAAATACTTCTTCGTCAGCACTCTTCTCTGCCCCGGCTCCCCCTTATACGATCACACACATATATCAACAGTGACCCCCCACCACACGACGAAGGTGCAAATAAGCTTCCAATTTGTTTATGCTACACAGAAAAAAATAAGAAATTTTAAAAGGCCCCAAAAATTCCCCTCGTTTAATTCCAACCCCAAAGGAGCCGTAAACAACGAAATTGTTGCAATCACAAAACCCCTTTTTTTTTTCATACAACAGGCTAGATTCAGGCGTTATCTGGTTTAAATTTACATGAAATATCCCATTATTTTCTGCCAAATCTAGCATTCCTCTTATGTGCATTAGATAACGCAGAAAATTCAATGTTTCCTTTTATCGTTGTTGACTTTGTACCTATCTCCATTTGAAATGTATGGCAGACTCCATTGTATTGAAATGTACCTATTAGAATCCACCCACAACACCACAAAAAACAAAACACTCCTCCCCAACCAAAAACACCCCCCTCCCCCCCCCACACCCCCACCCCCCCCCCCCTCATCTCGAGCCCCCATCCATTCCCAAACTCCCTCCACCGAGATAAAACAAGTTGAAAATACCCAATTTCCCACCCCCCCCAAATCCAAAAACCACCACTTACCTCCCCCCCAACTTTGCCCCCCCTAAATCTCGGATACAGCATCATGAATGTACCTGTATTATCCCCACTTATCCCCACTCGCATTCACTCCGGTCCTATTTTGTGTTCTGGCTCTGGGGCCCTCGCTTGCCTCTTGGACCTTGTTGGGCTATCCATTCCACTGTTCACAAAATTTTCTGAGTGTTTTTCATTGCAAAAGACTTAGCATGTTATCGCAGTTTTTTTTTTTAAACGGATTCCGAAATTAGCACGGTTTTTTTTGCACGGATTGGACAAAACCGTGCGAAAAAACGCGTTAATTCCGGAATCCGTGCAAAAAAAGCCGTGCAAACAAAACCGTGTGAAAAAACCCGTGTAAAAAACTGAATTTATATTAACCGATTTTGCAAAAAAAAAAGAACCCAAGTTTGATCATTTATTTCAAAAAGCATCAGTTTGTATCGCTTCGGTTGCGTCTAAACAGAAACGGGTAAGGCTGACAGCCTCCATGTCTGAGAAAGATTTGTTTCTTCCTCAATATTCTATCATGTAACATACATTTTTTTGTGGACATCGCGACTAACATTTGAAAATGGCTGAAAATATTGTTACAACAAAATTTCCTTTTAATAAAATTCGCAATAACTTCAGAACGGCTGGGTTTACGAAAAAAGTTTTGATGTGTTTTTTTTATTAAAAATGAATACGTAGAGTATATTTTTGGTAAAGTTGGTAAATACGCGATTTCACAAATTTCAAAAATCCATAAAAAATTAAAAACAAAAATTTAGAAAATTAAAGAAGTGACCGTCTTAACTCTTCACCAGACTTTAGGTTATAACTTCAAGTTTTGTCAAAAAAAAAAATTAAAAATTCGAAGGGGGAGGCCTCCGATCAAATCAATGTTTTATGTTTTTTCAGCATGAATTTACTTTTTTTTAGTTTCAGTGTATTTTTTTAAGAAAACTTAATGACCTACAACTTCTTCTCAGACGACATTTTGATCAGAAAATTAAATTCAAATTAAATTCATATTTTACATAAGCCCTTATAGAAAATTAGTCCAGGAAATTTTAGGATTTTTTTATGAGAAATGTCATCTTGGGAAGAAACCAACATATGGAGAAAAAAATCATTAAAACCGGAAACTGTCGAGACAAAATCAATATTTTTTTAGCGTTTCTGGCTAGAAATGCTCTATATCTAGAGAGTCTTATCAGTTAGGACATTGCTTTCTTCAGTATACTTGTCCTGGTGGTCAAGCGTTTCCGGATGGTGATTACATATGTTCGGAAGGGGCAAGGAAGTAGCAAGGGGAAGTAACATGGGACAGTTGGATACAAAGATGCAGTGAAGTAGCCAGGAGCAGGAAAGTACCAAGGGACATGGGGATAGTGAGGGGTAGCTAATTAACAAGGGGTAAGGGAATAGAAAGGAACAGGGGACAGCAAGGTGCACGGGTGTAGCAAGTCACACGGCAGTTGCAAGGGTCAGTGAAGTAGCAAGGGGAAGTAAAGAAGCAATGAACAAGATATAGCAACAGGCAGGGGGTGGCAAGAGCCTGGGCGATAGCAAGAGAGAGGGTGTAGCAAGGATCAGTGAAGTAGCAAGTGGTGGAAAGAGACAGGCGGTCAAGGGATCAAAGGCAGCTAATTAGCAAGCGGTAGTGGTAGCAAGGGTAGGGAGTAACAAGGTGAGAAGGGGGAGTTCTTGCACACTATCTGATAATTTGGTATTCAATTCTATATAAGGCCTGTACTCGAAAAAATGCACCAGACAAAAGTGTTCGCCAAAAAAATATTTTATGTCGGATTTTTTTGAATCTTTTAGGGAATGAACTGATACATATGGATTATGTTTCGGCTGAATTACTTTATTCAATTTACTTTCCATCGCTGAAAGCCCGCACCTTTCCCGTAAGACCCCTCATTACATTTTGTGCAATGGTGGAGCCGACCTTTTTGGTCACTTTCATCCATTCTTTCATCAACTCCAGCTCGTTCTTAAATACCTTGTACGATTTTCGAACTTTGGCCTTCATTATGGCCCAAAATCTTTCCACCGGACGAATCTCTGGTGAATTTGGGGGGTTGGCGATTTTTGGTACAAAAACAACGTTATTGTCTCTGTACCAATCCAACGTCGATCGCGCGTAATGGCATGATGCCAGGTCCGGCCAAAATAATGTCTCGCCTCCGTGGGAACCGCAGGAAGGGCAACAGACGCTTCTGGAGGCACTCGGTGCGGTAAATTTCACTGTTGATGGTACCCGTTGTGATGTACGGTTTACTCAGATTACCGCATTGGCATATGGCCTGCCCGAGCAAGTATTTTTTTGGCGAATTTGTCCACTTTCTTCTTCCTTATGTCTTCCGGAACATCAAACCGTGATTTGGCAACGTAGAACTCCAGCCCCGGTATCTGCTTTGCGTCTGCCTTGATGTAGGTTTCGTCATCCATAACCACACACATCGGTTTCGTTAACCACTCTCGATACAGCTTCCTTGCGCGGGATTTGGCCGCCGTCTTTTTGTTGTTCACCCCGGTTCGGTGCCTTGCGGACCTTGAATACACGAAGCCCAGCTCGTTTCATGGTTTGCTGAACGAACCAGGCGGAACACTTTGCCGTCAGAGCCACGTCGCGAATCGAAAGGTTCGGATTACACTTGAAATAATCCAACACCTTCCGGGCCTTCACAGGGTCAGCTGTCTTCGATTTTCTTCCACTTCCAGCCCGCCACTCGGACGTCTGGGACTAGTTAAACGATTTTACCACCCGAGCCACAGTTGTATGGGTGATTCCCAGTTGTCTTCCGATCCATCTCATGGTCGCAGTCGGATTTTCCATGACAGTGCGCAAAATTCTCTGGCGATTTTCTTCTTGTTTCGATGACATCTCAATAACCACTGAACCGATTATGAAATTTTGCACATGTAAACAATTCACTCCAAACTAGTTATACTCAGATTTTCATCAATTTTTAACTTCGGGCAAAAAAGTTACACACGGATAAAAATGGTGCAATTTTTTTTCGAGTACAGGCCTTATTAGTAGTAGCAGAGGTATTTGCTTGCTGAAGGTTTTTTTTCTGTTGAAGATAACATCCTTTATTATTTTTGCCAGTTCTTGAGAATGAACCCAAGTTATGCTACCTTTTAAAGGCAGTCGCATGTTGCCTCTGAACCTCTGGTTGGTAGTTGGTTTTGTTCTGCCTGTTTATGTTTCCTTCTTGTAAAAAATGATGTTGGTTAAAGATGTTCTAAAGGGTTTAGCCTTTGGATTCCTTTTAGTCTGGCCTTATTGTGCATTATTGTTGAAATTTTGGATTTTAATTTGGAGGTTTGGTTAATTGTTTGACTGCTTCCGATCTCACTGTTACTTTGAATTATCTGGGGTTTATTATTTCTTGTACCACCTCAGCAGCATCCTTACATAAAATTTGTTTGTATTGTTAACTTTTAAGTGAACACTTAAAATCATAGCATGATCAAAAATTAGCATAGCATGATCACGCGTGAAATAAATGGAAATAAAATTTAACTACGAGTCTTTCTTTGGCAAGAGTTTGTCATGTACATACCTTATGATAGAGTTGAAAAGTCGATAGGATGATCTGAAAATAAAAAGACACAATCAATCATGAGGACGTTTATTAGATGATCAAGGAGGGATGTACAGATAAGTCCACAGGTAGTTGTGTAGCATTTGCATAAAAAGACTAAAGGGTGTACACGGTACAATTGCATCAGGCAGAACTACTCGTCAAAAATACAGTCCTTGAGTCGATTGGCAGAACACTTTTAGAGACTGAAAAACAATATACAGCTTGGTTTACGTATCTTTATTTCAGTCTACTTCTTAAACAATTCTAAATGTCCGAACGATATTATTCCTTATTCCACCCATTAGATATGTAGAACGCCGAAATCGAAAATTAAAACTCAGGCTTCATAGTATTAACGTAAGCCCAAAGATGGTTTTGTGTTCGTCGTAAACACTAAAGAATAAGATCAGCAACTTATCATGCGTAAAGTTGTTGACGGACTTTTTGATAGTTGTTATAGAATTGGAACTTTAGCAAGTTGGTCTTACACTAGCAATGTCCATGTTTCGTGGCCACAGTTCGGCGAACTTTGTTCGATCTTAGCGTCCTTCGGAGTCCAAAGTAGCCACGATTGCCAGCCATAATGCGCTTTTGTATTTCTCTGCTGGTGTCGTTATCGGCGGTCACCAATGAGCCCAGATAGACGAAGTCGTCTACTAACTCGATTTCATCACCGTCGATCTGAACTCGCGGTGGAAGGCTAACATTGTCTTCTCGTGAGCCTCTTCCATATATTCGAAGATTTATGTGAATTCTATAACTAATCTTTCTTCTCATTTTCTATTTTACTTTGAAAATCATTAAAATTTCAAAACGAGTGCGCGGAAATTGCATAAAGCGAGTGGAGAGTTTAAAAGAAAAGTGGAGGCGAATGTTCGACAAATCATGAATTCATCAACGCAGAACAACGTTACCGAAAATACACAATGCGGTATGGATACGGCGGCTGTATATTTAGTGGTTCCGGTTTCCGAGAATCCAATGCTGGATAAAATCGAAACCTTCAGGAATGCCTATGGCGTTTACGATTTCTTTTATGTTGTGATTCTGATCAAACCTCATAAAACCAGCAAGTGTGCTATAAAGGCACCATAAAATGTTACGCTCTCAATAAGGGTTTGAAGAGCCCTAGATAAAACCACTAGATTTATTTTGTGCTTCAGTATTCTAATTAGGTCTGTATCCGCAACCTCAAAACACGAAAAAAACCGGACAACTCAAAACATGGATAAAACATAAATTTCGCATTATATTTCCGTCGTAGTTGTTTTTTTCAGATTCATGGGATGTGTTTTAACAATTCGTGAAGACAAAACATAGTTATTCGGTATTTGCGTAAAATTTTCGAACTTTGCGCTTAACTCCGTCCATTAGGGTTTGTACAGACTCTTCAGAAATCGTAGAAGCCGTCTTTGTCCAAATTTGCTGGAAGTGTTTGATGTCTTTGATTCCTTGCTTCTTTCCAGAAAGCTTCCGCTTCATCAGAGCCCAATATCACTGGATTGGTCGTAGGCTCTGGGCAATTTGGCGGGTTTGAGGTTTTTGGTACAATGTTCACTTGATTTGATTGGTACCACTCCATCACAGTTTTAGCATAGTGGCATGATGCCAAATCGGGCGAGAACAAAGGTTTTTCTTTGTGACTTTTGATGAAGGGTAGCAATCGCTTCTGCAGACACTCTTTCTGATAGATCTCCTTGTTGATTGTGCCTGTAGTGACGAAAGATTTACTCTTTTTGCCACACGTGCAAATTGCTTGCCACATAAGGTATTTTTTAGGAAATGTCGATGCCTTCTTCGTTCTGAAATGCTCAGCTGTAGCATTTCTGGCCATAGCAGAATAAAAAGTCAGCCCTAGAAGCTGCTTGAAATCCTCCAGGACATAAGTTTCATCGTCCATAACAACGCATGAAAACTTCGCAGTACAAACGTCGAGCCCGTGATTTTGCTGCCAAGTTCTGTTTGTCGTTGCGATTTGGAACCGTTTTTTCTTTATACGGCCAACCGTTGTTTTGATTTTTGGACAAAACCAGGCGACATCCCTATTTTACGAGCCACCGTTCGAATGGAGAGATTTGGGTTTTCGTTAATATCCTTTTCACCTTACGGTCCATGACAGGATCAGCGCGTCCAATGTTTTTGTCACTTCTCAGTTTCCTCTCCACCGTCAAACGTTCCGAAAATGATTTGAGCACATCGTGAACAGTGGATTTAGGCAAATCCAATGTTTTTGCAAGGTCCCGTATTGACAAGTCAGGATTTGCCGTACGCCCGTACAAAATTCGCTCGCGCACTTGTTTTTCTTTCGTCGCCATCTTGAATACTAAACATGAAATGTAGACATCAATCATAGTCTTTTTCATCATAGACTCTCAGCTATACCAGAGTGAAATTTTTCATTCCTACGTGCAATATTTCAAAAGTTACAATGACTCGTAACGCTGGCAGATCACCTTTTCGTGATGCGTTTCGGAGTATCAGATCTACCACCGAACCCTAGTCTGAATTAATTCAATCTAGGGAACAAATTTGTTTTTGTAGTCAAAGGAACATATATTAGTCCTTACTACATATTATGTCTTGTGAAGAGTGACAATACTCGGATTGATTCCCCGAGGATGAGCTTGGAAGACGGAAAACAAGGTTAGTTTTCATTTGCGTGAATTCTCATTTTCTATTTGATGTTCTATAGTTTGAATTGGTTATGACTAGGGTTCTGATGGATCGTCAGTATCGGAGTCATTGTTTGTTTTCTTTGCAATGAATCCAGTTTTGCCTGATAAAGGGGCGCGCCTTTGAAGAGTGCTCTCACTCCTCAAAGGATTTAAATAGCGGAAACTTTCAATAAACCTCGACTCATTGCTAACAGAACAAACAATGACAACTGTAACAACACCGAATGCTTCATCATTTCTCAATAGTGATGAAGTAACTCGACATGCACTAAACAAAGGTACGGGATATACTACAATAGATCAAATTACTGGTCGCAGTAGTTTGTGTCCCGAACAGAGGAAAAAAAATAAAGGGTAATGTGTCGTATGAAAGCATTTGTTGAGGAGCGGCATGTCATAAAGAAAAGAATGTTAGCGAGGAAGAAATGAGGAAGAGGTCATTGTTCAGCGGCATCAGCACCCAAGTAACCATGAAGCTGTATATAGATACATCAATTTTGCATTATATTGCGATGTAGGTTTATGGTATAAAGCAGTATAATCTTACATGCGCCATGAAAGTAGAAATGAAAGTCGAAAAGGGCCCCACACTTGTCAAATTAAAGCTAGCGCACATGCTTTATTGAAGCCCTAAGACATGTATATTTAGGGCATAGTTACTTTTTCAGCAGTTGAATTACTGCTTCTACTGAAATGTTTCATTGCATTTTTGAAAGCATACATAGAGCTTGGAATATTTTGAAAAAAAAAAACATCGAAAATGTTTAAAATTTCTAATTGAGTTTAGATATTTTCATTGTTATTTGCATTTGCATTGCACTTCATTGCATTTATTGAGATAATGTAATTATGCATAGTTGAATGCGTATTTAATGTTAAGTTTAGATATATAGTAATGCATCATCACATTTTAAAGTAAACGTAATGCTACAGCATGGGAGTTGTTAAAAAAATATAGTATGGCATTACTGTTGCTAATAGTCAGTCGAATTTGTGTTATGATATAATGCTTATGGTTACTTGGCCAGACACTGAGAAATAGTCACATACAAATAAATAAGAAATTTTAACAGTTGTTTTGATCTTTTGCTTCAGCAAAATGGAAAAAATATTGTCCAAAAATTACTCATCATACAATAGTTTATATTGAACTAATTAAAGCGTGAAAAATCGATCAACGAACCTAAAAGATCATTGGTCTCAGTGATTGTATGGTTATTTTGTTGGAGCTAAAATAGAAACTTAGCTGGAATCTTCATCACGATAATACAAAAACAATCGAACAAATCATCCACAGTAAAACTTATTTTATTTTTATAATACCTAGCATAGATAGAATTAGATTTGTTTTTCTTCGGGTTGGTGCGTAACTTATGTTTTAACGATTGCATTTATTTCGTCAAAAATTCTTGAAATTAAAAACGATAAAAAAATCATTTTACCGGTTCAACTAGCTGATGCTATTTCGAAGGCGGTATTCGGTGAGATCTATCTGAATATAAATATTTTACAAAACCCCATATTCAGATATTTAGTTCAAAATTCGCACCTGCTTTGGAAACATGATTATTTTAAATCTGAAAAAGTGTTGCAGTACCCTAATACGAATGATACCGGTAATGTTTACATACTGAGGTAATTGTGTGTGGAAGTAACCTTGGAATAATTCAAAAATTGGTTGCTGGATTTGCAATAGAGCCATCTACAAGGTGATCGGATCAGAGATGCTTTCAGTTATCGATTCAAGGATTGTTGCAAACATATTTCTTTCATATAATCATGTTTAATATTCCCGAAACAAGCCTACACAAAACCTTGAAATTCATTTTACGAGCACATTTGTTATGTATTTTTTTTATTATCAAAATCGTTGAACGGCAGGAAACCCACCGCTCACCGGTTAGATTTGTACCCCTCGAACAATGCAAGCTCTACGATGCATGCGACGGTATCGGTGTGGGTCGATGCGGTATAAACCCGAACAGAGGTAAAATGGTAACCGAAAGATTTATACCACGCTAGATTTATACCACGCGAACAATGCGAGCTTTGCGATTTATGTGAAAGTGTAGGTAGCACTCGTTCTATGCGGTAGAAACCCGAACCGGCATAGAATGAATACCGAAGAAGCACGAAGAAACGGAATAAATAGCCCGTTCGGGCGGATATTCGGCACCATTCGATTTTCGACTGTAGTGTTGGCAGGAGGAGTTCATCGTAGTGAGGAAACTCAAGTGGAATAGTGGAAGTGCGACAAAAGTTCTGAGTGCGATCAGCGTGATTGAAAAGTTCAGCAGCAGGGTGAAAATTGTTTAAATATTCTGATGGTTGTTATTGCATTAGTGATCAGTTTGCAGAATGTCAGAGAACGTACAAAAGTTATTGATTGTTAGTATTGAAAGTGATTTTTTTAAATTGAGGAAATTCTCTTCTCACATTTTACCATTTTACCATTCATAAATGTGTCTTATTCTTCATTTTCTTACAATTGGCTCTTCGGGTGGCCAGTTAATCCAAAGAAGCGTCGTTGACACTGTCAACGAAGGGATGCCGCAAAACACAAATTTGGCAAGTTCATGGAAACGGTCGTCAGTCAACATTGTATTGGCACCTGGGGAGTATCATCATCGCAATCGTTTTGCCAAACGTGAGGCAACATGAATTTTGTCTGACAACCGTTACCTATAAAATTCTTCGGTTTATTCTTGAAAGAACCTTGTCTTGTCTAGATCTTTTAACGGAGATTGGTGCCAGCTTCAACAAACCACTGTAATTTCCGATATGTCTAAGAAATTCGTTTTTACGTTTTCGTGTCTTCCATGGGTCTTTCTGAGATTCAAGAGTATAATTAATATCATTTTTTTTTTTGAAAAACTAGGAAAATCTAAATAAACACTTCACTTGATAACCTTTTCTAAAAAAATATATAAAAAACTGAAACAATTTTTAAACTTCCACTAGTAAACGCGAGCAAATTCCGTTAAATTCCACTAAAAATAGCTAATTTTTTGACAGATAGGCCTATTTCGTCTGCGACTTACAGACTCCTTCAGTCTCGAGTGCTCGACTGGAAGATTTTTTTTGTTGGCAATGGGACATTAGGATCAAAGTTGTATTCCATAAATGTTCGATATTGATCCCAATCAGCTTTATGGTAGTTGAAAGTAGAACTGATGGAATTAGAAATTATTTCTTGAGATATTTCAAATGTTACTGGAAGGTGATCAGAACCAGAAGGCAGCATTGACTACAAAGTTGACATGAATCAGTTGATCTCTTTTGACCTTGTGGGCAGTTTTGGGATAGGTCTCAGTTATAACAGCAATATGCACGTTATGAACTCTTAAGAAGTTGAATATCTTGCCCTCGTTATCTCTGATGGATCGAGCAATCCAATTCGAAATATTTCATGACTTTTATGTCCATTACTGAATTTTAATGTCATGACCATATTATTGGCAAATTTGATACCAGTTTGAATAGCATCAAACATGGAGTTCGTTTTAAGCATGTCGGTTATCATATCGATTAACGATTGCTGTAAAAATTCTAATTTAGAAGCGGAAATGCTACCTTAAACACTCTGTTCCGGGTGGTTCAATCTTTGTTAGCTTTCAAATGTAACCTATTTCTTCATAATTTCTGAAGCCTAGCCCATTCTTATAAAGCTGGATTCTATTTCAAAGATTTCTCCAGAGAAATCAGTCTGTTTAAGGCGTTTCCATAGCTGTCTGGAAAATATCTTTCATCTTTTTGCCATAGCAGACCGACTTCACCTGTTTTCTTTATTGTATCGTCCAGGATTCTTCTAGCTCTTTCCGAATCTTTCAAGATAGCTTGTTCCGTTAATTTAACTCCAAATTCTTTTATGGTTCGTCGTCCTGATGAACTAATGTAGAATACTTCTGATCCACGGTTGATGTTGAATTCCCAAACATTACCCATCCTAATTTTGTTTTTATTGCAATCGGTTCAGGGTCCTTTTTTTTTTTGTAATGGTCCTAAGTATGGCAGTGATTTGTTAAATATTTATGCTCAGATAGATCTCACCGAATATCGTCTTATATTTTATATCTTTGAACGGAGCTTGGTGCCAGCCTTAACAAGCCACTGTAATTTCCGATATGTCTTAGACATTCGTTTTTACGCTTTCGTGTCTTTCTGAGAATGTCTCGTATGTTGGCACTGAGGCAGCCTGTTAAAGTGGGCCCTCTCTGGAGCCACCAAATGTTAAAATGGATCCTCTATCAGCTGGAGACTCGCAACTTCGTGAACCTTTGAAATCAAAGCTAGTTCCGTCGACGTTAGACGGTTATACTTGTTTTCAAAATGATGCAGGATAGTGCTCTGATCTTTCGTATTCACCGGTATTTCGGATATCTAAACGACTATCATAAAATTTCTCACTTTTTTTCTTCCTTTTCATTCATTTTCTAAACCTGCCCTACTAAAGACCCCCCCAATCTTGTGAAAAAGATAATGTCCTCTTTTATATTTGAAAGGAAGTTCTCTTTCCTTCTTCTTCTTTATATTGATGACGACCAGTTTTCAACAAAAAAATTTGTTTTCCCACCTTTTTTTTTAACCCTTTCGCTTTGTCATTCATTTTGGCTAATGAGGGATTCCATCCAGAATGTGCCGGAAATCCCAAAAATCATACCCGATCATCATTGATTTGGATGAAACTTGGCACATGAGTTCGGTACGTTGGAAAAAAAAATTCCACTGGTGTTAAGATAATTTGGGTTCAAGAGTAACTTTTGAGATGGGCGTATGTGTTTTTTTCCAACATTTTACTTGAAAAATCGTAGTTCAAAAACCATTACATTTAGAGAAAAACTTTATATAAGGGAATTGTAGGGAACTAAAAAACCTTTCTTAAAAAAATATACACAGAAAAAAAATTTTTTTTTTCATCAAGAAAAATCAAAAATAATTACTAAAAATAAAATATCTAAAAAAACATATTTTTAATATTTTTTTAATTTGTTGTATGGAAATTTGAGGAAAAAAGACACGTTTTAAAAAAAACTCTAGGATGGACGCTCTTATAATAAAAAAGTTTTTCAAATAGCGAACTTTGGTGTATATTTCAAATTTTGGTTATTCATTCTTATAAATAAATTTTGATGTTACAATATGGTTTTGGAGATCATTACAAACAATAATGATAATAATGATAAACCACGTAAACGCAACCGTTTTCAAGATATTTCTGATTTTCTTTCAATAAAATTTCAAAACCTCAAAAAATACGCCCTTTTCATAAATTACTCGTGATATTAAAACAACAATAGCTAACGATTGTTTCTCTTGTGTTTTTAGCCTTTTTAAAACACATGTATGTGCCTCTTACTTACTCTTAACAGCTCGTCGATTGAAAAAGCTTCACTTAAAGTTATAAGACAAAAATAATGAATTATGGTTGGATTTATATTTATATATACCATTTATTAGTCTCGGTCATTGATAATATTACATAAACATTATATAAACTATTGATTGCTTTTATATATATTATGAATCCTGCCTTCTTCGTCATTCGAAAACAGTTTTACAAAAACTTCGTTTTCTGAAATTGGAACGAATGAGTGGTACTTTTGTGTACCTGCAATCGTTTTAGTCTGTCGGTAAATTTCATTCCATTCTGCTACCCCCTGTTCATACTCTTCATGTGATACATAACAAAACGACATTTTTGTTAAACAATCATCACTTTTTTGGTTCGCCCATTCGAATAACTCTAATGCACTTTTTATAGGGTGTTCATGTTGTACAGCAAGGCTTGCATATCTTGCCATTCGTTTTAATGTACCACCAATTGCATCGCAAGGTCCCTTACCGTGGGATGTTGCGAAAAAATGCCATTCAGCATCAATATTGTATTTCTTTTTAAACTTACAAAGGCTTGCAAAGTTCTTCCTATTTTTATATTGGGATGCTGCCCCGTCAGACATAAACGTAGCTTTCTTTACTTTAATTTTTGTTTGCAAAAAGCTTATTAGTTTTGAAATAAACACCTGCACCGCAATCGTATCATGTTTCAACACTTCTGAGATAACAATGAAACTGATATTTTTAAGTATTCCAGATTCCGTGTAATAAATGACAAAAGGGTGAATAGTGGCTTGCTCATTACTCCAATAACTACTTTGAACAGCATCTTGAAAAACAAATGAATAATTTTCAGAAAAATCACAAATTATTATTACTGCGTCGTCTTTAAGACAACTTTTATAATCTCTCAAGAAACTAGACTGCTGAGATTTGACAAAATCGTGGGATACTAATTGTTCCAACTTTTCACAAAAATAAGCAATAAATTCATCAATTGGTTTAACAAGTGTCTCTAAACTACATCTATCAGTTGAAATCCATTGCTCAAAAGATATTTCAACTAAACCACGTTTTTCTAATTTGTCTGTTAAACTACTCTCAAAATCTGAAAAGCCTGGACATCGTTCGCATTCACGGAGGTAACATTTTTTAGTTCTAGTTGATGAGCTACATAATATTTCTTCAAAACACAATTTATAATCATTCTCGAATGAATATTTTCTAAGACCATGAAGCATCAAGTTAATGTTCTCATGAATGGTGCAAACACAAATGTTATGAGAACCTGTGCTGCCAAGTAATTTGCAATGCTTTGGTCTTAGTGCTGCAAAAGAGCTAAACCCAACAGCATTTTGATGCATCTCTTGAAATTTAATGAAAGCTTCTCTTAATGAACAAACTAAAAGGCGCTTTTGAATATGAACCCTCTTACCTTCACTCCTCACTGAAACGTAGTCGTTCATACCAGGGGTTGCTCGTGTAATCTCATCACTGTCGTAAAATTGCAAAATTTGGTTTTTTATTTCCGGGTTCAGACCGTGTCCCGGATGTTCATTTTCGCTGCTCCATAACTACTAATAGTATCGTTGATCTCTTTGATTAACCGTTCCATTTCGTTACTAGCTCCTTTGAAGTTCGTACCGTTGTCGCTATATAAATGCGTAATCTTGCTGTATTGAGCTTGGAAATCTCTCAACAGTCTTATAAAACAATCCGTCGACAATGACTCGGCCATTACTAGATGCACTGCACGAGTTGTCATGCATGTAAAAATCACACCCCAGCGTTTTTCATTCGATCTTCTTAGTTTAAATTCGAAGGGTCCGAAATAATCCACTCCTGTGTGAATGAAGGGATATGTCACTGGATCCGTCCGACATCCCTTTTACGCAGCCATTTGCGGTGCACTTGGACGTGCCTTCCGTATTATGCACGTTGAACATGCGGATTCCACTCTTCTTACGACTGCATTCAAATTATGAATCGTATACTTTTGTTCTATTGCATCCATTACTACTCTAGTATTTTTATGAAGGTATCGTTCGTGATACGACTTTACTAGGAGCCAAACAATGTGATGTTTCTGCGGTAGTATTAGTGGAATTTTTACACACCTATTGCGTTGTGATTGATTGTTTAATCGACTTCCTGAACGCATTACTCCTTCATCATCCAAGAAAGTTTTACCTTTCTGATTCTTGAAACACCCTTGTCTTGTCTAGATCTTTTAACGGAGACCAGCTTTGGTGCAAGCTTTAACAAACCACTGTAATTTCCTATATGTCTTTGATTTTCTACGCTTTTGTGTCATTCAGGTGTCTTTCTGAAACTCTTGGAGCATTAGGATCAACGTGTGTCCCACAAATGTTCGATACTGGTATCAATCAGCTCGCTGCTAGTTGTAAGTAGAACTGATGGAATTAGAAATTATTTCTTGAGATATTTCAAATGTAACTAGAAGATGATCTGAAACGAAAGCAGCATTGACTACATAGTTGACATGAATCAGTTAACCTCTTTCGACCATATGGGCAGGTTTGAGATAAGTATCTGTTATTACAGCAATATACACGTTATGAACTCTTAGGAAATCAAATAGCTCATCCTCGTTATCTCTGATGGATCGAGCATTTCAATTTAAAATATTGAATGACTTTTAAGTCCATTACTGAATTTTAATGCCATGAAAATATTATTGGCAAATTTAATACCAGTTTGAATAGCATCAAACATGGATTTAGTATTAAGCATATCGGTTATCATATCGATCAACGATTGCTGTAAAAATTCTAATTTAGGAGCGGGAATGATACCTTAAACACTCTGTCTGTTCCGGGGGGTGATTCATTCTTTGTTATTTTACGACTTTACCCTTGTCTTCATAGTTTGTGAAGGTTTGCCTGGTCAATTTTTGCAGAGCTGGATTCTTTTTAAAAGATTTCTCTAAAGAAATCAGTCTGTTTAAGACGTTTCCATAGCAGACCGACTTCATAACGATCACCTGCATTCTATTCTATTGTATCGTCTAGGATTCTTCTAGCTCTTTCCGAATCTTTCGAGATAGCTTGTTCCGTCAACTTAACTCCAAAGTATGTAGCATACTCCTGACCGTCTGTTGATTTTGAATTCCCGAATATTGACCAGCCCTATTTTGTTTTCATTTCAATCGATTCATGGTACTTTCCAGTTCTTTTTTGTTATGGCACTTAGTAGGCAGTGATTTGTGAAATATTTATATTCAGATAGATCTCACCAAATATAGTCTTATATCTTATATCTTTGAACGGAGCTTGGTGCCAGCCTTAACAAGCCACTGTAATTTCCGATGTGTCTTAGGAATTCGTTTTTTACGCTTTTGTGTCTTTCAGGAAATGTCTCGTATGCAGCCCTTGCTCTAACTATTGAAAAACTCGAAGATTCAAGAGCATACCTAATATCATTTGTTGTTTGCAATGGAACATTAGGATCAAAGTTGTATTCCACAAATGTTCGAAATTGGTCCCAATTAGCTCTCTGGTAGTTGAAAGTAGAACTGATGGACATATTTCAAATGTAACTGGAAGGTGATCAGAACCGAAGTCATCGTGGGTAATCAATTGACTACAAAGTTGACATGAATCAGTTGATCTCTTTCGACCTTATGGGCAGTTTTGGGATAAGTCTCAGTTATAAAAGCAATATGCACGTTATGAACTCTTAAGAAGTTGGATATCTCGCTCTCGTTATCTCTGCTGGATCGAGCATTCCAATTCAAAATATTTAATGTCTTTAATTCCATTACTTTTTATAATGGTATGACAATATTATTGGCAAATTTAATACCAGTTTGAATAGCATCAAACATGAAGTTCAGTTTTACCATATTGGTTATCATATCGATTAACGATTGCTGTAAAATGTATGACTCATTGATAAATTGACATTCATTGATAGATTGTCATAATAAATTTTATTTATTAGCTTTCTCTTAAAACTAAATCAATTCTACTCATTTTCATCAAGAGCAAAATCCAGTTGTTCAACATCATCCAATCATTCGTCTAGTGCATTGCCTTCAGTGTTTAAATTTTCAGAGCTGTAAAGATCTTCGATTAGATAGTGCCTGGGTAAATGTTACCTCCATCTGTCATAAAATATCCAAAGTAGACGAGTACGTTCGTGTATGCTAATTAGGTACCTCTTATGTTGATGGTCTATAAAAGTATGTATGCAGATTTTACGTATACTTTGGGAATATTATTTGATCGTCTAAGGGCAGATTATGTTAACTTCCAAAACTAATTATTATTGCTGTCCGCCACATTCCCACTCTCGTGAATCTATCCTATAGATTTACCAAATTAATTTAGTTTTCCTGTTAGTTTTCTTCGAACTCTATGGCGTTGCTTGGTATCGGTATCGGTAGTTGGCGTCTTCGGTTGTTAGATGAAATCGCTACCTCCTTTAGTTCGATGTTGGTTGGATTGGCATGATGAGTCCTTCGAATGTAAGTAAAGTAGATCCAGGTGCCCAGCGAAAAGATAACAATCAATACAGGCAATGCGATCCATATGAAAGGATGGTATTGCAGTAACCTCCTCTGAATCTGATTCAGTCTCGTCCATATACTGATATCCTTGTTTCGGTGCCCAGTTGGAAATTTTGGTGTCGTTTAATATATAATCGTTCAGCTTTATGTTCACTCGTGGTTTAAAAAATGTTAACGTCGTTTTAGATTTTTGTTGCATATTAGCGAAGATGGTGCGATGATTAGTTTTGATATTACAATCGGGATCCATTGTTACGATGGCTGCCTCATATGGTGATGTTCTTCCAATTTCAGCGGGTGTAAGTTTTCGTATATATCCTTTTGAGTCATACTCCTTGAAAGTTAGTATCGCCCAATCCTTGAGTTCAGGGTCCTTTTCCAATTTGTTTTCCATTATTTCCAGACGTTTTTTTGCTGTCGGGTAACTTTGGGGAAAAATAACATTTTCCGATTTCCAAAGAAGCCCAACTTCATATCTGCCGTTTGTATACCTCGTGTTTTTCTCCATGATTGTTTCCACTCTCTTGTCTACTTCTGGTATCTGTGGATTTTTGCTGATTTTGACTCCAAAGTCTTCGGTGGAAAAATATGCCTTCATCATTTTTGACATTTCTTCTTCGTGAATGGTCCTCACTCCTTTTAGAGTGAAGCATTTTTTAGATGGTCCGCTGATTTTTAATGTAACATTGAAGCTGCTGCTTTCATCTTTGCTAACGTCTTGAGTCCATTTCAATTGAAGTGGATCGTTTATGCCTTTCAGAGACAAATTGTTTGCAATGCTTTCATCTATTAATGTTACAGACGATCCTGCGTCAAGGAATGCATACGTTTGCACAGATTTTACGCCATTTTTTAAGACAACTGGTATTATTTGGAAAAGAGCCTTATTTCTTTTAATTCGATGGTGGTTAACTGGATTTTGTTCATCCTGCAATTCCATATGTTGTAATTGTTGATCCCTGTTCTGCGTTGTAGTTGTGCCTTGATTTTCTCGATTTGTTTCGTGAAGCCATGAATGATGCGTCCTCTTGCATCCGTTAATACTACATTTTCGAGCTCGTTTACATTTTTTTTGGAAATGGTTTGCTCCAAGGCATCCCACGCATAATTTATTGCGTTTTACTACCTCGTTTCGGTCTTTTACAGTCATGTCTCTGAACGATTGGCAATCAGTAATCCTTACAATTTTCGCATTTTTTAGGTTTCCATTGATTTATCACATGTACGTTAACATTTCCTTTTTTGTCATTAGAATTTACGTTCATGGAATGCATTATTCGATACGTTTTTGCAAGTAGAAACAAGAAATTATTGAGGACTTTCAATGTTGGAACAGATTTATTGGTCTGTAGTGCCTCGGCCCATTTAATTTGAAGATTATACGGTAGTTTTCTGACCGTTTCTTCAATCAACCTTGGATCCTTTAAATAATCTTGATATTAAATTAGCTCAAGATTGCTAACCAGATTGCCTAATGCATCCGATATATCTGCTACTATGGCTCGATTCTCCTTCTTTATTTTTGTTAAATCTGTTACCAGTTCTTTATAAATTGATTCTGGTTCTCCGTAGTTGAGTTCCAATCTTTCCATTATATTTGGAACATTATCCGAGTCGATCAATAATTGGTTCACGCTTTTAGCAGCTGGTCCTTCTAAAACCTGTTGTAGTCGATTCAGGTTTTCTAAGTTTGAGAATCTTCCTTCTTTGGTGGTGTCCATGAATTTTTTTTTTAAATTTTGGCCGCTCTTTGACCGATCCGCCGAACTTCGGTAAGTTCATTAGCGCTTGCCTTTTTAATAAGATTGTCCAGGCTTCTCTTGCAGCAGGTGCGTTGTCAACGTTCATGGTTTTGAACGCTTCTGTTAAAACATCTGCCATTTGCTTAAGAAGTTGGTTATTTTCGTTGCTCTCCTTGGGCTTAGTCTCAGATTGACTTTGGGTACAACCTTGTTTGTACCATTTTGCCTGATAAGCAACGCATTTCTGACATATCCAGGTCAAAAACTCAGTTCTTTGCCTTTATCCTGTCGAACACACTTCTGAAGGACGTCGTCGTTTTTCACTGGTGATGGCCTGAAAACCTTGACAATGCCCTGAACCTTCTTAACGGTGGAGAAATATTGAGGCTTCATTGCAACATCGCTACCAGATCCAAAGTCAAGCACAAACGGATCCGTATTCACGCTCTCAGAGGATGCATTGGCATCTGAATATAGGATTAAAAATGCGTAACTTCTCAACATTGTACCGGATGATTGGAGACGGCTGGCTAACGTAACCTAACGCAGCGTAAGTAATGTTTTCTAGAAGATTGAAGAGTTCCATAAATATACTTTCATCAAAATCGGTAAGATTGTCTGTATTTGAAGACGGTATCTGGTACCGGACACTTGTTACTGCAAGGTGAATGCCATGGGCCAGGCACATTTGAAGTTCTGCAGACGTCAGCCTTCCCACTGTTTTCATGATAAGTGATTCATCGGCCGTTTGGCCTATGATTTCTTTGGAAAGCATCAAAACTAATTCTGACAACTTCTGCTCTAATAATTGTATGCACTGTTCAGCATTCATCGATGATCGGATTCGCCACATGCGATTCGAAACATGGACGTTTACATTCATATAACCGATTCAATATTACCGATTCAATGAGCTGATGCTATTTCGCAGGTGGAATTCGGTGAGATCTATTTTCAGATATTTAGTTCAAAATTCGCACCTGCTTTGGAAACATGATTATTTTAAATCTGAAAAAGTGTTGCAGTACCCTAATATGAATGACACAGGTAATGTTCACAAGCTGAGGTAATTGTATGTGGAAGTAATCTTGGAATAATTCTAAAATTGGTTGCTGGATCTGCAATAGAGCTATCTACAAAGTGATCGGATCAGAGATGTTTTCAATTATTGCTTGAAGGATGGTTGCAAACATATTTCTTTCATATCATCATGTGAAATATTTCCAAAACAAGCTTACACCAAACCTTCAAATTCATTACGACATTACATTTGTTATGCATTTTATTTTCTTATTATCAAAATAGGTAGATACAGTATAGTTAGAATTGTCGTTCAACGTTGGGTACCCACCGCTCACCGGTTAGATTTATACCCAACAAACAATGTAAGCTCTGCCATTCATGCGACGGTATTGCTCTAGGTACGATTCGTTCGATACGGTATGAATCCGATGAATGCCGAAAGAGCACGAAGAAACGAACCGTCCAGATTTATACCACGCGAACAATGCGAGCTTTGCGATTTATGTGAAAGCGTAGGTAGCGCTCGTTCTATGTGGTATAAACCCGAACCGGCGTAGAATGAATACCGAAGAAGCAGGAAGAAACGGAATAAATAGCCCGTTCGGGCTGATTTTCGGCACCATTCGGTTTTCGACTGTAGTGTTGGCAGGAGGAGTTCCTCGTAGTGAGGAAACTCAAGTGGAATATCGAAAGTTCGAAAAAAGTTCTGAGTGCGATCAGCGTGATTGAAATGTTCAGCAGCAGAGTGAAAATTGTTTAAGGATACTGATAGTTGTTATTGCATTAGTGATGGAAGTGATCAGTTTGCAGAATTTCAGAGAATCTACAAAGGTTATTTATTGTTAGTATTGATAGTGATATTTTTTAAATTGAGGACATTTTCTTCTCACATTTTATCATAACCATTCATAATTGTGTCTTATTCTTCATTTTCTTACAATTGGCTCTTCGGGCTGCCAGTAAATCCAAAGAAGCGCCGTTGACACACAATTTGGCAAGGTCATCATTGTGTTGGCGTCTGTAGAGTATCATCATCGCAATCATTTCGCCTATTGTTGTCTGTCAACCGTTACCTATGGGCTTCGGTTTACCTTTCTAATTCTTGAAATAACCTTGTCTTGTATAGATCTTTTAACGCAGCTTGGTGCCTGTAACAAACCACTGTAATTTCCGATATGTCTAAGTAATTCGTTTTTTTATGTTTTCGTGTCTCCCATGTGTCTTTCTGAGATTCAAGAGCATAATTGATATCATTTTTGTTTCCGTTATATTCCACTACAGATAGCTTATCTCTTGACAGATAGGCCTATTTCGTCTGTGACTTACAGACTTCTTCAGTGTCGAGTGCTCGACTGGAAGATTTTTTTTGTTGGCAATGGGACATTATGATCAAAGTTGTATTCCACAAATGTTCGATATTGATCCCAATCAGCTCTATGGTAGTTGAAAGTAGAACTGATGGAATTAGAAATGATTTCTTGAGATATTTCAAATGCAACTAGAAGATGATCAGAACCGAAAGCAGCATTGACTACATAGGTGACATGAATCAGTTTTTAGTTCCACACATTATTTGATCTCTTAAGAAGTCGAATATCTCGCGTTTTTTTAAATCATTCCAATTCAAAATGATTAATGTCCTTAAATACATTACTAAATTTTAATGTCATGACAATATTTTTGGCAAATTTAATACCAGTTTGAATAGCATCAAACATGGAGTTATCACATCGATTAACGATTGCTGTAAAAAATCTTATTTGGGGGCGGAAATGCTACCTTAAACACTCTTTTGCGAGTGGTTCAATCTTTGTTAGCTTACAAATGTATCATCTTTCTTCATATCCATTCTTGTAAAGCTGGATTCTATTTCAAAGATTTGTCTAAAGAAATCCGTCTGTTCAAGGCGTTTCCATAGCTGTCTGGAAAATTACTTTCATCCTTTTGTCATAGCAGACCGACTTCATCGTCGTATCGTCTAGGATTCTTCTAGCTCTTTCCGAATCGGTCAAGATAGCTTGTTCCGCCAAGGGGCTATTCATAAACCACGTTGACTTTTTTGGGGGAAGGGGGGAGGGGTTTGATCAATGTCTACGCTCTATACAAAATTTAAAAAAATTGTATGTAGAAAAGTCTACGAGGGGGAGGGGGGGTCTGAGATTTTCAAAAATAAATCTACGTAGTTTATGAACCACCTTCAATTTAACTCTAGTCTTCTATGGTTCTTCGTACTGATGAACTAATGTAGAATACTCCAGATCCGCGGCGGATGTTGAATTCCCAAACATTACCCATCCTTATTTTGTTTTTATTGCAATCGGTTCATGGTCCTTTCCCATTCTTTTTAGTTATGGTACTAAGTGTGGCTTGTTAAATATTTATATTCAGATAGATCTCGCCGAATACTCAAGTGATGCAAAATTATATTTCATGAATGTTTGATATTGGTTCCAATCAGCTCTATGGAAATTGAAGTAGTAGTAATTATTTCGTGGGATATTTCAAAAGCTACTGGAAGGTGATCCGAACCGAAGTCAGCATGGATAACCAATTGGCTACAACGTTGACATGAATCAGTTAAGAGCCAAATCAATAGTTGAGGGATTTCTGGCAGAAGAAAAGCAAGTTGGGCTGTTTGGATATTGGATAGTGTAATAACCCGCAGAACAATTATCAAATAGTATATTTCCATTGGAATTACTTTGCGCATTATTCCACGAACGGTGTTTTGCATTAAAATCACCAATAATGAAGAATTTTGTCCTATTACGGTTAAGCTTCTGAGGGTCACCCTTGAGAAGATTCTTTTGCTGACCTGGAATGGTAAATAGGCAGCTAATAGTGTAAGTTGACCAAATTTTGTTTCAACAGAAACCCCCAAAGTTTCAAAAACTTTGGTATCAAATGAAGAAAGAATTTGATGTTTGATACGCCTGTGAACAATTATGGCAACGCCACCACCTGGACTTTCAAGACGATCATTGCGGTGTACGAAATAATTAGGATCCCTTTTTATTTTATCACCTGGTTTAAGAAAAGTTTCAGTTACAACGGCAATATGCACGTTATGAAATCCTTAAAAGTTAAACAGCTCGTCTTCATTATCTCTAAGAGATCGAGCATTCCAATTTAAAATATTCAGTGTCTTAATACCCATCGCTGAATTTCAGGGTCATGACAATATTGTTTGCAAATTTTATACCAGTTTGAATTGCATCAAACATGGAGTTTGTATTTATCATTCCACTAATCATATCGATTGGTGATTTCTGTAAAAAATCCATTTTAGGAGCGGTCATGCTACCTAGGTCAAAATCTTCAACATCCTTTACAGAACAGCTCACTATGGGGCGGCTCCATACAAAGTGGTGGCCAAAAATTTTTTTTGGTTTTTCCGCATTTTTTGATAGTATTCTAGTAAGTTTAGAATAAAATTAGTCATATTTGTGTATTTCCATCGCATCCAGAAGGTGTAACTAGTATTTAACCCAGTAATGAGATACGTATTCCTGAACAATAAAACTTGAACGTTTGTTTTTAATTTTAGGGGCAGTTCAAATGCAAATCAAAACTACAATAAGGTTGCTGTGCATAATATTAAATAGGAGAGGTGAAGGTGAAAGCCCCCCCCCCCCATTGTCAAGATCTGACCCCCCCCCCCCACCATTTTTTTTTAAATATTTTGTGTGAGAGTATTATTTTATCGATCAGGTATTTTGGTGAAGAATTATTTGTATATCAAACCTCCTCTCCCCCACTCCCCCCCCCCAAAAACTTATCGCCCGCCCCCCCCCCCCCCCTTGAAATATTTTTACCGTACAAATAAATCATTCAAACTAGTCGAAAAGATGCTTTTTTTATATGTTTCCATTATTTTTACTGAACGCATATCACCATCTTTAACTAAGTTGATGATTTGTCTCCATTTTATACACTGCAGGGATGAATACACTACAAAATTAAACATGATTTTGATTGATAAATTGTCATAATAAATTTTATTTATTGACTTTCTCTTAAAACTAAATCAAATTCACAAGCAATTCTACTCATTTTCTACATTTTCATCAAGAGCAAAATCATCATCCAGTTGTTCAACATCATCCATTAATTCGTCAAGTACATTGCTTTCAGTGTTTAAATTTTCAGAGCTGTCAAGATCTTCGAATACTAAAAGTGATTTTACAACATCTGGATATTCAAGTGATACATTTTTTCGCATTCTATTACCTAGATTTATTGAACTTATCAAAGGATCAGACGAGTTCATAGCTCGAATAAAGACGTCATGCAGATTATCAACTCGTGACCTTTTCCTAGCATGATGGGTACGACATTTTTTTAGAAGTTTATGTTGGCACTCTGCTGCTTCTTCAGCTAACATGCCAAGAGGAGCCGGTGAATGGATTATTATGCTCCCAGCGTGAGCGAGTACTTTATGTACTGTTGCTGGAATTTTATACCAATCATACAAATTAATATACTGCCGATATGTTTCTTTACAATAGTCATCCATTTTTTTGGGATTGATCGGATCTTGGCAATTGATTACTATTAAAATATTACGAAATCTAACAATAAGTTCTTCGTTGATGTTCAAAACTTTGGAAAGTAATTCAGGATTTGAAAATGCTTTTCGACACACGTTTCCTGTTGTACTGGTCCCTGCTCCGCCTGCCCTGGGTTGATCAACTCGTACTCCGAATGCTTCGAACATTTTTTCAGTAATGATTTTTTTCCGATCAAGATATTTGGCCTTTAAATCCTTCGTGATCTTCCACTTTTTAATTTCCATCCTGTAGGAAATATGTAATAAACACTCAAAAAATCGAATCCAAGCGTGCAGTGGAGATATGCCGTAATGAAGAGCATCTTCGTTCGATTCGTATCCTGCTTCAAGCTTCTGTAAAGTAAAAAAATCAATGTTATTTCTATGGCAGTTAGAATTTGATAAAAAAAAGTATTACCTCTATATCACTCATCACATTTGGAGTAGCGCCACAAATTGGACAGTTGGACATGGAAGAAGTATCGGTTACATAATTAAGAACTTTGCCGTCGATCATACTCATAACGAAAATAAAATCAACCAAAACAAACTCGCCATTCGATAATTGGATTTTTACTGGAACAAGCTCACTTATTTGATTTTCAATGTATCTCTTGGTGTTAAGTACCATCTCTTTAGATTCTTTGATAAATTCCAGCATAATAGGCCTACAGAACCGAATGCTTTGGGGTGTCAAATTATGCCACAAAATCCTTTTCTTGTTGTTCTGATAATAAAGTTGTATAGGAGTTGTTGTCACTGAAAAGACGTCACTGTCATCCTTTTGATTTGGCGTTGATAGCGCTTGGTGGTATTGTGAATAGCCTGTAGAGCCATCCATACCCCAGCTGCTTAAAAGTACTAGCTCTGTTTCATCGTTGGTAATCATTTGTTGGACGATTTCCGCATCGATGATCTGAATGATTCTTTCTGCTGTATGATTCATGAGTGCCTGTAATTGGACCTGAAAAGAAAGAAACATTTGAAATGGGTGTACTGGAAAAACATGTGGATATTTATATCTACCTGAATTTTTGATGATAACTCTTCGATTGACTCGGCTAAAGGTGAGCAAACTTTTTTCATGCTCTTGATTACATGATAGCTCGGAAACCTTGATGGGTTCTTTTTTACTGTTTGCTCATATGCATATTTAGAAAAATCGCAGTCTAAAAAATATTCGAATGCTTCTTCAGGTGACATCATTCCATGTGAATCTTTGAGAGTCGTAAACATTTTAGATGCACTTTCACGATTTTTGAGAATATGGCCAATCAAATTCACCATGTTTGAATCGCCATGTCTATATGCAATTTTTCTTGTGGCTAAAAAAGCCTTTTCTATAGTGTCAACACTACCGCCAAACATTTCATCGGTTTTCCTTCGTTTACTTCTATCACTAAGTTCATCAAATTGTTTTTGTGGACGTCCACGACCAGTTGACGTTGAAGGTGTTTCTGCGATGTACTCTGCAAGTTCCAAATGACCGTCGAGCCAATCTTTATTGTATTTCTCAAAGCGGTCTTGTTTGCGCTGAGCCTTTTGCCATGCATTGTAAAAATGTTGTGCTACGTACTTCAACTTTTTAAGGAGTTGTTCTTCTTTGGCAAGATCAATATTATATTTTGCCTTGATATATTCAAATGCTTTTGTTGCATTGACTATTTGAGATTCTTTTGGATCAAAAAGTAACACGATACTCCTATGTTCCATAATATCACAAACAATTATTTTCCGATTAAATAACCAATATAGGTACACGTTGTTAGCGTTAAAGCCGAAAACCAACTCATGATTTGAAAATATTGTCTTCGTCTTTTAAATGCAAGTAGGTATTATGTAGTAGGTAGATAGTAGCTAGTAGGTAGGCATTATGCAGTAGGTATAAAGGTAGTAGGTAGATAATAATCCAGTTATGTAGATACAGTTTCTATATGGAATGATAATTTTCGGTCTGTTTTTACCCTTTTTAACAAAAATAATAATTAAGTATGTAACATTTTTAATACTAAATTTGACATTTAACACTTCCACCTTTCAAGCAGTGTTTAATTTGTACGATTTTTTTGGTTTCTGCTCGCATAATCGATAATTGTAATTAACAAAAAATAAATAAATAAAAATATCCATTTTTTCGACCTTGTGCCAAAGTGACGCTCATCCGCAGGCGCAGCTATGCGCAGCTGGAATCTCGTTCCGCAGATAGTAGAGACCCCAAACTAAACTGTGGTGGTGGTCTCTTGAGACTGCTCGGCCCTGCTCGTTAGATATAGTCCAACTTAGGCAAACAAATTTTTTTTTTCAATATTTGCCCATTTTTTACTAATCTTCATTAACCGTGTAACCTCAACAACATACTCATTTTAAAGTTTAGACAATTACCTTTCCAACGGTGCATTAAATTCCAAAATTGGACCGTTATTCACTGAGAAAATTGCATTTGTTTGAAATGCATTTTTTCTACAATTTTCACAATTTTCACAAAGTCTGATGTCTGTGGCGCAATGAGTTTTCATCACAGAGGGCTGAAATTTTGGGAATCTAGGTTTGAACTATCTGGCTATCAAATGGTATACAAGACACGTCATTCAAAGCAAGTCAATTTTTCGATTTTTGGCCACCACTTTCCCCAGTTTTTCCCCACCACCCCTTCTCCCCCCCCCCCTCCCCTTTCCCCCCCCCCCCCCCCCCCCAAAATCCCCCAACCCCAATCTCATTTCATCCATTGACAATTTGTTGGCCTGTGACCCCATCCCTGGCATTTACGGCACTGGGTGAGATGTTGGAAATTTCCTACAGTCTTCTTAAAGTGTTCCCACTTCACTCTGACATGGAGCATAAGGCTGGCTTTTTCCAATGCCTTAAGGTTATTCAGTTCATTTGATTTAAAATGAACTAAATAAAAATCGTTAGAAATCCCATTGCGAGAATCGCCAGGTTGGGATTTCTTTTTCATCTCTATCACTTGAACTGGTGTAACTCCAAGCAATTTAATAATTTCTTGTTTGATCTCATCCAGGGACCAGACCTGTTAAGACCACCTTGAACAGACGTTCAGTTTTGGTGTCATGTGTGAAGAATTTGATGCCTCTTTGAGCAAGATACTCTACGAGAAGTTTGAATCCGATCAAGGTTTCAGCCAATACACGGCATTCACCCTAACGACCAATTTGAAAGGAAAATTTAGAATCTTTAATGAAATTCGTGTGTTCCTTGCGGAGCCCATGAAAATCGGAGGTTGTTACCACAATAGGTGGAACCTTTTCTTTCCCTGCATTAATTCAGGAATGTTTCGAAGATTTTTGTCTGACTGATGGATCATTCTCATCATCGGTAAGAATATCAAATTGATTGCTCAATTCAATATTGTTAGAAGGGGAATCCAGAGATTGTTCCTTTCTTTTGTGTTTAGGCGCCATATTCTCCAAAATGATTAGAATTTACACGTTTTCTCCTAATCAACTTCCAAGCAGATTCTACAAGAATCCGAAGCGTCAAAGAGGAATTTTCCAAATCGATATCCAAGTCGGATTACCTTCGCGTAGGGTCCAGACAATGAGAGCTCGATGCGGACTGTTTCATCGGATGTTCATTTTCGCGGCTTCATAACTACTCATAGTATCGTTGATCTTTTTGATTAACCGTTGCATTTCGTTACTTGCTCCTTTGAAATTCGTACCGTTGTCGCTATATAAATGCGTAATCTTGCCGTATTGAGCTTAGAAATCTCTCAACAGTCTTATAAAACAATCCGTCGACAATGACTCGGCCATTTCTAGATGCACTGCACGAGTTGTCATGCATGTAAAAATCACACCCCAGCGTTTTTCATTCGATCTTTTTACTTTAACTTCGAAGGGTCCGAAATAATCCACTCCTGTGTGAATGAAGGGATATGTCACTGGATCCGTCCGACAGTCCTTTTACGCGGATTCCACTCTTCTTACGACTTCAAATTATGAATCGTATACTTTTGTTCTATTGCATCCATTACTACTCTAGTATTTTTATGAAGGTATCGTTCGTGATACGACTTTACTAGGAGCCAAACAATGTGATGTTTCTGCGGTAGTATTAGTGGAATTTTTACACACTTATTGCGTTGTGATTGATTGTTCAATGGACTTCCTGAACGCATTACTCCTTCATCATCCAAGAAAGTTTTACCTTTCTGATTCTTGAAACACCCTTGTCTTGTCTAGATCTTTTAACGGAGACCAGCTTTGGTGCAAGCTTTAACAAACCACTGTTATTTCCGATATGTCTTTGATTTTCTACGCTTTGTGTCATTCAGGTGTCTTTCTGAAACTCTTGGAGCATTAGGATCAACGTGTGTTCCACAAATTTTCGATACTGGTATCAATCAGCTCTCTGCTAGTTGTAAGTAGAACTGATGGAATTAGAAATTATTTCTTGAGATATTTCAAATGTAACTGGAAGGTGATCAGAACCGAAAGCAGCATTGACTACAAAGTTGACATGAATCAGTTAATCTCTTTCGACCTTATGGGCAGTTTTGGGATAAGTCTCAGTTATAACAGCAATATGCACGTTATGAACTCTTAAGAAATTAAATAGCTCATTCTCGTTATCTCTGATGGATCGAGCATTTCAATTTAAAATATTTAATGACTTTTAAGTCCATTACTGAATTTTAATGCCATGAAAATATTATTGGCAAATTTAATACCAGTTTGTATAGCATAGTATTAAGCATATCGGTTATCATATCGATTAACGATTGCTGTAAAAATTCTAATTTAGGAGCGGAAATGATACCTTAAACACTCTGTCTGTTCCGGGGGGTGATTCATTCTTTGTTATTTTACGAATGTAACCCTTGTCTTCATAGTTTGTGAAGGTTTGCCTGGTCCATTTTTGCAGAGCTGGATTCTTTTTAAAAGATTTCTCTAAAGAAATCAGTCTGTTTAAGACGTTTCCATAGCAGACCGACTTCATAACGATCACCTGCATTCTATTCTATTGTATCGTCTAGGATTCTTCAAGCTCTTTCCGAATCTTTCGAGATAGCTTGTTCCGCCAGCTCAACTCCAAAGTATGTAGCACACTCCTGACCGTCTGTTGATTTTGAATTCCCGAATATTGACCAGCCCTATTTTGTTTTCATTTCAATAGATTCATGGTACTTTCCAGTTCTTTTTTGCTATGGCACTTAGTAGGCAGTGATTTGTGAAATATTTATATTCAGATAGATCTCACCAAATATAGTCTTATATCTTATATCTTTGAACGGAGCTTGGTGCCAGCCTTAACAAGCCACTGTAATTTCCGATATGTCTAAGGAATTCGTTTTTTACGCTTTTGTGTCTTTCAGGAAATGTCTCGTATGTTGGCACTGAAGCAGCCCTTGCCCTAACTATTGGAAAACTCGTAGATAAAAGAGCATATTTAATATCATTTATTGTTTGCAATGGAGCATTAGGATCAACGTTGTGTTCAACAAATGTTCGATATTGGTCCCAATTAGCGCTCTGGTAGTTGAAAGTATTAGGTGCGCAACTGAGTTCTCGCTGTTTTTTGGTGAAAAGGGAACTTTATTTTGAAAACGAAGGTTGCAATAGAATTATTCAAAGTATTGCCCATCACTAGCTAAGACTTTTTCCCATCTTTCCATTACCATACCATTTCGATAGAATTATTCGTCTTTTGATGCTATCCAAGAATCAAGCCATTTTGAGATGTCATCGTCATTGTGCCATCGAACGGAACAAGTAATAATGGAACAGTGCAATATCAGGAGAATATGGCGGGTGGGGTAGGACTTCCCATTTGAGCGTTTCCAAGTAGGTTTTCACGGGTTTCGCAACGTGAGGTCGAGCGTTGTCATGCTGAAGAATCACTTTTTCGAGTCTGTGCTCGTATTGTGGCCGTTTTTCGTGCAGTGCTCGGCTCAATCGCATCAATTGAGTTCGATACCGTTCCCCGGTAATGGTTTCGTTTGGTTTCAACAGCTCATAATAAATAACACCAACTTGGTCCCACCAAATACACAGCATAACCTTCGCAGCGTGAATATTCGGCCTAGGCGACGATGTTGAAGCATGCCCGGGCAGTCCCCATGAATGTTTCCGTTTTGGGTTACTGTAATGAATCCATGTTTCGTCACAATGCGATGTAGAAAACTCTTCCTTTTTTGCCGCTGGAGCAGTTGTTCACAGACGAAAAAACGACGCACAACATCTCTTGGCTTCAAATCGTAAGGAACCCAAGTTCCTTGCTTTTGAATCATTCCCAACGCATGCAATCGTTTAGAAACGGCTTGGCCGGAAACTCCTAATCCTGAACCAAGCTCTTCTTGCGTGTGACGCAGCTAAACGCGCCTGAGCATCTTTCCTCCCACGCATGGTTTGCCAGATGCATTTTTGTCTATCCTTCTCTCTCTCTCGGTCAAATATTTCCGTGGAGTTATGGACTCTTCGCCTTATCTTGCTTGTTACGAAACCATCGTTGCTCCTATATTTTGCCTATGTTTGTTCTATTTTGGTGTTGTTTTTTTTCTTTTGCTTGGGTTTTATCTCTCACCCATGCACCACGCTATACGTGTTTATGTCCTTGCGGGGTTGGCAATTTTCTTCCTTCGTTTTGGCATGGCAGTTGGTTCCAAGCTAGTTAGGTTTTTATGAACAATTATGGCAACGCCACCATCTGGACTATCAAGACGATCATTGCGGAATACAAAATAATTGGGATCCCTTTTTATTTTATCACCTGGTTTAAGAAAAGTTTCAGTTACAACGGCAATATGCACGTTATGAACTCGTAAAAAGTTGAACAGCTCGTCTTCATTATCTCTAAGAGATCGAGCATTCCAATTTAAAATATTCATTGTCTTACTACTCAATGTGAATTTCAGGGTCATGACAATATTGTTTGCAAATTTAATACCAGTTTGAATTGCATCAAACATGGAGTTCGTATTTATCATTCCATTAATCATATCGATTCATGATCTCTGTTAAAAAATCCATTTTAGGAGCGGTTATGCTATCTAGAATCCAAGATCGCTTTGCGAAAAATTTGATGCCTCTTTGAGGAAGATACTCGAGAAGAAGTTTGAATCCGATCAAGGTTTCAGCCAATACACGGCATTCACCCCGACGACCAATTTGAAAGGAAAATTTAGAATCTTTAATGAAATTCGTGAGTTCCTTAAGGAGCCCATGAAAATCGGAGGTTGTTACCACAATTGGTGGAACCTTTTCTGCATTAATTCTTTTCTTTTGCGTTTAGGCGCCATATTCTCCAAAATGATTAGAATTTATACGTTTTCTCCTAATCAACTTCCAAGCAGATTCTACAAGAATCCGAAGCGTCAAAGAGGAATTTTCCAAATCGATATCCAAGTCGGATTACCTCGCGTAGGCTCCAGACAAGGATCGAAAAGGAATAAGGGTAAAAAATAAAAAATGTGCAGGTAATGTTAAGCACTGAAAAGTGCTGTTTGATTTTGTTATAGCTTTAGGTAGCAAGAATACTTCCTTCAGCAAAAGAAAATAGAACCGCACGGCGCATGAGAGCTCGATGCGGACTGTTCCATCGGATGTTCATTTTCGCTGCTCCATAACTACTCATAGTTTATCTCTTTGACTAACCGTTCCATTTCGTTACTTGCTCCTTTGAAGTTCGTACCGTTGTCGCTATATAAATGCGTAATCTTGCCGTACTTAGCTTGGAAATCTCTCAACCGTCTTATAAAACAGTCCGTCAGCAGCATTGACTACATAGTTGACATGAATCAGTTAATCTCTTTCGACCATATGGGCAGGTTTGAGATGAGTATCTGTTATAACAACAATACACACGTTATGAACTCTTAGGAAATTAAATAGCTCATCCTCGTTATCTCTGATGGATCGAGCATTCCAATTCAAAATATTTATTTACTTTCATGTCCATTACAGAATTTTAATATCATGACAATATTATTGACAAATTTAATACCAGTTTGTATAGCATAGTATTAAGCATATCGGTTATCATATCGATTAACGATTGCTGTAAAAATTCTAATTTAGGAGCGGAAATGATACCTTAAACACTCTGTCTATTCCGGGGGGTGATTCATTCTTTGTTATTTTACGAATGTAACCCTTGTCTTCATAGTTTGTGAAGGTTTGCCTGGTCCATTTTTGCAGAGCTGGATTCTTTTCAAAAGATTTCTCTAAAGAAATCAGTCTGTTTAAGACGTTTCCATAGCAGACCGACTTCATAACGATCACCTGCATTCTATTCTATTGTATCGTCTAGGATTCTTCTAGCTCTTTCCGAATCTTTCGAGATAGCTTGTTCCGTCAACTTATCTCCAAAGTATGTAGCATACTCCTGATCCTCCGTTGATATTGAATTCCCGAACATTAACCATCCCAATTTTGTGTTTATTTCAATCGATTCATGGTACTTTCCAATTCTTTTTTGTTATGGCAGTGATTTGTGAAATATTTATATTCAGATAGATCTCACCGAATATAGTCTTATATCTTATATCTTTGAACGGAGCTTGGTGCCAGCCTTAACAAGCCACTGTAATTTCCGATATGTCAAGGAATTCGTTTTTTACGTTTTTGTGTCTTTCAGGAAATGTCTCGTATGTTGGCAGCCCTTGCTCTAACTATTGAAAAACTCGAAGATTCAAGAGCATACCTAATATCATTTATTGTTTGCAATGGAACATTGGGATCAAAGTTGTATTCCACAAATGTTCGAAATTGGTCCCAATTATCTCTCTGGTAGTTGAAAGTAGAACTGATGGACAAATTTCAAATGTAACTGGAAGGTGATCAGAACCGAAGTCATCGTGGGTAATCAATTGACTACAAAGTTGACATGAATCAGTTGATCTCTTTCGACCTTATGGGCAGTTTTGGGATAAGTCTCAGTTATAACAGCAAAATGCACGTTATGAACTCTTAAGAAATTACATATCACGCCTTAGTTATCTCTGATGGATCGAGCATTCCAATTCAAAATATTTAATGTTTTTAAATCCATTACTTTTTTTAATGGCATGACAATATTATTGGCAAATTTAATACCAGTTTGAATAGCATCAAACATGAAGTTCAGTTTTACCATATTGGTTATCATATCGATTAACGATTGCTGTAAAATGTATGACTCATTGATAGATAGTTGTTTATAGATTATTTATTAACTTTCTCTTAAAACTTAATCAATTCTACTCATTTTCATCAAGAGCAAAATCCAGTTGTTCAACATCATCCAATCATTCTTCTAGTGCATTGCCTTCAGTGTTTAAATTTTCAGAGCTGTAAAGATCTTCGAATACCTAAAAGAGATTTTACAACAGTGGCTGGGTAAATGTTACCTCCATTTGTCATAAAATATCCAAAGTAAACGAGAACGTTCGTGTATGCTAATTTGGTACCTCTTATGTTGATGATCTGTAAAAGTATGTATGCAGATTTTACGTATACTTTGGGAATATTATTTGATCGTCTAAGGGCAGATTATGTTATCTTCCTAAACTAATTATGTATGGTGCCTGCTTTTGAGTCTTTATTATTGCTGTCCGCCACATTCCCACTCTCGTAAATCTATCCTATAGATTTACCAAATTAATTTAGTTTTCCTGTTAGTTTTCTTCGAACTCTATGGCGTTGCTTGGTATCGGTATCGGTAGTTGGCGTCTTCGGTTGTTAGATGAAATCGCTACCTCCTTTAGTTCGATGTTGGTTGGATTGGCATGATGAGTCCTTCGAATGTAAGTAAAGTAGATCCAGGTGCCCAGCGAAAAGATAACAATCAATACAGGCAATGCGATCCATATGAAAGGATGGTACTCATGTATTGCAGTAACCTCCTCTGAATCTGATTCAGTCTCGTCCATATACTGATATCCTTGTTTCGGTGCCCAGTTGGAAATTTTGGTGTCGTTTAATATATAATCGTTCAGCTTTATGTTCACTCGTGGTTTAAAAAATGTTAACGTCGTTTTAGATTTTTGTTGCATATTAGCGAAGATGGTGCGATGATTAGTTTTGATATTACAATCGGGATCCATTGTTACGATGGCTGCCTCATATGGTGATGTTCTTCCAATTTCAGCGGGTGTAAGTTTTCGTATATATCCTTTTGATTCATACTCCTTGAAAGTTAGTATCGCCCAATCCTTGAGTTCAGGGTCCTTTTCCAATTTGTTTTCCATTATTTCCAGACGTTTTTTTTGCTGTCGGGTAACTTTGGGGAAAAATAACATTTTCCGATTTCCAAAGAAGCCCAACTTCATATCTGCCGTTTGTATACCTCGTGTTTTTCTCCATGATTGTTTCCACTCTCTTGTCTGCTTCTGGTATCTGTGGATTTTTGCTGATTTTGACTCCAAAGTCTTCGGTGGAAAAATATGCCTTCATCATTTTTGACATTTCTTCTTCGTGAATGGTCCTCACTCCTTTTAGAGTGAAGCATTTTTTAGATGGTCCGCTGATTTTTAATGTAACATTGAAGCTGCTGCTTTCATCTTTGCTAACGTCTTGAGTCCATTTCAATTGAAGTGGATCGTTTATGCCTTTCAGAGACAAATTGTTTGCAATGCTTTCATCTATTAATGTTACAGACGATCCTGCGTCAAGGAATGCATACGTTTGCACAGATTTTACGCCATTTTTTAAGACAACTGGTATTATTTGGAAAAGAGCCTTATTTCTTTTAATTCGATCGATGGTGGTTAACTGGATTTTGTTCATCCTGCAATTCCATATGTTGTAATTGTTGATCCCTGTTCTGCGTTGTAGTTGTGCCTTGATTTTCTCGATTTGTTTCGTGAAGCCATGAATGATGCGTCCTCTTGCATCCGTTAATACTACATTTTCGAGCTCGTTTACATTTTTTTAGGAAATGGTTTGCTCCAAGGCATCCCACGCATAATTTATTGCGTTTTACTACCTCGTTTCGGTCTTTTACAGTCATGTCTCTGAACGATTGGCAATCAGTAATCCAGTGACTGTCCTTACAATTTTCGCATTTTTTAGGTTTCCATTGATTTATCACATGTACGTTAACATTTCCTTTTTTGTTATTAGAATTTACGTTCATGGAATGCATTATTCGATACGTTTTTTGCAAGTGGAAACAAGAAATTATTGAGGTCTTTCAATGTTGGAACAGATTTATTGGTCTGTAGTGCCTCGGCCCATTTAATTTGAAGATTATACGGTAGTTTTCTGACCGTTTCTTCAATCAACATTGGATCCTTTAAATAATCTTGATATTCAATTAGCTCAAGATTGCTAACCAGATTGCCTAATGCATCCGATATATCTGCTACTATGGCTCGATTCTCCTTCTTTATTTTTGTTAAATCTGTTACCAGTTCTTTATAAATTGATTCTGGTTCTCCGTAGTTGAGTTCCAATCTTTCCATTATATTTGGAACATTATCCGAGTCGATCAATAATTGGTTCACGCTTTTAGCAGCTGGTCCTTCTAAAACCTGTTGTAGTCGATTCAGGTTTTCTAAGTTTGAGAATCTTCCTTCTTTGGTGGTGTCCATGAATTTTTTTTTTAATTTTGGCCGATCCGCCGAACTTCGGTAAGTTCATTAGCGCTTGCCTTTTTAATAAGATTGTCCAGTCTTCTCTTGCAGCAGGTGCGTTGTCAACGTTTATGGTTTTGAACGCTTCTGTTAAAACATCTGCCATTTGCTAAAGAAGTTGGTTATTTTCGTTGCTCTCCTTGGGCTTCAGATTGACTTGTTTGTACCATTTTGCGCATTTCTAATACCCATTACGCATTTCTGACATTCGCATTACGCATTTCTGACATACCCAGGACTCTTCTTTCGTGGGTAACCGTTTTAGTTTTACGCACGCATTGTGATACCAACGATCACATTCGTCGCAAGCTACCATATTATCTTTATAGTCTGCGTCAGTGCATAGACGACAGTGTCCATTGGGGTTGGTTAAAAGTTGGATCGACATCTTGATCCTTTCCCCTTAGCTGCTACTATCTGTAAAGTAGGCTGATGCTTTGATTTATAAGCGAAAGAAGCCAAACGCTTTCTGATTATCTTATAGCTCGACTGGTGTTCCTCTCTGGAGCCACCAATGTAAAATTTGAAGGCTAAAGGTGCGGATTTATGACTACTTCAAAATTACATGCCACTGAACTCAAATGGCAGTTGTCAACTACTATTAGATCCGATTTCCTTGATCAGTTCTTCCTCGCAGTCGGGAAGCTATTTCAAAGATGGAAATAACGTAATAACAAAGCTTTCGGATGTGAGTTCTCTAGTAACCAAGTCGAGCTATAGTTTAACACTGATTTATTTCTTACAAATTTAGGTTTATATACATGATTTTCTTACCACTAATGTTTACAAAGCTCAAAGGTATCTACCCGATGTCTGCCTTAATCGGGTTTTCCTATGTTCTACAAATTCTCTATTCTTATCTGCCTGTACACGTACTGTGCCTGTGAGGTAGATGTTTATTGCCCTTTTCCTAAAGATTTCTTATGAACTAATGAACTACCTCTCGTCGAAGATAAACATAACACAAAATGGAATTAATAATAACAGGTAGCCGGAGTTGGTATACCTGTACTCGGGCGTCGTTCATCTTTGTTTACCTCTCTGGGTTTTTCTCTATGATCTGTCAAGACAGGATAAGTTCTATCTCGGAGTGCCTGGGTGAATGTTACCTCCATCTGTCCTAAAATATCTAAAGTAGACAAATACGTTTGTGTATGCAGATACGTATGTTTTGGGAATATTATTTGATCGTCTAGACGATTGGCTAAGGGCAGATTATGTTATCTTCCTAAACTAATTATTTATGGTCCCTGCTTTTGATTCTTTATTATTGCTGTCCGCAACACGTAACTGTCTGGAAATTGCACGTCGTCTTTTTTTCAGATAAGTCCAAGCTCGTATCTTCCATCTTTATACCGGAACGTGTTTTGCAAGATTTTCTCAGCTCTTTTTTCTTCAGTAGGCTTTGGTAGAGTTTTCACGGGCTTCACACCAAAGTCTTCCGTCGAAAAATGAGATCTCATCAATTGTAACATTTCGTCTTCTTGATGGATCATGGAATACTCATACTGAACGTTGTGGTTTTATTTGTACGAATTCTTCAATTAGTAAATCCTTAAGGAAAGGATATTGATTTACCATTCTTTTGGAATTCAAAGTCTGCACGGGTAAATCTTTTGAGAATAAAACGTTTCTGATTTTCGCCGTTAACTTTCACTATTCTGCTAGATGGCTCTTCTCTTGATACATCTTGCGTCCATTTAAGCTTCATTGAATCAATTCTACCTTCTAGGCATAGATCGTTTGCGATATTCTCATCCATTAGTGTTAGTGATGATTCTTTTGTGGTCACCATTTCTCAAGTTAACTGGAATAACCTGGTAATACTTCATAGTATTCAGAGCCTGGTGATGGTTTTTTTGGTTGGCTTCATTGCCATTATCATCCATTTCCATTCTCGGAATCGTCTTCATATGTAGAAATGGGTTATTTTTTGCTTTCCAATTTTCGATTTCACATACTCTTGCATTTGGGCAATTTTTGGCAATGTAGTTTCTACGCCAATGACTTATTGTAAGCCTCTTGTCTTCATTCCATTGATGTCATTTCAAAGAAATTTTCACACTTATAAATTGTGTGGTTACCTTCACAGAGTCACAATTGCTCGTTTTTGGTTTTGGTTTTCTTCTGCTGGTTGTTTTCAACTTGTCTGGTTGTTCCTGATGAACTGGGGATTTCTAGAAAACTCTTTTCATGGTTGATGAGCCAACCATTTAAATCTTTAAACGTTGGCATATTATCGTTCCGCTGCAGTGTCTCTGTCCAGATAACTTGGAGATTAAATGGTAATTTCCTAACCGTTTCATCTGTCAGCCTGTGGTCATGTGGGTAGTCTCCTTTGTTCATAACTTGGATATTTGTTACCAAGCTATCTAAGGCTTCGGAGATTTTCACTACCACTTTTGAGGACTCGCACTTAACTCGCGTCTCGTTCCGAAGTACTCTTGTAGGCGTTGTAATATTTTGGGTGCATTATCTGGATCGAACATAAGACGTTGAACTGTTGGAGCCTGTTCAGGTTCTCGATGTTGATGAAAGCTACTTCTTCCGTGGTGCTGTCAAACATTTTCTTGAACCTTGGCTTGATCCGTGGGAGGTTCAACAAAGTTTATCTTTTCTTGAAACGTGAAAATTGACCTCCTTCCTGCTCACGTTTCATATGCAGGTTTGTTACCAGATGAGTCGTTGAAACCGGCTCCGCTGCTTCATCATCTTTCATTATTCTTAATTTCTTTCAATCTCCATACACTTCGGTCCTATCCAGCGTTGCGATTTCTTTGGAAATGCGGACAGGCTCGCAATCAACGGTCACAATCGTCGTGACCAGATTTTTTTCCCATACAAAAAAAAAAGACCCTTCTTTTTTTTATTTATTAATTAAATAATTTAAATTAAATTTCCACCACTTACCGGCTCTGATTTAATTTTCCCTCAAAAACTCCCCCCGTTCCCAATAAAAAAAAAAAACCCACCCAAGGCCAAAAAAATATTAAAAATTAATTCTTCTCAATGGAAAAAGGCTTAAATGTCAACTCGTAGCAATTGATTCGATAACCAGCGTGAGTTTGGATGTGAGAGAAGTAATAACTCGTCGAATGCTTGATTTAAAGTGACTATATTATTCTAAGGGTTTGCTTGTATACTAGTTCTATTTAATCCGCTTTTTCAATGCTTCGAAAAGTTCGTTGACAATACCGGAATTTTGGGAAGAAAGCTGATCGAGCATGGAATGAAGAGCAACGTCTGCTTCATATAATGTGCAGTGTTGTCTGCACAATGGCTCTACAGCTGCCTTTGCAGGGTCAAAAGCTTCCATCATTCCATCTCATCGTCTGCCAAGAGGCTCACCTTCACTTTTCCTTTAAGGTTGATCATCGCTTTTTTCACCGCAGTATCGATCTCCTAAAACCTCTCAAGCATCGAGAGCAAACTATTCCATCTAGTCTATCTGTCAGAGATCAGACTCGGTTCTTTGCCTTTATCCTGTCGAACATACTTCTGAAGAACGTCGTCGTTTTTCACTGGTGATGGCCTGAAAACCTTGACAATGCCGTGAACCTTCTTAACGGTGGAGAAATATTGAGGCTTCATTGCAACATCGCTACCAGATCCAAAGTCAAGCACAAACGGATCCGTATTCACGCTCTCAGAGGATGCATTGGCATCTGAATATAGGATTAAAAATGCGTAACTTCTCAACATTGTACCGGATGAATGTTCGGCATTCATCGATGATCGGATTCGCACGAGCCCCACATGCGATTCGAAACATGGACGATTATATTCATATAACCGATTTAATTAGCTGATGCTATTTCGCAGGTGGAATTCGGTGAGATCTATCTGAATATAAATATTTTACAAAACCCCATTTCAGATATTTAGTTCAAAATTCGCACCTGCTTTGGAAACATGATTATTTTAAATCTGAAAAAGTGTTGCAGTACCCTAATACGAATGATACCGGTAATGATTACATATTGAGGTAATTGTATGTGGAAGTAACCTTGGAATAATTCTACAATTGGTTGCTGGATCTGCAATAGAGCCATCTACAAGGTGATCGGATCAGAGATGCTTTCAGTTATCGCTTCAAGGATTGTTGCAAACATATTCCTTTCACATCATCATGTGAAATATTTCCAAAACAAGCTTACACCAAACCTTCAAATTCATTACGACATTTCATTTGTTATGCATTTTATTTTCTTATTATCAAAATAGGTAGATACAGTATTGTTAGAATTGTCGTTGAACGTTGGGTACCCACTGCTCACCCATTAGATTTATACCCAACAAACAAAGCAAGCTCTGCGATTCATGCGACGGTATTGCTTTAGGTACGGTTCGTTCGATACGGTATGAATCCGAACAGGGGTATGATGAATGCCGAAAGAGCACGAAGAAACGAACCGTCCAGATTTATACCACGCGAACAATGCGAGCTTTGCGATTTATGTGAAAGTTTAGGTAGCGCTCGTTCTATGTGGTATAAACCCGAACCGGCATAGAGTGAATACCGAAGAAGCAGGAAGAAACGGAATAAATAGCCCGTTCGGGCTGATGTTCGCCACCATTCGGTTTTCGACTGTAGTGTTGGCAGGAGGAGTTCCTCGTAGTGAGGAAACTCAAGTGGAATAGTGGAAGTGCGACAAAAGTTCTGAGTGCGATCAGCGTGATTGAAATGTTCAGCAGCAGAGTGAAAATTGTTTAAGGATACTGATTGTTGTTATTGCATTAGTGATGGAAGTGATCAGTTTGCAGAATTTCAGAGAATCTACAAAGGTTATTTATAGTTAGTATTGAAAGAGATATTTTTTAAATTGAGGAAATTCTCTCCTCACATTTTACCATTTGACCATTCATAAATGTGTCTTATTCTTCATTTTCTTACAATTGGATCTTCGGGTGGCTAGTTAATCCAAAGAAGCGCCGTTGACACTATCAACGAAGGGATGCCGTAAAACACAAATTTGGTCAGTTCGTGAAACGGTCGTCAGTCATTGTGTTGGCGTCTGGAGAGTATCATCATCGCAATCATTTCGCCAAACGTGAGGTGACATGCTTTTTGTCTGACAACCGTTACTTTCTTCTTCTTCGGTTACCTTTCAAATTCTTGAGAGAAACTTATCTTGTCTAGATCTGTTATCGGATTGGTTCCAGCTTTAAAAAACCACTGCAATTTCCGATATGTCTAAGAAATTCGTTTTTACGTTTTCGTGTCTCCATGTGTCCATTTGAGATTCAAGAGCATAATTGATATAATTTTTTTTGTGCACAATGGGAAATTAGGTTCAAAGTTGTGTTCCGTAAATGTTCGATATTGATCATATATTAGAAATCATTTCTTGAGATATTTCAAATGTAACTGGAAGGTGATCAGAACCGAAAGCAGCATTGACTACAAAGTTGACATGAATCAGTTAATCTCTTTCGACCTTATGGGCAGTTTTGGGATAAGTCTCAGTTATAACAGCAAAATGCACGTTATGAACTCTTAAGAAGTTGAATATCTCGCTCTCGTTATCTCTGATGGATCGGGCATTCCAATTTAAAATGTTTAATGACCTTTAAGTCCATTACTGAATTTTAATGTCATAACAATATTATTGGATAATTTAATACCAGTTTGAATAGCATCAAACGTGGAGTTAGTTTTTAGCACGTCGGTTACTTGTCTTCATAGTTTGTGATGGTTTGCCTGGTCCATTTTTGCAGAGATGGATTCTTTTCCAATGATTTTTCTGAAGAAATCAGTCTGTTTAAGACGTCTTCTATGGTTCGTCCTCCTAATGAACTAATGTTGAACACTCCTGATACTCCGTTGATATTAAATTCCCGAACAATAACCATCACAATTTTGTTGTTATTTCAATCGATTCATGGTACTTTCCCATTTATTTTATAATGGTACAAAGTATGGCAGTGATTTGTGAAAAAAATATATTCAGATTGATCTCACCGAATATCGTCTTATATCTTATATCTTTGAACGGAGCTTGGTGCCAGCCTTAACAAGCCACTGTAATTTCCGATAAGTCTTAGAAAATCGTTTTATACGCTTTCGTGTCTTTCAGAGAATGTCTCGTATGTTGGCACTGAGGCAGCCTTTGCTCTAACTCTAACTCGAATATTGAAAAACTCGAAGACTCCAAGAGCATACTTAATATCATTTATTGTTTGCAATGGAACATTAGGATCAAAGTTGTATTCCACAAATGTTCGAAATTGGTCCCAATTAGTTCTCTGGTAGTTGAAAGTAGAACTGATGGACATATTTCAAATGTAACTGGAAGGTGATCTGAACCGAAAGCAGCATTGACTACAAAGTTGACATGAATCAGTTGATCTCTTTCGACCTTATGGGCAGTTTTGGGAAAAGTCTCAGTTATAACAGCAATATGCACGTTATGAACTCTTAAGAAATTAAATATCTCGCCCTCGTTATCTCTGATGAATCGACCATTCTAATTCAAAATTTGTAATGACGTTTAAGTCGATGGACATGACAATATTATGGGCAAATTTAATACTAGTTTGAATAGCACCAAACATGGTGGTAGTTTTTTATATATCGGTTATCATATCTGTTCGGAATGTTTTGATGTTTCGGCGTTTTGGATTCGTTATTCCGATCAGCAATTAGTCAGAAATATCTTCGACAATTTGAACCTATGCCTGGTGAAGGATCTTTCTAAAGCTTTACAGAAAACGTTCTGATGGATACTCACGCTCCAATCGCTTGATGAACACTCATTTATTCCTTACTATTTCAAAGTATAAATACATGATATTCTTACAACTAATGTTTACCTATGCCCATAATGGGCTGAGACGGTTCTGCCTGCACTTAATTGCTGGCCGTCGCCCCGATGTTGTTTTTAAAACTTTGGTTTTATTGCCCTAATAGCCTACTTTCCTTTCCTCCTATCTTTAGATTGACGGCTGTCGAGGATCGACTGCCTGAAAAGTTTTATTCCCTTTTTCCTTTCGTCGAAAATAGTATGCAAATACTGGGCGGCGCACTATGGGGCGGCTCCATACAAAGTGGTGGCCAAACATTTTTTTTTTGGTTTTTCCGCATTTTTTGATAGTATTCTAGTAAGTTTAGAATAAAATTAGTCATATTTGTGTATTTCCATCGCATCCAAAAGGTGTAACTAGTATTTAACCCAGTAATGAGATACGTATTCCTGAACAATAAAACTTGAACGATTGTTTTTAATTTTAGGGGCAGTTCAAATGCAAATCAAAACTACAATAAGGTTGCTGTGCATAATATTAAATAGGAGAGGTGAAGGTGAAAGCCCCCCCCCCCCATTGTCAAGATCTGACCCCCCCCCCCACCATTTTTTTTTTAAATATTTTGTGTGAGAGTATTATTTTATCGATCAGGTATTTTGGTGAAGAATTATTTGTATATCAAACCTCCTCTCCCCCACTCCCCCCCCCCCCCAAAAACTTATCAACCGCCCCCCCCCCCTTGAAATATTTTTACCGTACAAATAAATCATTCAAACTAGTCGAAAAGATGCTTTTTTTATATGTTTCCATTATTTTTACTGAACGCATATCACCATCTTTAACTAAGTTGATGATTTGTCTCCATTTTATACATTGCAGGGATGAATACACTGCAAAATTAAACATGATTTTGATTGATAAATTGTCATAATAAATTTTATTTATTGACTTTCTCTTAAAACTAAATCAAATTCACAAGCAATTCTACTCATTTTCTACATTTTCATCAAGAGCAAAATCATCATCCAGTTGTTCAACATCATCCATTAATTCGTCAAGTACATTGCTTTCAGTGTTTAAATTTTCAGAGCTGTCAAGATCTTCGAATACTAAAAGTGATTTTACAACATCTGGATATTCAAGTGATACATTTTTTCGCATTCTATTACCTAGATTTATTGAACTTATCAAAGGATCAGACGAGTTCATAGCTCGAATAAAGACGTCATGCAGATTATCAACTCGTGACCTTTTCCTAGCATGATGGGTACGACATTTTTTTAGAAGTTTATGTTGGCACTCTGCTGCTTCTTCAGCTAACATGCCAAGAGGAGCCGGTGAATGGATTATTATGCTCCCAGCGTGAGCGAGTACTTTATGTACTGTTGCTGGAATTTTATACCAATCATACAAATTAATATACTGCCGATATGTTTCTTTACAATAGTCATCCATTTTTTTGGGATTGATCGGATCTTGGCAATTGATTACTATTAAAATATTACGAAATCTAACAATAAGTTCTTCGTTGATGTTCAAAACTTTGGAAAGTAATTCAGGATTTGAAAATGCTTTTCGACACACGTTTCCTGTTGTACTGGTCCCTGCTCCGCCTGCCCTGGGTTGATCAACTCGTACTCCGAATGCTTCGAACATTTTTTCAGTAATGATTTTTTTCCGATCAAGATATTTGGCCTTTAAATCCTTCGTGATCTTCCACTTTTTAATTTCCATCCTGTAGGAAATATGTAATAAACACTCAAAAAATCGAATCCAAGCGTGCAGTGGAGATATGCCGTAATGAAGAGCATCTTCGTTCGATTCGTATCCTGCTTCAAGCTTCTGTAAAGTAAAAAAATCAATGTTATTTCTATGGCAGTTAGAATTTGATAAAAAAAAGTATTACCTCTATATCACTCATCACATTTGGAGTAGCGCCACAAATTGGACAGTTGGACATGGAAGAAGTATCGGTTACATAATTAAGAACTTTGCCGTCGATCATACTCATAACGAAAATAAAATCAACCAAAACAAACTCGCCATTCGATAATTGGATTTTTACTGGAACAAGCTCACTTATTTGATTTTCAATGTATCTCTTGGTGTTAAGTACCATCTCTTTAGATTCTTTGATAAATTCCAGCATAATAGGCCTACAGAACCGAATGCTTTGGGGTGTCAAATTATGCCACAAAATCCTTTTCTTGTTGTTCTGATAATAAAGTTGTATAGGAGTTGTTGTCACTGAAAAGACGTCACTGTCATCCTTTTGATTTGGCGTTGATAGCGCTTGGTGGTATTGTGAATAGCCTGTAGAGCCATCCATACCCCAGCTGCTTAAAAGTACTAGCTCTGTTTCATCGTTGGTAATCATTTGTTGGACGATTTCCGCATCGATGATCTGAATGATTCTTTCTGCTGTATGATTCATGAGTGCCTGTAATTGGACCTGAAAAGAAAGAAACATTTGAAATGGGTGTACTGGAAAAACATGTGGATATTTATATCTACCTGAATTTTTGATGATAACTCTTCGATTGACTCGGCTAAAGGTGAGCAAACTTTTTTCATGCTCTTGATTTCATGATAGCTCGGAAACCTTGATGGGTTCTTTTTTACTGTTTGCTCATATGCATATTTAGAAAAATCGCAGTCTAAAAAATATTCGAATGCTTCTTCAGGTGACATCATTCCATGTGAATCTTTGAGAGTCGTAAACATTTTAGATGCACTTTCACGATTTTTGACAATATGGCCAATCAAATTCACCATGTTTGAATCGCCATGTCTATATGCAATTTTTCTTGTGGCTAAAAAAGCCTTTTCTATAGTGTCAACACTACCGCCAAACATTTCATCGGTTTTCCTTCGTTTACTTCTATCACTAAGTTCATCAAATTGTTTTTGTGGACGTCCACGACCAGTTGACGTTGAAGGTGTTTCTGCGATGTACTCTGCAAGTTCCAAATGACCGTCGAGCCAATCTTTATTGTATTTCTCAAAGCGGTCTTGTTTGCGCTGAGCCTTTTGCCATGCATTGTAAAAATGTTGTGCTACGTACTTCAACTTTTTAAGGAGTTGTTCTTCTTTGGCAAGATCAATATTATATTTTGCCTTGATATATTCAAATGCTTTTGTTGCATTGACTATTTGAGATTCTTTTGGATCAAAAAGTAACACGATACTCCTATGTTCCATAATATCACAAACAATTATTTTCCGATTAAATAACCAATATAGGTACACGTTGTTAGCGTTAAAGCCGAAAACCAACTCATGATTTGAAAATATTGTCTTCGTCTTTTAAATGCAAGTAGGTATTATGTAGTAGGTAGATAGTAGCTAATAGGTAGGCATTATGCAGTAGGTATAAAGGTAGTAGGTAGATAATAATCCAGTTATGTAGATACAGTTTCTATATGGAATGATAATTTTCGGTATGTTTTTACCCTTTTTAACAAAAATAATAATTAAGTATGTAACATATTTAATACTAAATTTGACATTTAACACTTCCACCTTTCAAGCAGTGTTTAATTTGTACGATTTTTTTGGTTTTTGCTCGCATAATCGATAATTGTAATTAACAAAAAATAAATAAATAAAAATATCCATTTTTTTCGACCTTGTGCCAAAGTGACGCTCATCCGCAGGCGCAGCTATGCGCAGCTGGAATCTCGTTCCGCAGATAGTAGAGACCCCAAACTAAACTGTGGTGGTGGTCTCTTGAGACTGCTCGGCCCTGCTCGTTAGATATAGTCCAACTTAGGCAAACAAAATTGTTTTTTCAATATTTGCCCATTTTTTACTAATCTTCATTAACCGTGTAACCTCAACAACATACTCATTTTAAAGTTTAGACAATTACCTTTCCAACGGTGCATTAAATTCCAAAATTGGACCGTTATTCACTGAGAAAATTGCATTTGTTTGAAATGCATTTTTTCTACAATTTTCACAATTTTCACAAAGTCTGATGTCTGTGGCGCAATGAGTTTTCATCACAGAGGGCTGAAATTTTGGGAATCTAGGTTTGAACTATCTGGCTATCAAATGGTATACAAGACACGTCATTCAAAGCAAGTCAATTTTTCGATTTTTGGCCACCACTTTCCCCATAGTGCGGCGGTGCGGGCTTCTTTTTTTCCCCCCGCTTCGCCCCGTGTTATTATTTTCTTTTTTCTTTTTTTTTTTTTTTTTTTTTTCTTCTTCTTTTTTTTTTCGAAAGTAACCCCTTTCCTTTTTTTCTTAGGTGAAAACACCTCCTAGGTCGGGAATTTCAGTCAAGTGCTCCTTAATTCTGAGCTAGGTTCCGCTAATAGTTGGAGTTCGGGTCCTAGATGCCTAACAATTAAGAGGCAGTACGGAGTTCCGAAGGCAATTCTATCAGAGACGGATTAGTAGTCAGTGTTCTGAACCTTAACCGGAGTTCAAGCATGGATTCATGATCGTAGCTTAACAAGAACTGTTTATTCTCATCCAAAAGTTGACCCTTTACGTGAAAATTCCGAAATCGATTTTTTGTTTTTGATGCCAAATGTCTTAGAAATGCATGAAACGTCGAGATCTGGTGTTATCTCGAAAAAAAAAATTTTTTTGAAAAAAATTGACTTTTTGGGACTTAGAAATTTTTTGAGGTGGAGGAGTGAAATGAATTTGATATGGAGGATTTGAATTCAATTGCTGAGATATCCATGGCAATAGTACTGAAACATGTCTTATATCATCGTTGGCAACTGCTAGCATATTATATGTGATATTTCATTAGGGTGGTTCACTTGTTTTGCACTAGGGTGGTCCATTTTATAGAAAAATAAAAAAATAAGATAATAGTATCAAAACATCTCTTATATAATCGTAAGCCATTATCAATATTAAATATATGATATTTCATTAGGGTGGCTCAGTTATTTTCCATTAGGGTCGTTAAGAACAATAAAAAATATTTCCAGCAAATTTAAACGCTATTCGCATTACATGGGCCCGGCGCGGGGCGAGGCCCGCCCGGGTAATATTTTGAAATGATTGCTTGGGTTTTGTATGTGAGCATTCTCACTATGCTGGCACGGCACGCCCAGCACGGCACATCAGCGTAGTGAGAACAGTCACATACAAAATCCAAGCAATCATTTCAAAATATTACCCCGGCGGGTCTCGCCCCGCGTCGGGCCCGTTGTAATGCGAATAGCGCTTTAACCAGTCAATATTTTTCGTATAGGTTAAAACCATTAAGCTTTCTCACGTCTATCATCTTTCTCTTCCAAGCAGGTAGAAAGAATAGATTGTTTACATACGAAAAAAAAAAACAAAAAACGTATGAAAACAATCCTATTCTTTCTACGTGCTTGAAAGAGAAAGATGATAGACGTCAGAAAGCTTAATGATTTCTCACAAAACTTTTCAATATTACCTATCTTACAATGAGAAATTCGCTTCTTTCGTTCGTTTTCATTAATTAGTGCATCAATATAATAATTTCAACCGATTTCTATCCACAGACTGTAAGATTAGCGTACGGACTACCAAAGAGAATTATTTACTAGAGACGCTCTCTTTGTGGTCCTTTTGGAAACTTTTGCGAGACTTACATTCGGAATGCGACGCTTCTTTAAGGTGAAACAGATCGGTGCCCTCGTCTAATACTAATCTTAGAGATTAAGCATTGTGCATCAGTGAGTTTCTTATTTCTGTTTTGCACCGTCGTTGCAAGCTAAGATTAAAAATTTCAGAGTTATCTATCCTACATTTACCGAATATTGTAGAGTGGGAAGTCTTCGACTGCAACCTAATTAACAATTTTGACCGAGTAAACGTTTATTCAGCTGTTTATATGAGAAAGAAGAGTTTAGTCAGCTAAAATTGTATCTCATTAATACGGTATTTGCAGATATAACTAACCTTTTCAATGGTTGTGACAAAAGACACGTAACGAAAGGGAGGGAACGGTATTGTGATATTTCCAAAACTCATGTTGCTAGGTTTTTGGTACATTGCATCGCATATATTTTCTTAAATTACATCTGATTTTTTTGAACTTTTATACATTGTTCGATGTTCTTCAACTAAGTGCAAAATAAACTGTTTCTGATCTTCATCCGTTGACAATTTCGAATTATATGTTTTGATTAATGCAATACCCCGTTCTGCATTGTCATTTACTACTTCCAAGCTTTTAATTCGTTTAATGGCATTTTCATATTCTTGTTTGCTATTCCACTGCGTAATATCAGTTTCCAACAATGATTCCGGAATCTCTAGAGCACATAACAAGTTTTTAGTATGCTGACTGCCTTGAACAAATGAGTGCAGCTGTAGTGTTGAAACGTCGTTTGATTCGACTATGGATTTAGCACACACATTTGTTTTGTTAGCTGAAAATAAAAATATTGTTAGAAATATAATGTTCTGCGTACATCGAATTGAACAAAATAATTACCTGATGTATGTAAGGCTTCAATATATTTTTTTTTATCTGCGATATCCAACGTTTCATCAAATAAACACAATCCGATGAGATTGCTATCCAAATACTGCAGATGTTTCAAGAACCCTTTATATACTGCTTTGGCAACTTCTTCGTCAACAGCTTCGTAGATTTTAAGCGATTTTATCAAATTAAGGTCATTGTTTGCAGACATTGCAGCACACGTAGACAGAAACCAGTTTTTCAAATATACTTTTACAATGAATACATTAAATCGTGCTAACTGTTGTTGAGTTGCCTTAGGTAACGCAAAAGTGTGTCGGTAAAGGAACATTTTTAGTGAATAAATAATTTTTGCCATCCATCTTGCATTATGGAAAGCACCAGGAGCTCTAATTTTAAAATGTTCTTTAATTTTTCCACCCAAAAATATAAGCGTAAGCTGAATAACTTCGCGATAATCTTCGCGGTGATGTTGTTCTTTTAATTGTCGCTCAAAAAATTCAAGAGATCCACCCTCTCGTTGGCTGTTATTGATGATTTAACGAATACATCATTAACACCAGAATGGTATGAGCTCTTTTCTAAACGGTGCCATTCCGTCTGAAACCGCTTAAAAATCTCAACATTTGGAGATTGTGCAGTTTCAAATTGTAGTGCCTTGAATGCCTTGCCAACTAACAGCTCGTGTATGTGATGTCTACAGGGAAGTCCAATCAGCTGTCTTTTAAACATTTTGTCAAGATGTTGACACGCTCCTTTCTTTCGACCAGTGTTTGACGCAGTGGTATCAAATGATGTAAACATAACCCTAAAACACGGAATAACGGTATAATTTAAAAATTATCAATAATAATATTAATAGAAATTACCTGTCTTCAAGATCCCCATCGACAACTGCATTGTACACCGCTTCTGCTTGTTCTATTCCTGTTGAATTTTGGATGGGAGGAACAGCTAACAGCTTACGGATGCCTTCACCAGATACAACTATAGCCAATCGTTCAGTTTTGGGGGTGGCTTTAGACGACAATATACTAGGAAGCAGTTTTGAATCCCAATGAACTGTTAAGTTAACCTGTGGCTTAAATGTTGCTCTCAGCTCGTTCTGCTTTTGCACACGAATTTCTTTTCTTGAATTCCTAATGGACTCTTTGTTTAACACTAATGTTGAAACGTCGTGCCCCAATGATTTCGCTATAGATGATATTAGAAATACCGCATTTCGATCACTCACTTTGCAGCGGTCCAAAGCAGCAGCCACATCGACAGTAATGACATTTTTTAATGGTGATTTAGAAGTTGAAGACGATTTGGAAGGACCTAGAAGAAAATTTAAGAATCAATCGTTTGTTAACCACGAAAAACATTTTAAAACATATTTGAAATTAATTCAATTTACACTTACCCGGTATCTGAAAATCTTCGCCGATAGTACTGATAGAAGGAACGGACTCATTCTGGGTTTGAGATGAGGACTCGAAATCACTAGCAGTTAAATTTTTTCTTTCCTGTAGACTTGCTTCTTCCTGCTCACTTGTTCGTGGATTAGTCTCTGTTGTCGCCTCTGCTGTTTCTTCCTCCTCAAAATCACTACACGAGATAGTTGCCGTTGGAAAAGACTCACTTGTTGTTGGAAGAGTTAGTTCTCGTTGTTCTTGCAAATACCGATATGCTTTTCTTTCTACTTTATTCTTCGGTTTATACCTCTTCCCGATATCGAAAAGGTTCTGCAATGAATCAGAGAAATCCTTTCTCTTCTCAATTTCTCTCGCCGACATTCTTAGCTTGCGCTTCTGCAAGATTTTCCAAGTTTCGTAGTACCGCAAGATTTTATGTTGCACTGTCCTGTCGTCGAGCAAATGGTTCAAATGCTTTTTATTCCATGATACTTTCAAAGCTTGTATTGTTAATTGTGCACTTGGTTTAGTCTTTTGCTTCTCTGCTCGCAAATGAAACATGAATTTCCGGAAAACTTCGTTGTATGTAGGCAAATTCGAAGATTCGGGGAACAAAGGTAGGTATTTTCCAACTAGCCGAATATCCTCCATTTTGAAAAACAAAAAACTGTTGACTAGACCGCGGTTCCTCGTTCAAATATAAAAATACTGAATGAGTAAAACTAAAAATAACAATTCCTTATATACCAAATGTGTGGCCATTTCATTACCTACTCAGTCTTTCAAAACTGCTCGCTTGGGACGTATTCGTTGCCTACGGGTAGCTTATATTTTGTTTGGGTAGATAACACTTCAGAACAAAAAGCATTCGAAGCAGACGTTGTCACTACCGAAGCGCGTATACCACAGCAAGCGGCAGGTAACGTACTTTTGTTTTGATCCCCTATAACGTACCTACTTGTGTTTCTCGGAAATGAAGCAGTCCAAGGCCAAGAACCTCTTTAGAAATGATAAACAAAAAACTTTTGTTGCACTTCGTAGTCGCCTATCAAGCTATTGTTATAATTTGGGTACATCAAAAATCGTTTTTTCCTTATTTTTGTCCATATTTTGGTAACGGCACATTTTTGTTAACTATTAAAAAAAAACATAATAAAAATATCTTAACGAAGTGTAGTATGCCAAAAAAGAATCATGGTTTCAAACTATACAAAAAATATTGACTGGTAAATTTGCTGGAAATATTTTGTTGCTTTTAATTTCCAACTCAAAGGCCCACCCTAATGGAAAATAAATGAACCATCCTAATGAAATATCATATATTTAATATTGATAATGGCTTACGATTATATAAGAGATGTTTTGATACTATTATCTTATTTTTTTTATTTTTCTATAAAATGGACCACCCTAATGCAAAACAAGTGAACCACCCTAATGAAATATCACATAATATGGTAGCAGTTGCCAACGACATGTTTCAGTACTATTGCCATGGATATCTCAGCAATTGAATTCAAATCCTCCATATCAAATTCATTTCACTCCTCCACCTCAAAAAAATTCTAAGTCCCAAAAAGTCAATTTTTTTCAAAAAATTTTTTTTCGAGATAACACCAGATCTCGACGTTTCATGCATTTCTAAGACATTTGGCATCAAAAACAAAAAATCGATTTCGGAATTTTCACGTACACCCCCCCCCCCCCCCCTTGGAAAATTTTTCGTGTTTCAAAAAAGTCAAACTTTGACCGCTTTGGTCCAACACTTAACGAAGTCCGATTGAGCTCAAATTTTGCATGGGGACTTTTTTTGAGGAGACGAAACTTTTGAGCACTACCCGTTTTTGAAATTCGAAAAGTCGATTTTTTTTGGCACCCTAATATACACGTATGAACTCATAAGAAGTTGAATAGCTCGTCCTTGTTATCTCTGATGGATGGAGCATTCCAATTCAAAATATTTAATGACTTTTTCGGGTGATTCAATCTTTGTTATTTTACGAATGTAACCCTTGTCTTCATAGTTTGTGAAGGTTTGTCTGGTCCATTTTTGCAGAGCTGGATTCTATTTTAAAGATTTCTCTAAAGAAATCAGTCTGTTTAAGACGTTTCCATAGCAGACCGACTTCATAACGATCACCTGCATTCTATTCTATTGTATCGTCTAGGATTCTTATAGCTCTTTCCGAATCTTTCGAGATAGCTTGTTGCGCCAGCTCAACTCCAAAGTATGTAGCACACTCCTGACCGTCTGTTGATTTTGAATTCCCGAATATTGACCAGCCCTATTTTGTTTTCATTTCAATAGATTCATGGTACTTTCCAGTTCTTTTTTGCTATGGCACTTAGTAGGCAGTGATTTGTGAAATATTTATATTCAGATAGATCTCACCAAATAAAGTCTTATATCTTATATCTTTGAACGGAGCTTGGTGCCAGCCTTAACAAGCCACTGTAATTTCCGATATGTCTAAGGAATTCGTTTTTTACGCTTTTGTGTCTTTCAGGAAATGTCTCGTATGTTGGCACTGAAGCAGCCCTTGCCCTAACTATTGGAAAACTCGTAGATAAAAGAGCATATTTAATATCATTTTATTGTTTGCAATGGAGCATTAGGATCAACGTTGTGTTCAACAAATGTTCGATATTGGTCCCAATTAGCGCTCTGGTAGTTGAAAGTATTAGGTGCGCAACTGAGTTCTCGCTGTTTTTTGGTGAAAAGGGAACTTTATTTTGAAAACGAAGGTTGCAATAGAATTATTCAAAGTATTGCCCATCACTAGGTAAGACTTTTTCCCATCTTTCCATTACCATACCATTTCGATAGAATTATTCGTCTTTTGATGCTATCCAAGAATCAAGCCATTTTGAGATGTCATCGTCATTGTGCCATCGAACGGAACAAGTAATAATCGAACAGTGCAATATCAGGAGAATATGGCGGGTGGGGTAGGACTTCCCATTTGAGCGTTTCCAAGTAGGTTTTCACGGGTTTCGCAACGTGAGGTCGAGCGTTGTCATGCTGAAGAATCACTTTTTCGAGTCTGTGCTCGTATTGTGGCCGTTTTTCGTGCAGTGCTCGGCTCAATCGCATCAATTGAGTTCGATACCGTTCCCCGGTAATGGTTTCGTTTGGTTTCAACAGCTCATAATAAATAACACCAACTTGGTCCCACCAAATACACAGCATAACCTTCGCAGCGTGAATATTCGGCCTAGGCGACGATGTTGAAGCATGCCCGGGCAGTCCCCATAAATGTTTCCGTTTTGGGTTACTGTAATGAATCCATGTTTCGTCACAATGCGATGTAGAAAACTCTTCCTTTTTTGCCGCTGGAGCAGTTGTTGACAGACGAAAAAACGACGCTCAACATCTCTTGGCTTCAAATCGTAAGGAACCCAAGTTCCTTGCTTTTGAATCATTCCCAACGCATGCAATCGCTTAGAAACGGCTTGGCGGGAAACTCCTAATCCTGAACCAAGCTCTTCTTGCGTTTGACACGGATCCTCATCGAGCAATGCCTCCATCAGAGTCTTCGAAGTTTTTTGGCCTTCCTTCAACACTGAAATCACCGTTTTTGAAGCGACGAAACCAATCACGACACGTTGTTTCACTCAGAGCAGCATCACCGTAAACTTTTTGGAGCTCTCGATGTGCTTCAGCCGCCGTTTTCTTCGAATGAAAGAAGAAAATCAACACTTCCCGCAAATGACGATTATTTGGCACGAAATCAGACATCTTCAAACAACCAAAATATATAACACTAAACCAAAATCACTGATTTGGCAAAGCGGTTTGTTTACCATATGTCTGAGCTTGGTTTATGACACTTGAGATGTACAACATTCAACCAGCACTTACTACTGTCGCCATCTATTGCTAAACAGCGGGAACTTAGTTGCACACATATAATGTTTTTTTTAGCATGAATTTAGTTTCAGTGTATTTTTTTTCTTGAAGAACACTTAATGACCTACAACTTCTTCTCAGACGACATTTTGACAGTATCGAGCTAGCAAACAGCCAAATCGGACCATAAAACAGAATAGTGTGGCCAAAATCCGTGCTCGGAAGCTATACGACCAGGTACTGACCAAGTTCGACGGGTGTCTTCTGATGGACGATGAAACCTATGTCAAGGCTGACTTCGGGCAAATCCCAGGTCAAAAATTTTACTTGGCAACGGCTCGGGGGGGATGTTCCAGCCAAATTTAAATTTGTTTTTGCCGACAAATTTGCACGAAAATTCATGATTTGGCAGGGCATTTGCAGCTGTGGCAAAAAAACGAAAGTTTTCGTTACAAATAAGACAATGACGTCGGAACTATACCAAAAAGAGTGTCTCCAAAAACGAATTTTGCCGTTCATTCGATCCCACGACCATCCCGTAATGTTTTGGCAAGCTGTCATTACAGCAAAGTCGTTCAAGAATGGTATGCAGAGAAAGGGGTCCAGGTTGTTCCGAAAAACCTTAACCCACCCAACTGCCCCCAGTTCCGCCCTATTGAGAAATACTGGGCAATCATGAAGAGGAGATTCAAGGCAAAGGGAAAGGTTGTCAAAGACATCAATCAGATGAAGACCTGGTGGAATAAGATAGCTAAAACGATGGACGAAGAAGGTGTGTGCCGCCTAATGAGCCGTGTTACAGGAAAAAATCGAGAATTCCTTCGAAACCGTGACGAATAATTTTATCCGTATTTTTTCTTAAAAGTATGAAGAAAACGCTACATTTGTATAAAAAAAGATCTTGAATTCAATAATAAATAACTGAAATACAGGCAATTGTTTTTGTTCCAATTCTATCTGAAGCAAGCTTTATTTTCAATTTATACCCCTTCCACAAAAAAAAACAAAAAATAAAAAAACACACCCCCCCCAAAAAAAAAAAACAAAAACCAACCCACACACCAAAAACTCCCACCCACATAAAAAAAAAAACACAAAACAAAAAAAAACAAACAACTATACCTAAAGAAAATAATACAATTATTTTATCTAATATATAAATCACTAAAACAAAAGTAATGATAAAAATAAAATCAATATACAATGTCACACAAATTTATATACATAATACAGTGAAGGGATATTATGAAATGAAATGAACCAATTCAATTTTCATTTTCGTGTCTGCAGATTGTTGTCCAGCTGCAATTGTAGAATAACTTAAGTAACCAATATGAACCTGAAAATTTAGACAATATATTATAGCCATGAGAAAAAAAAATGAATTTAAAATTATTTTACAATACTTGGTAATTTTATGGATGAACTGAAATAATATATCATATAACATATAAAGTATAGTTTACCTTAAGTTTTGATATGCTGTTCCATTTCCTTGCTTCGCAATAATCATTTGTAGTGGATCTCGTAGGTACTACAATGATTTTAAGTAATAAAATTAATTTTAATTTAATGATATAATATAATGACGTAATAAAATATATATTTTTTTTTTTTTTTTTATTAAAGACACTTCACACCAGAAGGGTGCATTCGTTCTTACGAAATTCTGATATTCACATATAATATGTAGCCATGAATACGTTTCCCAGTTAACGATAAAAGAATGAATATCTGTAACTAAGCTGACCATCCTCTCATCAATAGACTTCTTGTTTTGCAGCTACTGTAGTATTAACCGTTAGTATCTAGTAAGATTAATATTTGTATCCACAATAATAATAATAATAATAATAATAATAATAATAATAATAATAATAATAATAATAATAATAATAATAATAATAATAATAATAATAATAATAATAATAATAATAATAATAATAATAATAATAATAATAATAATAATAATAATAATAAGAGAACATAATATATTAATGTACACAACATATCTGACATCCATTAGTCCAAAGACATCTAATGTCAACGTTATGCTGAAATAATTAAAAACAAATTGAGTCTTTAATGCTAATAATGTTGCTCCATGCTCATAAGGTACATGGTTTGGAACCCAAAGATGATCCCAAACCGGGCTGAAATTATAAATTGAATGTAAATGTTCGCACCCCCTCACTTCGCTATTGTCAAAATGACAACATTGCCCAGGCTAAGCCAACCAGCGTCTCCATGTTTCAGCTGGCAGTCTTTTGTGATCATATGACTCGTGGAGACGTGAGGTAGGAACTTGTGAGGACTAGAGGTCGATCGCACCCTCATTTAAAGATGTCAACTCACCATTTGAAGCCCTCTTATGTTCTTATGTTCGATCCAGATAATGTACCCAAAATATTACAACGCCTACAACGCCTAGCAATGTCCTAACTGATAAGACTCTCTAGATAAGCGGCTGATGATAAACGCCGATAATATTACAAGGATAATGGGACGGTTGGGGAAAACTTCGGTCGATCGGAATTTGTTTATAGAGAAATGCTGCATGACTTGACTCGGATTCAGAAAACGAGACATCTGATATCACTGGTCAACATGGTCAACAATCATGACCAGATCCACAGTGTAGTTTACTTTAATTAATTAAGAAGTTTTATTAGAACTGCGATTCATCTCAATCTTAAAAAGGTAGGAGACAAGGTAGGAAAAGGTCATAAACTATGACACAAGAATCATGAAAGCTGCCTACATCTAGACAGTGAAGAAAGAGGCTTAATAGAATGAGTCATAAAGGCCATAAAACTATAACCAAATTAAACAGCATTCATAAAGCTATAACAAAATTAAACAGCACTTTTCAGTGCTTAACATTACCTGCACATTTTTTATTTTTTACCCTTATTCCTTTTCGATCCTTGTCTGGAGCCTACGCGAGGTAATCCGACTTGGATATCGATTTGGAAAATTCCTCTTTGACGCTTCGGATTCTTGTAGAATCTGCTTGGAAGTTGATTAGGAGAAAACGTATAAATTCTAATCATTTTGGAGAATATGGCGCCTAAACGCAAAAGAAAAGAATTAATGCAGAAAAGGTTCCACCTATTGTGGTAACAACCTCCGATTTTCATGGGCTCCGTAAGGAACTCACGAATTTCATTAAAGATTCTAAATTTTCCTTTCAAATTGGTCGTCGGGGTGAATGCCGTGTATTGGCTGAAACCTTGATCGGATTCAAACTTCTTCTCGAGTATCTTCCTCAAAGAGGCATCAAATTTTTCGCAAAGCGATCTTGGATTCTAGATAGCATAACCGCTCCAAAAATGGATTTTTTAACAGAGATCATGAATCGATATGATTAATGGAATGATAAATACGAACTCCATGTTTGATGCAATTCAAACTGGTATTAAATTTGCAAACAATATTGTCATGACCCTGAAATTCAGCAATGAGTAGTAAGACACTGAATATTTTAAATTGGAATGCTCGATCTCTTAGAGATAATGAAGACGAGCTGTTCAACTTTTTACGAGTTCATAACGTGCATATTGCCGTTGTAACTGAAACTTTTCTTAAACCAGGTGATAAAATAAAAAGGGATCCCAATTATTTTGTATTCCGCAATGATCGTCTTGATAGTCCAGATGGTGGCGTTGCCATAATTGTTCATAAAAACCTAACTAGCTTGGAACCAACTGCCATGCCAAAACGAAGGAAGAAAATTGCCAACCCTGCAAGGGCATAAACACGTATAGCGTGGTGCATGGGTGAGAGATAAAACCCAAGCAAAAGAAAAAAAACAACACCAAAATAGAACAAACATAGGCAAAATATAGGAGCAACGATGGTTTCGTAACAAGCAAGATAAGGCCAAGAGTCCATAACTCCACGGAAATATTTGACCGAGAGAGAGAAGGATAGACAAAAATGCATCTGGCAAACCATGCGTGGGAGGAAAGATGCTCAGGCGCGTTTAGCTGCGTCACACGCAAGAAGAGCTTGGTTCAGGATTAGGAGTTTCCGGCCAAGCCGTTTCTAAACGATTGCATGCGTTGGGAATGATTCAAAAGCAAGGAACTTGGGTTCCTTACGATTTGAAGCCAAGAGATGTTGTGCGTCGTTTTTTCGTCTGTCAACAACTGCTCCAGCGGCAAAAAAGGAAGAGTTTTCTACATCGCATTGTGACGGGTGACGAAACATGGATTCATTACAGTAACCCAAAACGGAAACATTCATGGGGACTGCCCGGGCATGCTTCAACATCGTCGCCTAGGCCGAATATTCACGCTGCGAAGGTTATGCTGTGTATTTGGTGGGACCAAGTTGGTGTTATTTATTATGAGCTGTTGAAACCAAACGAAACCATTACCGGGGAACGGTATCGAACTCAATTGATGCGATTGAGCCGAGCACTGCACGAAAAACGGCCACAATACGAGCACAGACTCGAAAAAGTGATTCTTCAGCATGACAACGCTCGACCTCACGTTGCGAAACCCGTGAAAACCTACTTGGAAACGCTCAAATGGGAAGTCCTACCCCACCCGCCATATTCTCCTGATATTGCACTGTTCGATTATTACTTGTTCCGTTCGATGGCACAATGACGATGACATCTCAAAATGGCTTGATTCTTGGATAGCATCAAAAGACGAACAGTTCTATCGAAATGGTATTTACGTTCTACCAGAAAGATGGGAAAAAGTCGTAGCTAGTGATAGTGATACTTTGAACAATTCGTTGGTAACCTTTGTTTTCAAAATAAAGTTCTTTTTTCACATGCAGGTGATCGTTATGAAGTCGGTCTGCTATGGAAACGTCTTAAACAGACTGATTTCTTTAGAGAAATCTTTTGAAAAGAATCCAGCTCTGCAAAAAGGGACCAGGCAAACCTTCACAAACTATGAAGACAAGGGTTACATTCGTAAAATAACATAGATTGAATCACCCGAAACGGACAGAGTGTTTAAGGTAGCATTTCTGCTCCTAAATTAGAATTTTTACAGCAATCGTTAATCGATATTGTTTACGACAGAATCATTATAAGGTTCACTATCTACCGATGCGATGAGTGGAACATGTACGATAGGGTAAAACCCAGCCCAGACAACAGATAATAGGCTGGTGCCTGGAGAAAAAGAATAGACTTTTATGATGTCAGGCAGACATGTCGGTAGATGCTTCGTCGTGAGCAGATAATAGGGTAGAACGATAGAAGTAGAGGAAGGGCGATAGCGCGACTATGCGTCGGTTATACGCAGGTAAAGGACGAAGTACAGCATCGGCGATGCAGGTAAAATTTAGCATGTAAGATATCTTTATAAGTATAATTTTGAAATAAAGGCAGTGTGGTTGAGCAGATGGTGGAAGAAACTTGTGAGTGCGTTCGGTAGGATCAGAAAGAAACTTGCCCTCCAAGTGAGACTGTGTTGCAGTCAAAAGATTTCAAGCAAGTGAAATCAGATATGATAACCGATATAAAAATTAACTATGCTATTCGTACTGGTATTAAATTTGCCAATAATATTGTCATGGCATTAAAATTCAGTAATCGACTTAAAAGTCATTAAATATTTAGAATTGGAATGCTCCATCCATCAGAGATAACAAGGACGAGCTATTCAACTTCTTATGAGTTCATACGTGTATATTAGGGTGCCAAAAAAATCGACTTTTCGAATTTCAAAAACGGGTAGTGCTCAAAAGTTTCGTCTCCTCAAAAAAAGTCGCCATGCAAAATTTGAGCTCAATCGAATTTCGTTAAGTGTTGGACCAAAGCGGTCAAAGTTTGACTTTTTTGAAACACGAAAAATTCCGAAATCGATTTTTTGTTTTTGATGCCAAATGTCTTAGAAATGCATGAAACGTCGAGATCTGGTGTTATCTCGAAAAAAAAATTTTTGAAAAAAATTGACTTTTTGGGACTTAGAAATTTTTTGAGGTGGAGGAGTGAAATGAATTTGATATGGAGGATTTGAATTCAATTGCTGAGATATCCATGGCACTGGTACTGAAACATGTCTTATATCATCGTTGGCAACTGCTAGCATATTATTTGATATTTCATTAGGGTGGTTCACTTGTTTTGCATTAGGGTGGTCCATTTTATAGAAAAATATAAAAAATAAGATAATAGTATCAAAACATCTCTTATATAATCGTAAGCCATTATCAATATTAAATATATGATATTTCATTAGGATGGTTCATTTATTTTCCATTAGGGTGGTCCCTTGAGTTGGAAATTAAAAGCAACAAAATATTTCCAGCAAATTTACCAGTCAATATTTTTTGTATAGTTTGAAACCATGATTCTTTTTTGGCATACTACACTTCGTTAAGATATTTTTATTATGTTTTTTTTAATAGTTAACAAAAATGTGCCGTTACCAAAATATGGACAAAAATAAGGAAAAAAAACGATTTTTGATGTACCCAAATTATTACAATAGCTTGATAGGCGACTACGAAGTGCAACAAAAGTTTTTTGTTTATCTTTTCTAAAGAGGTTCTTGGCCTTGGACTGCTTCATTTCCGAGAAACACAAGTAGGTACGTTATAGGGGATCAAAACAAAAGTACGTTACCTGCCGCTTGCTGTGGTATACGCGCTTCGGTAGTGACAACGTCTGCTTCGAATGCTTTTTGTTCTGAAGTGTTATCTACCCAAACAAAATATAAGCTACCCGTAGGCAACGAATACGTCCCAAGCGAGCAGGTTTGAAAGACTGAGTAGGTAATGAAATGGCCACACATTTGGTATATAAGGAATTGTTATTTTTAGTTTTACTCATTCAGTATTTTTATATTTGAACGAGGAACCGCGGTCTAGTCAACAGTTTTTTGTTTTTCAAAATGGAGGATATTCGGCTAGTTGGAAAATACCTACCTTTGTTCCCCGAATCTTCGAATTTGCCTACATACAACGAAGTTTTCCGGAAATTCATGTTTCATTTGCGAGCAGAGAAGCAAAAGACTAAACCAAGTGCACAATTAACAATACAAGCTTTGAAAGTATCATGGAATAAAAAGCATTTGAACCATTTGCTCGACGACAGGACAGTGCAACATAAAATCTTGCGGTACTACGAAACTTGGAAAATCTTGCAGAAGCGCAAGCTAAGAATGTCGGCGAGAGAAATTGAGAAGAGAAAGGATTTCTCTGATTCATTGCAGAACCTTTTCGATATCGGGAAGAGGTATAAACCGAAGAATAAAGTAGAAAGAAAAGCATATCGGTATTTGCAAGAACAACGAGAACTAACTCTTCCAACAACAAGTGAGTCTTTTCCAACGGCAACTATCTCGTGTAGTGATTTTGAGGAGGAAGAAACAGCAGAGGCGACAACAGAGACTAATCCACGAACAAGTGAGCAGGAAGAAGCAAGTCTACAGGAAAGAAAAATTTAACTGCTAGTGATTTCGAGTCCTCATCTCAAACCCAGAGTCAGTCCGTTCCTTCTATCAGTACTATCGGCGAAGATTTTCAGATACCGGGTAAGTGTAAATTGAATTAATTTCAAATATGTTTTAAAATGTTTTTCGTGGTTAACAAACGATTGATTCTTAAATTTTCTTCTAGGTCCTTCCAATTCGTCTTCAACTTCTAAATCACCATTAAAAAATGTCATTACTGTCGATGTGGCTGCTGCTTTGGACCGCTGCAAAGTGAGTGATCGAAATGCGGTATTTCTAATATCATCTATAGCGAAATCATTGGGGCACGACGTTTCAACATTAGTGTTAAACAAAGAGTCCATTAGGAATTCAAGAAAAAGAAATTCGTGTGCAAAAGCAGAACGAGCTGAGAGCAACATTTAAGCCACAGGTTAACTTAACAGTTCATTGGGATTCAAAACTGCTTCCTAGTATATTGTCGTCTAAAGCCACCCCCAAAACTGAACGATTGGCTATAGTTGTATCTGGTGAAGGCATCCGTAAGCTGTTAGCTGTTCCTCCCATCCAAAATTCAACAGGAATAGAACAAGCAGAAGCGGTGTACAATGCAGTTGTCGATGGGGATCTTGAAGACGTATTTTTTTTTAATATTATAATTATTAATATTTAATAATATTATTCTTTCTTTTTTTATTGTTTTTATTTCAATTTATTCCACCACCTCGGCCACCACTCGGCGGAAAGAAAAGGGACAACCCACAAACATAAAAAAAAAAAAAAAGCAGATTGTGGACCTCCCTAGAGACCTCACACACAAGCGCTGTTAGTTGGCAAGGTATTCAAGGCACTACAATTTGAAACTGCACAATCTCCAAATGTTGAGATTTTTAAGCGGTTTCAGACGGAATGGCACCGTTTAGAAAAGAGCTCATACCATTCTGGTGTTAATGATGTATTCGTTAAATCATCAATAACAGCCAACGAGAGGGTGGATCTCTTGAATTTTTTGAGCGACAATTAAAAGAACAACATCACCGCGAAGATTATCGCGAAGTTATTCAGCTTACGCTTATATTTTTTGGGTGGAAAAATTAAAGAACATTTTAAAATTAGAGCTCCTGGTGCTTTCCATAATGCAAGATGGATGGCAAAAATTATTTATTCACTAAAAATGTTCCTTTACCGACACACTTTTGCGTTACCTAAGGCAACTCAACAACAGTTAGCACGATTTAATGTATTCATTGTAAAAGTATATTTGAAAAACTGGTTTCTGTCTACGTGTGCTGCAATGTCTGCAAACAATGACCTTAATTTGATAAAATCGCTTAAAATCTACGAAGCTGTTGACGAAGAAGTTGCCAAAGCAGTATATAAAGGGTTCTTGAAACATCTGCAGTATTTGGATAGCAATCTCATCGGATTGTGTTTATTTGATGAAACGTTGGATATCGCAGATAAAAAAAAATATATTGAAGCCTTACATACATCAGGTAATTATTTTGTTCAATTCGATGTACGCAGAACATTATATTTCTAACAATATTTTTATTTTCAGCTAACAAAACAAATGTGTGTGCTAAATCCATAGTCGAATCAAACGACGTTTCAACACTACAGCTGCACTCATTTGTTCAAGGCAGTCAGCATACTAAAAACTTGTTATGTGCTCTAGAGATTCCGGAATCATTGTTGGAAACTGATATTACGCAGTGGAATAGCAAACAAGAATATGAAAATGCCATTAAACGAATTAAAAGCTTGGAAGTAGTAAATGACAATGCAGAACGGGGTATTGCATTAATCAAAACATATAATTCGAAATTGTCAACGGATGAAGATCAGAAACAGTTTATTTTGCACTTAGTTGAAGAACATCGAACAATGTATAAAAGTTCAAAAAAATCAGATGTAATTTAAGAAAATATATGCGATGCAATGTACCAAAAACCTAGCAACATGAGTTTTGGAAATATCACAATACCGTTCCCTCCCTTTCGTTACGTGTCTTTTGTCACAACCATTGAAAAGGTTAGTTATATCTGCAAATACCGTATTAATGAGATAGTTCCCCATCTTAGGGGTCCAACAAACAATTTTAGCTGACTAAACTCTTCTTTCTCATATAAACAGCTGAATAAACGTTTACTCGGTCAAAATTGTTAATTAGGTTGCAGTCGAAGACTTCCCACTCTACAATATTCGGTAAATGTAGGATAGATAACTCTGAAATTTTTAATCTTAGCTTGCAACGACGGTGCAAAACAGAAATAAGAAACTCACTGATGCACAATGCTTAATCTCTAAGATTAGTATTAGACGAGGGCACCGATCTGTTTCACCTTAAAGAAGCGTCGCATTCCGAATGTAAGTCTCGCAAAAGTTTCCAAAAGGACCACAAAGAGAGCGTCTCTAGTAAATAATTCTCTTTGGTAGTCCGTACGCTAATCTTACAGTCTGTGGATAGAAATCGGTTGAAATTATTATATTGATGCACTAATTAATGAAAAAGAACGAAAGAAGCGAATTTCTCATTGTAAGATAGGTAATATTGAAAAGTTTTGTGAGAAATCATTAAGCTTTCTGACGTCTATCATCTTTCTCTTTCAAGCACGTAGAAAGAATAGGATTGTTTTCATACGTTTTTTGTTTTTTTTTTTCGTATGTAAACAATCTATTCTTTCTACCTGCTTGGAAGAGAAAGATGATAGACGTGAGAAAAGCTTAATGGTTTTAACCTATACGAAAAATATTGACTGGTTAAAGCGCTATTCGCATTACAACGGGCCCGACGCGGGGCGAGACCCGCCGGGGTAATATTTTGAAATGATTGCTTGGATTTTGTATGTGACTGTTCTCACTACGCTGATGTGCCGTGCTGGGCGTGCCGTGCCAGCATAGTGAGAATGCTCACATACAAAACCCAAGCAATCATTTCAAAAATATTACCCGGGCGGGCTCTCGCCCCGCGCCGGGCCCATGTAATGCGAATAGCGTTTAAATTTGCTGGAAATATTTTTTATTGTTCTTAACGACCCTAATGGAAAATAACTGAGCCACCCTAATGAAATATCATATATTTAATATTGATAATGGCTTACGATTATATAAGAGATGTTTTGATACTATTATCTTATTTTTTTATTTTTCTATAAAATGGACCACTCTAAGGGAAAACAAGTGAACCACCCTAATGAAATGTCACATATAATATGCTAGCAGTTTCCAACGATGATATAGGATATGTTTCAATACTATTGGCATGAATATCTCAGCAATTGAATTCTAATCCTCCATATCAAATTCATTTCACTCCTCCACCTCAAAAAATTTCTTTAAGTCCCACCAACCCCCCCCCCTCTCTTCCCCCTCTCCCCCTTGATTTTCTTTTCATCCTTTCCTTTTCCCTTCTCATTCTCTTTCGGCTTTTTTTCCTTTTGCCCTCCCGTTTTTGAATCATTCATTTTTTCCCATCACCATCCCTATATTTCACCACCCTCTTCCTACAAAGGTTTTCTCCTCTTGATCAAATTGGTTTATTTCGGTTCATACCTCGGGTCTACATCTTTGGTTTTACTGAACCTACTCTGATTCGGAAGCTGGTCATAACATACATATTAGAATCATGATCCTATGATCTCTGAATATAGAACTCTGATTTCTTTAGAGATATTTAAAGAATCACTCTCTAAAAGTGACAATAACCTTCACAAACTCCCCCTCTTCTCATGTATCCACACGTCCGTGTTTTTCATATGTCTCCCCCTTCGATTATCCCCTTCGTCTTTTATATATTTCTGTATCTTTGTATTTCCATTCACTATCCATTCTTTATGAAGACAAGGGTGACATTCGGTAAAATAACAACTTTGATTGAACCACCCGGAATAGACAGAGTGTTTAAGGTAGCATTTCCGCTCCGAAATTAGAATTTTTACAGCAATCGTTAATCGATATGAAAACCGACATGCTTAAAACGAACTCCATGTTTGATGCTATTCAAACTGGTATCAAATTTGCCAATAATATGGTCATGACATTAAAATTCAGTAATGGACATAAAAGTCATTAAATATTTCGAATTGGATTGCTCGATCCATCAGAGATAACGGGGGCAAGATATTCAACTTCTTAAGAGTTCATAACGTGCATATTGCTGTTATAACTGAGACTTATCCCAAAACTGCCTATAAGGTAAAAAGAGATCAACTAATTCATTTCAACTTAGTAGTCAATGCTTTTTCGGTTCAGATCACCTTCCGGTTACATTTGAGATATCGCAAGAAATAATTTCTAATTCCATCAGTTCGACTTACAACTACCATAGAACTGATTGGGATGAATATCGAACATTTATGGAATGCAACATTGATCTTAATGTCCCATTGCAAACAAAAAATGATATTAATTATGCTCTTGAATCTCAGAAAGACACATGGAAGACACGAAAACGTAAAAAACGAATTTCTTAGACGTCGGAAATTACAGTGGATGATCTAGACAAGGCAAGGTTATTTCAAGAATTTGAAAGGTAAACCGATGAATTTGAAAGGTAACGGTTGGCAGATAAAAATCATGTCACCTCACAGCTGCCGAAGTGCCAATTGTAAGAAAATGAAGAATATGACACACACACAAACCATTATGAATGGTTATGGTAAAATGTGAGAGGAAAATTTCCTCAATTTTAAAAAATCACTTTCAATACTAACAATCAATAACTCTGAAACTCTGCGAACTGATCACTAATGCAATAACAACAATCAGTATCTTTAAACAATTTTCACTCTGCTGCTGAACTTTTCAATCACGCTGATCGCACTCTCAACTTTTGTCGCACTTCCACTATTCCACTTGAGTTTCCTGACTACGAGGAACTTCTCCTGCCAACACTACAGTCGAAAACCGAATGGTGCCGAACTTCAGCCAGAACGGGCTATTTATTCCGTTTCTTCCTGCTTCTTCGGTATTCGTTCTACGCCGGTTCGGGTTTATACCGCATCGAATGAGCGCTACCTAAACCGTCGCATAAATCGCAGAGTTCACATTGTTCGCGTGGTATAAATCTAGCGCGGTATAAATCTTTCGGTTACCATTTTACCTCTGTTCGGGTTTATACCGCATCGACCCACACCGATACCGTCGCATGCAACGCAGAGCTTGCATTGTTCGAGGGGTACAAATCTAACCGGTGAGCGATGGGTTTCCTGCCGTTCAAAGATTTTTATAATAAAAAAAACTCATAACAAATGTGCTCGAAATGACTTTCAAGGTTTTGTGTAGGCTTGTTTCGGGAATATTAAACATGATTATATGAAAGAAATATGTTTGCAACAATCCTTGAATCGATAACTGAAAACATCTCTGATCCGATCACCTTGTAGATAGCTCTATTGCAAATCCAGCAACCAATTTTAGAAGTATTCCAAGGTTACTTCCACATACAATTACCTCAGTATGTAAACATTACCAGTATCATTCGCATTAGGGTACTGCAACACTCTTTCAGATTTAAAATAATAAAGTTTCGAAAACAGGCGCGTATTTTGAACAATTTGAAAATTGTTTTTTGTTATATATTTATGTTCAGATAGATCTCACCGAATACCGCCTTCGAAATAACATGAGCTAGTTCAATCGGTTAAATGATATTTTTTATAGTTTCGAGAATTCTTGACAAAATAAATGCAATCTTTAAAACTTAAGCTACGTAGCAACCCGGATGAAAATTACAGTTCAATCTATGGTGGACATTATAAAAATGACGGAGCTTGCTTGACAGACGACGACAAAAATGGAGTTGTGATTAGTGTAGGTTAGAATGAAAGAGAAACGCTTATTTCTTTCCTTGCAGGTAAGGGATTTGGTCGCCGCAGACATGGACATGGACTGAATGCAGATTTAGTACGTAAATTTGTTCAATTCTACGAAGAAGACGATATTAGCAGAGTTATGCCGGGCCAAAGAGATTATGTGTCTGTAGTGAGGACTGGTGTACGCCAGGTAACACAAAATTTTAATGAAACCCATAAAGATGTTGAACTAAGCCTTAGCTGATTTGCAGCCTTACGGCCAAAACATTGTAAACTTCTTAGTAAATCAGGATCTTTTTTTCCTCCCCAACCCCCCCCCCCCCCCCCGTCCCCCTTTGCCCCCCCCGGGGGAGAATGTTCGCCGCAACAGCCCTGTTGCACTCCTGTCGAATGAACACACCTATGTCTAACGGTTAAACTGACATGCGTGACGTTGGCGGGCAAAATTGTTAGTGTAGGTAGATGATACGTGGAGAAGATAATACGTGGAGAAGACGGATAATTATTGTTTTGGTTTGAGATCGAAAGTGAATTATTTACGAATTAGAAGGTGAATTTAATGGAATTTATATATTGTAACTTGCTAAATTATACTTTGTTGTAGCCTTAATTATAATCTGAATCTCTGTTAGCGAAGTGATTGTATTTTTAAAACTATCGGAGACTAAAATGTAAGTAACTAAAAACTGAATGATAGTGATGGATTGAGACCTAATTAAAGAAAATTATTTTAGCTTTGAGCTGAACATACTCCAACCAGTGAGTTTTTGCTACAAGATCTCTGAAAGAATTCCTTCGCAACAGATTCTCAAAGATTTTATCCGCAAAGATGAATCGCCAGTCTAACGTGCGACAGACTCGGTCGAAGACGAGGGCTATCGAGCAGGAGAATGCTAACCTTGCACCGGGTGACGACGATCAGGTGTCGAATCAGTCGTCGGATGATTCGTTTATCCCTTCCATGGAAGATGATGAAAATGGTGAGTTGCGTGAATGTTCCGGTTGAGACCGACCCAACAACGCAGAGCGGTACATGGTACAGTGTATGGCCTGTACTCACTGGTACCATTTTTCATGTGCGAACGTCAGTACTTCTACGGTTCGTACGACACAGTTTGTATGCACAAAATGTGCCCCGGGGGGGATTTCCAGTGTACTGCAACGTACGGAAAGTGTGTTTAGTGAAATTTCGAGTTCATCCAGTGCTCGGAGGGCTAGAATCGATCGTGAGCTGAAACTTCTCGACGAGGAGAAGAAGCTATTGGAGGACCTTAGTCGCGAGATGATCGAGAGGGAACGAGCCCTGAATGAACGTGAACATCGCGAAAAGCTGGAAAGGGAACGACAATTCATCGCTCGGAAACATGAGTTGCTGAAGCAGCAAGAAGGCGAAGAAGGAAGTTTGCGTAGTGTGCGCAGCAGCCAGAAAAGTGCCAAACGTACGGAAGATTGGGTGAAGCAGAGTAAGGCCACCGAGAGTTCCGGTGAGGTCGTCGTTGAGATACCTGTGTCGACGTCTGCGAGTACTGATCGTCCGGTTGATTCAAGCCTGGAAAATCCGCAGGTAATGCATCCCTCTTCAACACCCCTTAAGGCGATAGGGTCCGTCGTTCCTCCGCCCATTTTCGTAGACAAGGTTGGTACGGGATCAGAGGCAAAATCGATCCCACAGACCTTGGGAAGCATTACGATCGGGGAGGAGTCTGAAGATTCTGTCGGAGGAGACGGAATCGAGCAGAACCAGGACGAGAATCCATCCAATCGCATTTTTTATGTTCTCGCACTCTCTATATGGCAAATACTCTGCAATCACACTAAGAACGAACTACCTTTCCCCTCGCCTCCCCTGTGTATTACTGACACCAGCCGCCAGCACCACAATTGAAATAAAAGAAAAATAGGAAATGAAAGAAATAAAATAAGTACCATTATAACAACGGATAACTATAGAAAAGAATAAAATACATTGCACACATTACACTCCGACCGTTTTGTTTCGCCATTTGTTTATAAAAAATAGATCATACAAACATCACCACAGTTGTGAAACCCAAGGGGGGACAACCCCCCCCCCACAACACCAAAAAAAAAAAAAAAACAACTCTACTACAAAAAATATAAACAAAAAAAAAAACCAACTAAATATATTTTTTTACAAAACATATATTTTTTCTTTAAAAAAATTTCGATTCATATTCACACACAGGCAGGACAAACCTTATTTCTACAGCGACACCAGCAAGCATTATTTCATACAGTCCGTTTTGAGCGGTTCTTCGTTCACCATTCATTGCTCCACAAAACTATATTATTAGCATTCATAACGTCCAAACGTGCCGCAGGTATGCTGTGGAGAAACAAAAAAGAACTGAAGAGCGAAGAGAGTAGTGAGACTCTCACAGTGAGAGGCTAGTAAAAATATTAATTCCAGAGACGTTTGTTTTTTTTTTGTGTTAGTGGATCTCTCAATGAACTACCGACGGTTTTTGTATGAGTGAGGCTTTGTATCGATGCTGTCCTCCATTCAGTTTTGGCATGTTGCACAATTGTCAAGTTACTTGGTGCCGATCAAGTTGACACTGTGGTTTTTCAGTGTGGTTTTTCAGTGTTTCTTCCTCTGAATCGTGACAAGTGAATTCCATAAACATGGACATTAGAACTTTCTTTACGGCAAAAACAAAGGCATCGGAAACAGGTGAGTTTAATTTTAGCTGATGGTGGCTGCTTAATTTACCGCTTTGGTGCGTCTTAGATAAAACCGACAACGATGCAGCATCGATCACAGCGGCAGCAGAAGAAAAACCTGCAGAAAGTCCATTAAAAAAGTTTCGGTATTCGGAAAGTGGTGGTATCACCGAACCGTCGACATCGGGTGGAATGGTTAGTGATGATTTTGGATTTTTCGTGGGAAAGCAAGTAAATATTTTATTTGCTACCTTTTTTGTCCAACTAAAACATACTGCTTTTTAATTTAAATTGCAGATCAGTGATTCGCAAAAATTCAAATTACTAACCAATCCCCGGAAACCGGACATAGCTTTCAAATTCCCTCCATCAGGTCCTCGAAATTTGAAATTCAATCTCCGATGGCTTGGAGAATGGAACTGGCTTGCGTACTCTTCCTCTCAAGATGGGGCGTACTGCAAATTTTGCGCTCTCTTTGCAACATTAATCGGTCAGCAAGGTACTCAAGGTGGAAAACTTGTTAAACAAGCTGATAGACAGTGGAAAAATGCCAAGGAAGATTTCCGCCACCACGAGAGTGCAAAATACCATTCTTTTTGTGTAGAAAAGGCAGGGTTGTTTGTGGCTACGTTTTCTGAGTCGATCGTTAGTATTGATAAGGCTCTCGATGATGGAAGGCGAGCTGAAGAGGAGAAGAATAGAGAGGCTCTTCAACCGATTATACGCACGGCTATGTTCCTGGCACGGCGTGGACTAGCTTTCAGGGGTCATCGGGATACTGGCACGTTTCAGTTAAATGAAGGTTTGACAAAGGAAGAGGGCAACTTTAGGTCTCTTCTGAAGTTTCGAGTTGAGTCTGGAGATAACGTTTTGCGAAGTCATTTGGAGAATTCTGCCAAAAATGCGAAGTTTATCAGCTGGAAATCGCAGAATGATATAATCCAGGCGTTCAATAGCATCATTTTGCGAAAACTTGTTGATCGTGTCAACAGGTCTAAATATTTTACCGTTTTGTGCGATGAAACCACTGACATATCGAATGTGTGTCAACTTTCATTGTGTGTAAGGTTTGTCGAGAATAATAATGTTTGTGAAGAGTTCCTGCAGTTTATTCCAGTTACTGACACTACAGGGAAAGGTTTAGCCCGATGTAATTTGTCAAGCATTGATTGATTTTCGGACTTAACACGAAGTACCTCGTTGGTAAGGGATACGACGGTGCACGAGCTATGAGTGGGCAAGTAAAAGGCGTCCGTTTTAAATCTTTCAATCTCCGAGGGTTGTTCAGTTCCTGCAATCCGAAACTGCATGGGAGTGATCGAGAGCGTTTACAATTTTTTTAATTCACCAAAAAGAGCAAACGTTTTAAAAATAGAAACTGACAAGATTGAGAAAAGTGGTCCGATGGCAGAGAAGTTGAAAAGAATGTGTCCTACGCGCTGGGTTCAACGTCATGACTCGGTAAAAACGTTCAAAGACCTCTTGCATCCTAGTTTTTCTGCACTGGAAATAATTAAGAAATGGACGGACAAGAAAGCCTCGACGGATGCTTCAGTAGTTCAGGCGTCCATTGAAAAACCTGAATTTTTGGTCAGCCTTTGTGTAACACACCATATTTTTTCGATAACTCGTCCGCTGAGTGTTTATTTGCAAAAAGAAAACCTTGATTTGGCAGAAGCAATGAACGCAGCAAGGGTAACCAAAAAGGCTCTGGGTGAAATGCAAGAAGATGCAGAAAATGCTTTCCGTAAAATCTTTTCTGAAGCGAGTGCACTCTGTGAATCTCTTGATGTGTCCCTTACAAAAACCAGAAGAGCTGGACGTCAGAAAGAGAACAAAACATTGGAGACTCCGGAAGAGTTATATAAAAACGAAATCTTCTTACCTTTCCTGGAAAATACCTTGCAAGCTTTGGAGGAGAAGTTTGTCAAACATGCTGACATGTTGGCACCTTTTCAGCAGCTACTGGATGCAGCATCTGATCCATCGAAAATCTCCGGATCTGCTCAGCATTTAGCCGAATTTTACGACCTTCAGAGCACAGGAATTCTTGGAGAAGCAATTCTTTGGTTTTCGGTACTCACGGAGAAAAAACCACGGAATGCTGCTGAAGCCCTAAATGTCTGCAACGTTGATTTGCTTCCAACCATACATACACTGATAACAATAATGGCGACACTCACTGTTACGACTTGCTGTGCTGAAAGATCATTTTCGTCTTTGAAGAATTTGAAGACATATTTGAGAAATAGTACAGGAGAAGAACGGTTGAACGGTATCGCGCTTATGTATATCCACGAAAATGTTGCTGTCACCGAAGAGGAAGTTTTGGAAGAACTGTCGAACAAACCAAGAAGGTTGAAAAGTTGAATCGTTGTCTTAAGCTTAAAAATTATATCGTTGTATGTTTGAAATATTAAATAAACTTGAATTATAAAACTAAAATTTTGATGCCACTATTTTTACAAAACATGTTACCTTCAAGCTCAATTTTTGCAGATGAGCAATTTGGATTTCGCCATGGCCATTCAACTACTCATCAACTCTTAAGAGTTACTAATTTAATTCGTTCAAACAAATCTGAAGGCTGCTCAACTGGAGTTGCTCTTCTAGACATAGAGAAAGCATTCGACAGTGTTTGGCATGAAGGTTTGATTGCTAAATTGAAAAACTTTAATTTTCCGCTCTATATTATGGAATTAATTCAAAATTATTTAACTGACAGAACTCTGCAGGTAAATTATCAGAATTCCAAATCTGATCAACTACCTGTTAGAGCTGGAGTTCCTCAGGTTAGCATTCTTGGGCCGATACTATGTAACAATTTTACTTCCGACCTCCCTGATTTGCCTCAGGGTTGCCAGAAGTCCTTGTTTGCCGATGACACAGGAATTTCCGCTAAAGGAAGAAGTCTTCGTGTCATTTGCAGGAGACTGCAGAAAAGTTTGGACATTTTCTCTTCTTATTTACAGAAATGGAAGATTTCTCCCAACGCTTCCAAAACTCAACTAATAATATTCCCACATAAACCTAGAGCTTCTTTTTTGAAACCTAGTAGTAGTCACATCGTTACTATGAGCGGTGTTCCAATTTCCTGGCCAAGCGAAGTGAAATTTTAAGCTTTTAAAATGCAACCAAGCGGCCAATCCCAACAAAAAAGATAGAAATTATTAAAACCCCTCGCACAAGCAAAAACCCCACACTGTCTCAAAAACACACACCACAAATATAAAAAAAATTTTAGACCCTCCCAACTTTATTCCGTCCAATCTAGTTTTGTTGTCTTCCAACGAGGAAAAACTACAACAAATGCATAACAACAATCTTCTGAATAGAATTTAGACCCCCTCCTTATGACACAAAAAAAAACATTCCTGAATTAATGCAGGGAAAGAAAAGGTTTGTAACCAACCGTTTTTAGGTTACAATAAAACCATCGTTTTCAGTGTTGTCAGCTTGATTTTGTCTAAATCTAATTCGTGTTATTTATGAAATATTGTCAGTAAATGTTTAGATACTAAATTAATGTTTGTGCTCCGTTTTAATTATGCGTTTGAGATAACATTAGTTTTGTATTTATTAGCCCCGATTGGTGTCATTATTATTATTATTAGGTTTTTGCTATTATTATTTTTGTTATTTGCTATTGTTTTTCGTTGCATAATATGTACATCTATAGTTTAAACAAAATAAAATAAGATGTAAATACTATATAAATTAAATCCAAAAATTTAATATATGAACTTGCACGCAAGAAATTCAAATTCAAAAAAGGCACCAATCCATTCTTTGTTACCCCTCGTTCCATCATCGGAGAAGTGTCATCAGCTATTGTGTATACAACATCATCACACCGGGTGGATGTAAGGACCAATGGAACGGATATGAAATGAGCGATATATTGTTTTGAGGATGATATATAAGGCTTGGCGGGCCATTGTGCCGACCTCTTGTAATTTGGTGATTCGACCGGGAAGACCGTAGACCGCGGTAGCGTTCGTCACTTCGCTATTTGTGACCACGCTAATATAAAGTGAAGGCAAGTGCCTTTTGTAATTTGAGTGGGCATTTTGTGCGACAGTGACACAGTTAATCGAAAAAAACATTGTCGGGGCGATTAAGAAAAGCTCTGTGCCTAAAGTGTAGTAAACCACATGTGCTCATCGACTCCAAACTATTGTGTGCCCACTCGGTCAGTGACACCAGAACAAAGTGCTTTTGTGTCGTTCCCCGGTTCCACCTAGCGAATCTTCAGGGCATCTGTTACACCGGCCTAATCGCTAAATTGCCGGACACCCTGTCCGTAGTGAAATTGACCAACCGACGAAAGCAGCATCTCGTATGGTACCCCTCGCTGGCTGTGTCCGTTCCTGTTTGTTCCCGCTGACCATCCCGACGTGTTCTGTCCCGCCCGGTGTCACCAATGTCGACCAACGAGCATCGCATCGGCCGCAACGATCGTCTACAGTGGAAAAAAATGAAAAAATGCGCAAGTACTAAAACTATGTTTTCACACACACACACACACACACACCCATCAAATCTACACCTAGAAAATTAAAATAAATTACTTAAAAATGAATGGTCCGCACAAATCAAGCTCTGTAAAATTATTTGTTTGATTGAATGTACATATTTTAGGTTATTCATCCGTCACTGAAAACGCATGGTAAGTGGGTTGATAGTCCTCCTAAGAGGTTGAAGTTTTCCGAAGATCATCGTCGTAAAACGACCCAGGGACACGTTTAGTGAACACTGTATCAAGGCAGTGGTGCCGAAATCTACAGGGGTTCACAACGTGTTTCCCGTCTTGAAGTTGAACAGGATGAAGAAAATAAGCGGGTTCTTCGCCATCGTCTCCTACATTACGTAGCTCGGATTTCTACATTACTAACGGCATCTAGAGGATCGCCCAATCTTCATGGTTGCATGCAAAACTTACTTGTGGAGATTGTCAGTGAGTTAGAACCGATATTTGGTACACTAACAGATGGAACAGTTTCAACTAGTTTCCATACACAAACTCAGGAAAATGGTCCTGATGATGATGCTCCGCAGGTGCGATTCAGTCAGAAAGAACTTGACTGGATCCGTATTCTTGAAGCCCGAATCGTAGGTCTTGAAAATGAGTTGGAAAAACGGAATGAGAAAGCTGATATTTCCGTTCAAACCGATCCAGTTGATGTTCAGCTTCCTTACAACAGCCCTTTTCCAGATAATTTTATCAGGTTTTCTTCCAAAAAAATCCCCCTCATATTGAAAAAAATAATAATACTGTTCTTGTACATTTGACTCAGACGAGCCAAATGGATTGCATTACCAACACAATCAAATCCATGCTCCAGCAGCTCAGAATACCTTCCCTCACACTCACATCCCATCATCAAAATTATCACAGTACCCTACCACAATAGACCTTCAAATTTTCATGCTACCCAAAATGCTGCTAGCTCCAACTCAACTCCAAGTTTCTTCAGCACAATTCCCAGCACCATATCAACCACGCAATTCTTTACCAGTATCCAAATGGAATATAGCGAAATACAGTGGAGACGATCAAGGACTCCGTCTAAATGAATTCCTTGAATTAGTTGAGGCGCTTTCCGTAGCTGAACACGTTTCCGATCACGAATTGTTCGTGTCCGCTGTGCATCTCTTCACGGGATCAGCCCTGAAGTGGTACATGACCCAGCGATCATCCGGCCGCCTGATGAACTGGGATCATTTGGTGTTCGAGTTACGCCGTACCCACATGCATCCAGATCTTGACGCGTTGATTAAAATGAAGATATACCAACGCCGTCAACAGAGACTGGAATCGTTTCACGAATATTACTCTGAAATGGAGAAGTTATTCAGAACCATGTGCGTACAGATTCCCGATCACGAGAAGGTGACAATCCTGCAACAAAATATGCGAGTCGACTATAAGAGACAGATGACGTTTATTCCGATTCAAGATTTAGATACACTCGTGGCTGCGGGGCAAAAGTTGGATGCGTTGAACTTTTCGGCGTACAATAAGGTGTTCGGTACTGAGAAGACCGTTAACCCGATAGAAGACCACAGTAGTCGAAATAACCAGAGACCGTTCCAACCGTTGGCGCAGCCTTCGAAAAATTCACCATGGTCATTTAAGGAACAGTCAAATAATCAATCGAAAAACAATCGAAATATGCCATCTCAGCAACAACAAAAGCCTCCCAGTTCAGTTTCCAACTCCTCACAAAATTCTCAAAAACCCTCTTCGGTACCAACTAGTTCTGGTACTACGAAGCCAAAATCACCAGTACCGAGTTCGTCACGTAGTTCTTCACGGTCACAAGTGACGCTCGAGCAGATTGTTAGTGAACATAAGCCGCCCAATTCTAACACCTGTTTCAATTGTGGTACCCCTGGCCATCATGTAGTAATGTGCCGTCAACCTCGTCGCCTCTTTTGCGACAATTGTGGTTTACATGGATTTCCGGCAGGCTTCTGTCCCTACTGTTTAAAAAACGGTTCACGGGCGAACGAAAACCGCCGTCCGCCAAACAAAGAAGCGTAACATTCCGTAAGACCAATCCAGCAGTCTATTGGGAATTGGCTACTGAAGATTGCTATCTAGAAACATCCGAAATTTGCCAAATAACGTACCCCTTTCCGAATGTTGATGGCAAACTGCCCATATGTTGCCATTAAAGTGTATGGGCTTCCTTTAAAAGCGCTGCTAGACAGTGGAAGTAATTTTACGATCATCAGCGAAAATATGTTCACTCGAATAAAGCCTAAAAAGCTGCATCGACCGTCCCAGAACATCACCCTGAAATCAGCAAGCGGTAATGAGCTCCTAGTTCTTGGCCAAGTTCATCTGCCTTTCTGTTTCCGTGACGAGATTAAAGTAGTCCCCACTCTGGTTGTTCGAAATTTAACTCTCGACTGTATCTGTGGCATGGACTTCCTGAGTAAGTTCCAAATCCAACCAACGATATTACAAAGCGAGCAACTTCCAAATCCAGAAAGTGTGGCATCTATTAATCAGTTAAGCACGGAATCAATTTTGACGGATGAGGAGAGCTGACGAATTGAGGAAACCAGCCGTTTGCTTCTTCCAGCGAGGGCAGATCAGTTGGACACCCACACCACTTACGCAGCATATTATTGAAATTAACGAAGAATGGAAAGACAAACCGCTTGTGAGACAGTCCCACTACGTTATGTCTCCAAAACATCGCAAGAGCTGGTGGCAATTGAGTTGCAGAGACTGATGGATGTGGGTATTCTTTATCGCAGTAAGTCCGACTGGTCGTTGAACTGCGTACCCGTTATCAAACCCACGAAGGTGAGAATCAGTTTTGACGCGCGCAAAATCACGAGAGAAATCAAAAGGGAGCGTGGAAAATACCCTTTGCCCCACCCTGGTCTCACATCGGGACAACTTCCTAAGGCGAAATATCTCTCCACAATAGATTTGTCTGAGGCTTTTTCACAGGTTGCTCTAGAAACCGGATCACGAAAGTATACGGGCCTACAGTGTGCTGTGGCACTGCGGTTGTTCCAGTACACCAGAATGCCCTTCGGCCTTGTCAACAGTCCAGCCACCTTGTCTAGGTTAATGGACAACGTATTGGGTCATGGTGTACTGGAGCCGTAATGTTTTTCGTGTACCTTGACGACATCGTCATCGTCACTGAAACGTTCGAACATCACGTACAGCTTCTCACTGAAGTTGCACGTCGTCTTAAGGAGGCCAACCTCAGTATCAACCTGGAGAAATCCAAGTTCGGAGTAAATGAAATTTCCTCCCTAGGGTATCCTCCCAGTTCAGACGGACTCCGATCAAACCCAGAGAAAATTCGGCCAATCGTGGAGTACGAGCGACCAAATACCGTCACGAAATTAAGAAGATTCCTAGGAATGGCAAATTATTATCGCCGTTTCATTGGAAATTTTAGTGGAATCACTGCTGCTTTATCTGATCTGCTACAAACCAAATCGAAGGTCATCCGTTGGAATGATAACGCGGAGCGGGCTTTCTGTGAGATTAAGGAGTACCTCGTAACGTCTCCAATTCTTGGAAGTCCGGATTTCTCTAAGGAGTTCGTAATTCAAACGGATGCAAGCGATGTGGCGGTAGTAGCAGTTCTAACGCAACAACAGTCGGGAGGAGGAACGGGGTGATGTCATATTTCTCCCACAAACCGACCACTCCCCAGAAAAATTACCACGCAGCGGAAAAAGAAGCTCAAGCAGCTATTCTTGCGATAAAAGCTTTTCGTGGGTACGTGGAAGGACACCATTTTACCATCATTACAGATTCCTCAGCACTTACGCACATACTGAGTACCAAATGGAAAGTGTGCTCAAGATGTAGTAGGTGGGCACTTGATTTGCAGCAATATACCATGACAGTGGTTCACCGGAAAGGGAAGGAGAATATAGTCCCGGACGCCCTGTCACGGAGTGTGGCTGCTGTCCAGGACTCACCCACTACACCTTGGTACACTTCCATGCTCGAGAAAGTCACGAGCCATCCGGAAAACTTTGTTGATTTTAGGATTGAGAATGGCAGGCTACAAAAGCTTGTCACCGCTCATGATCTTCCGTACGATTCTCGTTTCGAATGGAAGGTGATCCCAAAAGAAACGGAAATTGCTAAAATCTTGCAAGAGTGTCACGATCTTCACTTTTTCACCCGGGCGTTGACAAAACACTAACGAGAATCCGGCAGAGGTACTACTGGCCTCGAATGGCAGGAGAGGTTCGTCGTTATTGTCAGCAGTGCGTCAAACCTGCAAGGAGGTAAAACCAGCATCCGTTGCAGTAGCGCCCGAAATGGGGAAAATGCGTCTCGCTACACGTCCTTGGCAGATAATATCCGTCGATTATAATGGACCCCTTCCCCGAAGCCGACGTGGAAATACGCACATCTTGGTCGTGTCTGACTACTTCTCGAAATGAGTGCTGATTCAGCCTGTGAGAAGTATCAGGAGTTCAACCTTGTGCGATATATTGAAAGACCAGTGGTTTCTTCGAAAACTCAGTACCCGAAATTGTTATTTCGGACAACGGTAGTTGTTTTCTGTCCAAAGAGTTTAAAGCGCCTATAGATCGATTTAAAATTACTCATTGGTTGAACTCCCGATACCACTCACAGGCTAATCCAGTTGAGAGAATCAATCGAACGATCAATGCAGCTATCCGAACGTACGTCAAGCGGGATGAGATCAGCGACTGTGGGACACGAAGGTCCCGGAAATAGAAACGATTCTTAACTCGAGTATCCACCCATCGACAGGCTATACGCCATTCTTCATAACACACGGTCACGAGCTGTCCGAGGTTGGAACGGACCACCGTTTAGCCCGTCACGATGATGAACTTACTCCCGAACAGCGAGAGGCTAGAAAGCAGCAGATGTTCAGCGATTTGTATGACATCGTAACTAAAAATCTAGTAAAAGTTTATAATTCGTCAACCAACACCTACAATCTCCGTCATCGCAAGTTTGCGAAAACATTCGTTCCCGGGCAGTTGGTATAAAGAAGAAACATGAAGCTTTCTAACGCAGCGGAGCATTATAACGCGAAATACGGTCGGTAGTTTCTTCCTTTGCCGAGTGAAAAACAAACACGGCACATCATCGTATGAGTTGGAGTGACCTCACAGGAAAGAACCTCGGAGTCTCTCACGGCTGCTCATCTGAAGCCCGGGTAATTAAAACACTTTCTTCTCATCGCCATTTATTCATTATCTCCACACAAAAAATAATATTCTGCCGGAACGAAATATTGCTTCTTGCCTCCATTATAAGCCATCCATCTCACCGTTGATCCGCTTCACCTAGAAGTAAACAAGAGCCAATTAAACAAAAGAAAATTACTTACCTGTCCGTGAAAAAAGCATCAGGTTGCAGAGAAATTCATGTTTCTAGTGAACAATGCCGAAAAACATTTAAGCTCTCAGTCTGATGGCTATTGTGTGCAGTGGTCTATTGACAGATCAGGAAACCGAAACGTCATCGAGTCGACATTCAGTGTTGTGCTGTTAGCTATGGGCACAAACGCAGCCACATGAATCGAAACGATAAATGCACAGACTTCTTTCAGTGGTTTCCGAACTTTTGCTCTCGGAACGTGAGAAATTCAAATGGAAACAATTAGAATGGAAGATCTGAAATCCTAATGGATTATAGTCACGTGTCTCAAAATTCTGAGACTCGTTGAGGTGATATAGTCACAATTAGAATAGGGTACCTGAGTAAAAAGATTGTGCTAGATCGTCGAATTAGAGTTTAAATTATTTATAAAAAAATGTATGAGTCCAGATAAATGATTAGAAATGAATGATTGAAGGGGGTGAGTGAATGGTTTGTATGAAAGAGATCAGAATGAAAGGAGATTATATTAGTTCAAATTGTTGAAACAATTATTATTGGAAGAGAGATGAATAGATTGTTATTCTCTTTACCGTCGATCGTGTAGAGGTAAAAGTAAGTGTCTGATTCTGGGTTTTTGATCATTGTCAACATCAATAACAAAAGTAAGTGGCACATGTTTTTTTCTGACGCAGTTTGAACGCCTTCACACGGATATTTACAAAATTGATTAATAAATTGGTCGATGAGGAGAGGTACTCTCGATTTTGACATAGAGACTTTATATTTTTGTTTGGGTTGGGTGGACAGGCTCACTTCCTCAGAGCTATACAGTTCCTGAGAGAGAACTCCTCTGGTTTGCATGAAAAATTATCTCATGAACTGTAACTCAGTACTGATGAAGCAGTGTAGTCGCACCTGCTAATAGATTGATGATAGGGAAACGCAACTCCTTTAATGCTAAACAATCCATGAGAAAGAGCTCCTCTGGTTTCTATGAAAAATCATCTTATGAGCTGTAACTAGTAAT